>VZTI01002667.1:42662-72328 GCA_013397865.1 Struthidea cinerea
AGGATTATTCTATGTGAGACAGTGTCAAGGGCTTTGCTGAAGTCCAGGTAGACAACATCCACAGCCTTCCCCTCATCTAGCAGGCGGGTCACCTGGTCATAAAAGGAGATCAGGTTGGTGAGGTAGGACCCTCCCCTCCTAAATTAATGCTGGCTGGGTCTGATCTCCAGGCCATCCTGTAGGTCCTGTGTGATTGCACTCAAGATGAACTGTTCCATAACGTTGCTGGGCACCGAGGTCAGGCTGACAGGCCTGTAGTTTCCTAGATCTTCCTTTTGGTCCTTCTTATGGATGAGCATCACACTGGCCAGCTTCCAGTCATCTGGGACCTTCCCAGTTAGGCAGGACTGATGACAAATGATGGAGAGCAGCTTCGTGAGCTCTTCTGCCAGCTCCCTCATCACCCTAGGATTGATCCCATCTGGTCCCACAGACTTGTGAGCATGGAAGTGGCTCAGCAGGTCATTAACTGCTTCCTCCTGGATTATAGGGGTCTATTCTGCTTCCTGTCCCTGTCTACCGGAATTATTTTTCCCAGCTTTTTGCTTCCTTCTTCCCCTCAGGTCTGACATGTCACCTTTTGAAAATGTTGGTTTCCCTCTGGGTGTTAAAGACACTATATTTTTGTTGTTAATTCTGCTATGTCTCCTCCATACAGCCTGAAACACGGGGCTGAGATTTCCAGGGAAGTTTCCTAGAGATCTGTCCCAGTGGTGGAAAATCCTAAATTGTGTGCAATGTGGGAGGATATAGGTCAGATTCTGAAGAAATACTCTGCTCCAATAGTTTGGAATTTTCCCTCTGAACAAATTCAGAATCCAGATAAGAGCAGAATATCTGAAAGAAAATGGCAGTGGCAGCTCCAAAGAGGGGAACTGATTGCACTGTGCTGGGCCCTGGCAAATGCTTATTGCATGCTGGTCATTATTATGCACAGCAACACCTACAGCCAGAAGAGAAGGAGAAGAAATCTACAGACAGCATAGTCTTGAGTGACTACTCAAGCTGCAGACAAACCAGAAGGGCAACCTAAGACCACCCCTGTCCAGAGAAGGAAATACCAGAACAAATCCATTCACTCAGTGAATGACAATGAGGAGGCAGGACCCTCACAGCCAGCAGAGGAATCAAAACCAGAAATAATTACTGAATCTTTATCCTTTCTCCACAATCTGAGGAAAGATCTCACCAATGAACCAATGAGTCAATATTGAGCTGGTTGATCCAAGTCTGGGACACTGCAGGTGATGCTACAGTTTTGGATGGTACTGAAGCGAGGTGCTTGGTATCTGTGTTGCCTGATGTGGGTATAAACCAGGGGATCATGAGGAGGCCCAAACCTCTCAACCTCTGGACATGACTCTTAACAAGCCTGAAGGAGAAATACCTTTGCCAAGAAGATCTCCAGCTGCAGCAAGGCCTTTGGTAGACCATGGAGCAAGGAATCCAATGCTTGCAAGAACTGGCTGTGATGGAGATCCTTTCCTCAAATGACGACCAAACCATCAAGAGTCCAGTCTTGGAAAAATGTACAACACTGATATGGCTCAAACTCACTCCACACAGGCCAAGCATACTCCCACTTCCTAGAGATGCTGCAGTGGAATGAGGGAAATGACACAGTGGGCATTAATGACAAGAATGTTACAAACATATGAAGATACTGTCCACACCACGACAGAAGCCCAAATCTTGGCAGTGGAAAGAGATTTGACTGAGCATATGCAGAAATTGGAAGAAAGGATTGAAGAGAGTCAGAAACTCAGGAAGGAGCTTAGAGGACTTTCCTCAAGTTTTGTCAGTACACACCAGAGTCCCTGCTATCAGAAGCAGGCGTTCCCCAGCTAGGGAGAGGGTTGGCAGGTTCCACAAGCCAACCTGAGGTTCTTCCAGTGTGAGCATGGGGAAGACATGAGAGGATAAGATGGAAAACCCACTTTTGTCCTAGCAGCATGGGTCCATAAGCTAAAAGAAGATACTACTGAGGAATTCTGCAAGAATGAATGTAGCTCCAGTTTCTCATGACCAAGCTGCTAGGCTTAACAGAAGGGAGGATAACATGTCTGATCCACTTGAAGGGACCAACAGAATGCATGCCAAGGGAGGGAGCAATAGCCAGAACTAGAGGGGCCCTGCCTCTAGCCTGATAGAGACATGGGAAAATTGTGTCTATTGGACTGTGTGGATCAAATGTCCTGGCACACTAGAAGCACAAAAATACAAAGCTTTGGTTGACACTGGCACACAATATACTCTGATACCATCAGGACATGTAGGGGCAGAACCTGTTTCCATTGCTGGGGTGACAGGGGAGCCTCAGCAGTCTTAGGTAGTGTTACACTACCATTTTAGGGATTAATTTTTCTGTCTAAATAAAAGCAACGTAAGAGGAATAGAAATCATTAAAACAATAGAATGAGACAACAACATTTTTTATTGTTTCAAAATTCAGTTGCTTTTTCTGTGCAGCATAAGGAAAGATTCTTTCTGCTGATATCTGTTCAACACCTTTAAGGTCTGAAGAGACACAGTGGTCGCCGAAACTCTGGAAGAATCAAGCTAAAGTAGATGTCATCACTATATGTTCAGCATCTTTTTTTTTAATTTATACTAAAAATTGCGGTGTTACTACTAAAAAATCACTCATCTCTGTCATCAGGCCCTTATGGTACAAATTTTGGACAGACATGAAAAACATAAATCTAACCCTGGTATGACACAGTGGATGAATGCTGACTTTCTATGACTGGTACAGGTAGTTTTCATTGCAGTGCTACATATGTCCAGTTTCTGTCCCAGTACAGAAATGTTCCTGGAATTAAATGCCCTCTGCCCCTCCCCCGCCACTCTTCAGCTCTCTTAGTTGATTCATAGTTGCTGAAAAAAGGTCTTGAGCATGTCAGTGTACTTGACGTAGAAGATGTAGATGTTTCAAGTGGCAAATAGGAATCTAAGTATCTGTAGTATCCAGAAATCAGTGGGTAGTATGAGCTACAGGAATCAGCACAACTCTTACTGGAATTCCCAAGTCAGCATTAACTTCCGCTTCCCAGGCAGGTGGCTTGTGGAGTCTAATCTTGCCAATAAAAATCTAGGTGGGAGTGTAAATTCACAGTGCAAATACCCTGCTTTAGAAATCAGAATGAGGGAGAACAACATGAAAGGTACATCAAACTTGCATTAACCAGTCTTGTTTTAAGAAATAAAACTGACCTCTTAAAAACAACCTGCTGGAGTCCTGATGCCAGGGAGTCCATGTGAGGTGCAGCATGGGAGGAATTGTGTCCATTTACATCCACATTTTGTTTCCAGGAGTTGGAGTAATATGCTGTTTTAGTGCCACATGTCAACATAAATCCAAACCATTCTGCTTAGGAAACAGTATCAAAGTCATCCCAATGTGTGCACAGAGACCATGGTGGATGGTAAGAGCTCCCAGTACCTCCAATACCCCATATCTTCTTGATTACATTGTTCTTTAACTTTATTTCCATTCCAGTTCAATGCTCTGTATTAATCAAAAGTGACAGGTGGAAGCTGTAATACATCCACAGCTCCAGATCATTAAATATGATGACCTATATTTCCTGTAGTAATCAGATATTGCTGCAAGTTACCTCTGCCTCATCTAAACCAAGGCTGGCAAAAGAACCTCTATGATCATGAAGGAGATTTTGCTTGTTTCTTTGCAAGTTTCAGTTCATATCATGAGTATTTATATTCCATACTTTTGCTGTGTCGAATTGTTAAAATTTGGGGGAAAATGAGCAGCATATATCCTCTAACTGTAATAATATTTAGAAGGGGAAAAGTGTGGGTGATACCTGTATTTTTTAAGAGTATGTGGAGCACTCTGCATCTACTAGGAAATCCACCTAGTTGATCAGGGGAAGCCAGCTCATGTAATCTTTTTCGATTTCAGTTAGGCTTTTGATACTGTCTCTCACAGGATGCTTCTGGACAAAATGTCTAGCACACAGCTGGATAAACATGTCATATTTAAGCAACTGGCTTGTGGGTCAGGCACAAAGCATGAATGAGGCTACATTAGGCTGGTGACCAGTCATAGCGGGGTTCCACAGGGCTCTATCTTAGGCTCAGTTCTTTTAAACATTTTCATAAATTACTGGGATGCAGGACTTGAAGGGATACCAAGTTTGATGATGATAGCGAATTGGGAGGAGCTGTTTACTCCCTCAAAGGCAGAAAGGCCCTGCAGAGAAACTTAGACAAATTAGAGGGCTGAGCAACCATCAACTGTATGAAGTTTTAAAAAGACAATTGCCAGATTCTGCACCTGGGATAGGGCAACGCTGGATTGGAGGGATGGAGAGCAGCACTGCTGAAAAGGGTCCTGGCTGACATCAAGTTTAATATGAGTCAGCAGTGCCCTGGCAGCCAGGAGGGCCAGTTGTGTCCTAGGGTCTATCAGACACATCATCACCAGCCAGTTGGGATAAAGTGCAGTGGTAAGCACTGATCTCTTCTCTCTGGTTACCAGTGACAAGACCCATGAGAATGGCATGAAACTGTGTCAGGGAGATTTAGGGGATACAGTAGGAAAAGGTTCTTCGCCCAGAGGGTGGTTGGGCACTGGAACAAGCTCCCCTGGGATGCGGTCACAGCACCAAGCCTGTCAGAGTTCAAGAAGCTTTTAGACAATACTCTCAGGCATGTGGTGGGATTTTTGGGCTGTGCTGTCCAGGGCAGGAATTGGATTTTGATTGTGGGTCCCTTCCAACTCAGGACATTCTATGACTGTATGATACTGTCAGGAAGAAGTAAATAAAAAGACTTAGAGGAAGATGATTTTCGAGAAGAAAGCATTATTAGCTGATGGTCTTGACATATCAGTGATTTTTTTTTATTTCCACAGAAGATCAAGATGNGAGACCATGGTGGATGGTAAGAGCTCCCAGTACCTCCAATACCCCATATCTTCTTGATTACATTGTTCTTTAACTTTATTTCCATTCCAGTTCAATGCTCTGTATTAATCAAAAGTGACAGGTGGAAGCTGTAATACATCCACAGCTCCAGATCATTAAATATGATGACCTATATTTCCTGTAGTAATCAGATATTGCTGCAAGTTACCTCTGCCTCATCTAAACCAAGGCTGGCAAAAGAACCTCTATGATCATGAAGGAGATTTTGCTTGTTTCTTTGCAAGTTTCAGTTCATATCATGAGTATTTATATTCCATACTTTTGCTGTGTCGAATTGTTAAAATTTGGGGGAAAATGAGCAGCATATATCCTCTAACTGTAATAATATTTAGAAGGGGAAAAGTGTGGGTGATACCTGTATTTTTTAAGAGTATGTGGAGCACTCTGCATCTACTAGGAAATCCACCTAGTTGATCAGGGGAAGCCAGCTCATGTAATCTTTTTCGATTTCAGTTAGGCTTTTGATACTGTCTCTCACAGGATGCTTCTGGACAAAATGTCTAGCACACAGCTGGATAAACATGTCATATTTAAGCAACTGGCTTGTGGGTCAGGCACAAAGCATGAATGAGGCTACATTAGGCTGGTGACCAGTCATAGCGGGGTTCCACAGGGCTCTATCCTTGGCTCAGTTCTTTTAAACATTTTCATAAATTACTGGGATGCAGGACTTGAAGGGATACCAAGTTTGATGATGATAGCGAATTGGGAGGAGCTGTTTACTCCCTCAAAGGCAGAAAGGCCCTGCAGAGAAACTTAGACAAATTAGAGGGCTGAGCAACCATCAACTGTATGAAGTTTTAAAAAGACAATTGCCAGATTCTGCACCTGGGATAGGGCAACGCTGGATTGGAGGGATGGAGAGCAGCACTGCTGAAAAGGGTCCTGGCTGACATCAAGTTTAATATGAGTCAGCAGTGCCCTGGCAGCCAGGAGGGCCAGTTGTGTCCTAGGGTCTATCAGACACATCATCACCAGCCAGTTGGGATAAAGTGCAGTGGTAAGCACTGATCTCTTCTCTCTGGTTACCAGTGACAAGACCCATGAGAATGGCATGAAACTGTGTCAGGGAGATTTAGGGGATACAGTAGGAAAAGGTTCTTCGCCCAGAGGGTGGTTGGGCACTGGAACAAGCTCCCCTGGGATGCGGTCACAGCACCAAGCCTGTCAGAGTTCAAGAAGCTTTTAGACAATACTCTCAGGCATGTGGTGGGATTTTTGGGCTGTGCTGTCCAGGGCAGGAATTGGATTTTGATTGTGGGTCCCTTCCAACTCAGGACATTCTATGACTGTATGATACTGTCAGGAAGAAGTAAATAAAAAGACTTAGAGGAAGATGATTTTCGAGAAGAAAGCATTATTAGCTGATGGTCTTGACATATCAGTGATTTTTTTTTATTTCCACAGAAGATCAAGATGACTTGTCTCAAGTAATAGAAGTTCTTCTTAGCTGGAAAACAAAGTGGAGGAATTTGTAATTGAAATGAATGTGCAGACTGCAAAACAAGGAAGAAAAAGGTGCAATTACCTCTGTTCTCTCCTTGCCCTTCAACCTTGCTGCTGTGGGGGATGGGGTGGGCAGCTTATTTTGTTCAGTGTGAAAGACCTCTTCTCCATTTGTACTTCCTCACTCCATGCAGGGATTTGAAGAAAGTCTAGCACCTTGAAAGAGAGGTCATGCCTGCCTTGAAAGTATCTTTTCCTCAGTCTCTCCTATTACAGTTATTCTGCTTTGTGAGAAATACTTGAATAATCCTTGGAGCAGGGCCCTAAAGCCAGATCACTCTGTCCCAGGCATGTGCTCTGACCACCAGTATAAGGACTCATTCTCCTTTGTCTTACTGCAGACTGTTACTTCTGGCTGGCAGGCTGAATTGGCAAATCTGGACACATAGAAGGAAGTTAGGGAGGTGAGAGGATGGAGCTGGGTGAGGAGACACAGAGAATTAAATTTGATACTGACATTTATGAAATGCTTGCTTCCTTTTGGCTTTTCCCTCATACATATTTGCCCAAACAATTTTACGAGATTCAAAACCAAATTTGCAATTAGCTTAAGACTGACAAAGTCTGCGTCTAAGGGCAGGTTGTTCACCCCAAAAAACCTGTTCACTATTCATCCTGAACTTTAATCCCAGTTCTGACATGAAGTCCTCATATGGCCTTTTTTAATCATATAGGCATCTTTAAGAAAACAAGCACAGATGGACAGTTTCACAAGAGGTAGTAAAATAACACTGCATTTATTTTGAAGTATCTTTTATCATTTTTCTTCAGTTTCCTTATATGTCAAGTAAGCCAAACGGTACTTCCCGGTAATATAAAGCAAAGCACAGATTGGTCTCACCACTTTACCCTTGGCCGCGGCCGGGGCTGGTGCTGTCCGCCTCAGGGGCTCCGTCCAACCCCTATGCTGGCTGGCCGGCGACCTAGCCTGCAGGCTAGAGCCCTGGGACGCTAGGGAGCTGGGTGCCGCGTGAGAGGAGAGCCGCTGCCGGAGAAGCGGTCCAGACGACTGGTGCGCACTTTCTCCCTTGCTGGCAGGGAAGATGGCAGTGTCCCTCTCAGAAGAGCCCGCGGGAGCAAAGGAAGAACGAGGAGGGAGAAATCCTCGGGTGACCAGGACCAGGTTTATTGGGTGTCCGGATCAGGAGGAATCCCCCCCGGTCGCGCAGGAGATTTTAAGGAGGGGAAAAAGGGGAGGAGAATACAGTGGGGATCAACAGGATAGGGGTGAAAGGGAGGAACTGGGGTACAAGTAACCAGTGGGGTTTGAACTGGGGAGGAGACAACACGCAACATCCAATGTGGGACACAGAAACTGGGAACATTCTAGAAAATAGGGTATGTACAAGACTCCGGGGGAGGGGATGTCAAACTTGGGAACTGCCCATGGAGCCACCCTCTGACTCCGAGGAGTGATAGGAGGGGGTCCCCACAGGGACCAAGAGGATGCTCTGAGGGGCAACCCAACATTTACCAATAAGTTTATAACTGATACCTTGGTAAGATTCCATTTCTCTTGTTATCAAAAATGTAGCTTTCCCACAAATGACCAGTAGTCATATTGGATTTGACACACCACTTGAAGCAATCATTTTCCTCATAAATTTTGAGATGCTTTCATTTCTATGTCATTTGATAGCTATATAATAAATGATTTGTCAGCCTTATATGTCTTCTAATCTGTTACACAGTAAGAAGACATAAGTGTATTCTGTAACACCAGGAAGATATTACACTGTGTATTATTTAACAGATATTATATATCAAAAATTAAACATTTGGGAAAAAAAAATAACTCTTGAGTACTGAATTTAAACAGCAACAAAAAGGCACACAGGACAAAGCCAGCACAGCACACAAGAATTTTCAGATTGTAGGTCCCTCCTTCTTCCATTCCTAGAAGCAATAGGTGGAAATAAAATTTAGAGATGACTTACAAGATGACCTAAGATTTTTTCTGCAACAGCATGTTAAATCAGAGTATCCTGGTGTTTACATACCGTGTGAAAGGCAGACTGAACAAAAGCTTGAAATTGAAATATTCACCTCAATATCCTTCCTACCAGTATCTTGAGTATGAGCATTTTTCTCTCTCTTCCCTCCACAATTCCCATAACTGCATATTCCTCCTTGCAAGACTTGTATTACTTTTTGAAGTGAGAGATGATATTTTCAATGTTACTACAAATTTCAACAGATTACATAACTGTTCTCAGCTGAGAATGAAGCTAGTTTACAGAGGTATATAATCGCAGACACAGTTGGTTAATCATTGGGTAGACTCTTATGAAAAAAAACTCAAATCCCAGCCCAGAATATACTAGGCAGGGTCTGCAAGGTGCCAGACCATTTTCCACTAATTGCCAAGTTAATGAGCTTTGAAGTTTGAAATGCAGCCACAAGGCCCCAGGACTCTAATGTGTCACTAAGTCTTGGGCAGACAGATGGGGTAGCAGATGATTTGCCATGGGGGCCTCGGTATTAGTTCTGTACCAGTCTCTTGCCCCACTAATTACAGTGGTTGCTAAATGCATTTAAATTGTGGAAAAAAAGCCTGTTTCCTTTGAACTGCATCAGTCCTAAATCATACATGGATAGTTGCAAATAAGGAGGCAAAGCAAACTGGTGTAATAAGACCAGACCATGCTAACCTGTAACATCTGCCATTGCTTTGGATAAAAAGGAAATGTCAACTAGGCTGTCTGGTTTTTATTCCCTTTCCCTACAGAAAGTTATTATGTCCAACCTTTCTCCAGTATAAACCTCTTCTTCTTTCTTCATATTTCTTGGATTTTTTCATACTCTTTTCTACAGCATGGTACTTTGAAGTCAGACTTTTCATAAGCCTACACATGACTATTACCAAGTGAGGGACTAACATCACCTCCACCGCATGCTGATTGTGGCATCTTTAAGATAACCTCATTATGTTTTCACCTTAGTAACTATTTATGTCAAACAGACATAACTTAAGTAGATGATGTTTATTCATGTTCTAGATATATGGCCCTTAGATTACAGGCACTGTAGGGCCCAGTCACTGGAAAGGGACACAAGTATCCCAGCACAGCCTGCCAGCCTTGTGTAAAGGAATCAGACTGCCTGAGGCTCTGATGAGGTGGAGTAAACACCACAGTCACATGTAACATTCTCATCTAATCTCCTGAGGTGTTTACCTGAGGCTCACTATGTGGTAAGTAGGTGCCCTTTTCACAACAGTCCCTCCACTGCCAAAGCTTTGATGTCAAGACAGGAAGCAATGAAGAAAGCTATAATTTCAGTACAAAAGTTAGAGAAGGTAAGATACAAAGTGGCTTCTGAGAAGGGACGAAATAACTAGTCTCTGAGGTATGTACCTAACTGAAGAGCCTATGTGGTGCCTACAATGACTACATGACACAAAAAGGAGGTGGGAGAAGTCTGGACTCACGTATGCACCCCCAAACATCGAGGATGGGGCGGAACTCCGAGTGGTTTTTAATCCCCCTCCCCTTGCAGAAATTTCTGCTGGCTTCATGCATCCCCCCTATGGGAATTCATCTAATGCTGCCAGTGCTGAAGCCTTGCTGCAAGTGGAAAGCAGCTGAGGCTTGGGACAAGAGCTAGCAAGTAGTTTGCATCTCATACCGTGTCCTCAGACCTTTAAAATACATGGGAAGAGGTTCAGCAGATCATTTGTTTTCCCAGTCCTTTTATGAAGCTCAAAGCAGCTAAAAAGTAATCACAGAAGTCCTACCAATGAACTGAAATTTCTGCTCTGCCCTGTCATCAGTCCCTGTATGTGAACACTGAAAAGTGTTAGCAGAGAAATTTTCCAGCTTTCTGCAGCACTCTGTGAGAGCTCTGTTTCTCACAGAAACTGTGAAAAACAGTGCTACGGTTTTGTAAGCAAACTTTCTCTATCTTGCACCTGCAGTTGTTGTGTAGTATTGTTATGATATTGTCTGGGAAAAATATTCTGAAAGGTTTTAGCCAACCAGTACAGGAGGCGGATGGTCGGTGACCAACGACTTTATGCCATGCTGGCGACCCAAGTTATATACACTGATTTATAATTAATTAAATAGGTTATTACTGCTCCTGAACTCATTGTGTCGTTCCTCGCCATTCATGCCCAAACAGCGACATCTGGTGACGCCCTACGTGAACTGCAACTCACATCATAACTGAAGGTACGTACCCCCCCCTTCCCCCCAGGGACGGGGCAGCGACGGAAATTGGCAACATGGGACTTAAACAGTCAAAACAAAGCGGTGTGCTTCCCGCTTGGAAAGTGATTTTAGATATAGTCAGGACTGATACAGTCTCTGACCGGGACCTCTGTGAGCTATTGCAATGGGCAGAAGAGCACGGGTTCCCAACAGACCCTCACACTGCGTTCAGCCTGGACGCGTGGCATGAGTTAGGAGATAGACTAGTCTACGAACTTACATACGGAGACAAGGGCGTAGTCGGTCTGGTCTGCACTTGGAGAATTTTATTTGACATGTGATAGAAAGAAAAATGTTTGTTAATCAAATCCTGCTTAATCTTGCCTACGCTAGTAGAGAAACGGGATGTCAGCCTTGAACCAGGAAAGAGTGAGTCTTGCATTGAATGCAGACATCCGGTAATGTAAACAATGCTTGCAGGATGTAGTAAAATACACACAGGACAGCCACAAGAGGAAGACTCGGGGCCTTCATCCCAGCGACCAGCAGGAGGCAGGAAAAAACCCCCTAGCAACAGATCGTGCGGACGCAGATTACACCAAAGAAGACACGTACACCGGAAATACGGGACTATAAAGTTGTGGCTCTGGGGAGGGGGAGTCACGAGCCATGGCGGAGCAGAGACTCCCTCGGCTCGTCCAGCGCTGTTTTGCCTCTTATCGCTTGCCCAATCTTATATAATAAATTGATATATTATTTTACTTAATTGGCTCACTGATTCTGTCCAAACAATCTATAACATGACATATTATGTGAATTTAGAGCAGAAGAAGTCTCCGGGGGGCCCGCGCAGTCAGAGGGTGGACATTTGGAAGGCAGCACGGGCGGCCCGTCTCCGGCATGGCCGGGACTGGTGGGCGTGGTAGAAACTGTCCAGAGCTTTTCTCCCTTGCTGCCTCCTACCTATCCTTCCCTGCGGGATTTTGTTATGCCGGAATACCCTTCCCCAGCGGAGTCGTTGGCAAGTATGACCGAACAGCGGTGGGAGCCGGAGCGGCCTCCTTCTATGGCTCCGGCAACCCCTCCGTCCTCCGCGCCATTGTCTTTGGCGGTGGGAGAGGGACCGGTCACCCCTACAGCACCTCCATCACTGCAATCAGGCACGGCAGCTGAGGTTCTCTCGCCACGAGTGGCAGTGGCGGGCGGAGCTATGGTGGCACCGCTCGGTTCCTCTGCGCCTGTGCCGGCGTCGCCTGGATCGTCCACGCCTGCGCCAGCGCGCCTGGTGGCTCTGTGTGTGCGTCTACATCCGGGTGTCTTTCTGCTCATGCGCAAACGGCGCAGCGGCTGATGGCGGAGCTTTTGGGACGCCTTATGCCAGTGCTGCAAGCGATGTATCAGCAGATGACGCTGCTGCCGGAGAGGTTGATGCAGGCGACAGTTGCCGGACTCACGCAGGTGATTGCTCCGGAGGCTGCTCCGGCACTGGCTGCGGCAGCTGCTCCGGCGGCCCCGGCGGCTGCTCCGGCAGCTGCTCCAGCAGCTGCGCTGGCTCCGGCGGCCCCGGCGGTTCCGATGGCCTCGAGCCCGGCGGTCTCAGTAGAAGCGCCGCTTGCACAACCGGAAGTCCTGCCTCAAGCAACAGCGCCTCAGACTGCACCGCCACAAGAGACCATGCTGCTTTTCTCGCACAGCTGAGTGCGGTTTCTGCCTCTGGCCCGCTGTCCGCGCCCTCGCCTGGTCAACAACCAGTAAAGCAGCTGCCTCAGAATTCTCCTTGGACACTACAAGACTGTAAGGTGCCTCGGGAGGGGCCTGTGCAGGTGCCTCAGGAGGAGCTGGTGCAGGTACCACAGGGGGGACCTGAACAGGTTGCTACTGCACCTCAAGAAAGTGCAACGGTAGCTCAAGATGATAGTGCACCCTCAGAGGGAGTGATTCAAGCATTTCCTGTGCACAAAGCCCTGCCCAACTCGGGTCTGCCTGACAAACATGAGAAAATCGCCTGGAGAGTAGTCCAGGATTTACAATCCAAAGTAGCACAATATGGGCTTGGCTCTCCGGAAGTTATGCAGGTTATTAGAGTGTTGAATACTGAGCTGCTTTCTCCGTTTGACCATAGGCATATAGCTCAGGTGTTATTTCAACCTGTGCAATTTACAGTTTTTGAGAATAACTGGAGAAGGCTGGCTGATAGGGCTGCAGCTCAGAATACGATGTTGCCTCCAGGTCATCCCAGGTTGGGAGTTGGAGTGGATGCACTTATGGGGCTTGGTGTCTTTTCTAATCCTGATCTCCAAGCTAATTGGGATTATCTGGTCCTTGAACAGGCCCCATGTGTTGGCCTGGCAGCTTTATTAAAAACCATGGACATGGCTGCTCCTAAAACACGAGGTGTGAAAATTACTCAGGGGCAGAATGAGCAATTTCTATCCTTCATGGAGAAAATTGCCACAGCCCTCAAGACGCAGGTTGAAGATGAGGGGTTAAGGCAGCTACTGTACAAACAATTGGCAAGAGATAGTGCTAACGAGGCATGTAGAAGGATTATAGCTGCCTTACCAGGGGACCCATCCCTGACAGAAATGGTCAAAGCCTGCTCTAAGATGGAGTCTGAGGGCTATAGCTCTGCTCTGGCAGCAGTTCTGTGGCCTAGTCCAGGATAAGTTAATGCAGTGATAGCTGTATGAGGGCATTACAGCCTGGTATACCCTCAACCCACCATGATCCCAACAAGGTGGGAAATCCTGATCTGATTTGAAGTATTGTTTTCATAGTTCCTTTGCATCCCAATGACTAACCTAAATTTGCTTTTACTGTGCCTGCAGCAAACAATGTCGAACCTGTAAAGAGATTCAATTGGTTACATCCTTATTCAGAACTAACCATGATGTAACTTTCCCTGCTTTTAATATTTTAAAGGGGGACCCCCGAGTTGAGTTCACGTCGAAAATTGATTCCTGAGGAGCAACGAGAGCTGGAGGAGGTTCAACAGGCTGTTTCTGCTTGTCAGGTTTATCAAGTGGATTCCTCCATTGATATTGCTTTGAATTTAGTCACTGATTCTGCTTATGTACCAGACATAACTCAACGCTTAGATTGTTCACTTCTAAAAGAAGTCAACAAAGTGGCTCTGTTTTCACCATTGAAAACTTTGTGGTGTGCCATTTAAGAAGTCACACTAACCAAGTTTCATAACAGAAGGTAATGCCAGAGCTGACATGCTAGCTAACCTTGCGTGGGCAGTGCTTCAGCCTGATAAAATTGTACAAGCCAAGACATACACACTGCAGAAGCAGTTTCATTTAATGCTAACTGAGGCTTGGGATATTGTCAGCGCTTGCACTGACTGTCACAGGCTCGCTGCACCTCTGCCATCAGGAGTAAACCCCAGAGGTCTCAAAGCCTTGTAGCCTTGGCAAACGGATGTAACACACATCCCTGAATTTAGTGGATTTAAGTCTCCTCAGCTACGTAGGCGTCTGCTCATACTGGGGAAAAGGGCCACGATGTCACTGCCCATTGGAAACTGGCTTTTGCAGTCACAGGCGTGCCTTCTTCTGTAAAAACCGATAATGGTTCTGCCTACGTCTCACAGAAGACATGGCAGTTCTTGCACCTATAAGGTGTGAACCATATTCTGGGTATTCCGCATTCTCCTACTGGCCAACCCAGGGGGAATGCATGGAGAAACCCCACAGAGCCGACTGGGAAAAGCTTTGTAATCATTTTACAGTGCCACCAAATTCAAGCAATCCTGTCATTTTAAATCATTTTCTCTCATTGCAGTCTTCTGGCAAGACGCATCTGCCTCAAGCGAAAGTCTGGGTGCGGGACCTGCTCACCAAGAAGTGGGAAGGCCCGCATGAGCTTATTGCTTGGGGTCATGGGTATGCTTGCATTTCCCCAGATACTGGGGTGCGATGGCTACCTGCAAGATGCGTTCGCCCTGACCTGCGGTACC
Organism: Struthidea cinerea; assembly: GCA_013397865.1. Classification (NCBI taxonomy): domain Eukaryota; kingdom Metazoa; phylum Chordata; class Aves; order Passeriformes; family Corcoracidae; genus Struthidea; species Struthidea cinerea. The sequence continues at coordinate 57,233 of VZTI01002667.1, forward strand.
AGAAGCAGAACAGGCAACCTCCAAGACAACCTCAAATGATGACCAGAATACAGATCATCAACCGAATGATCCTTCAGATGATGACCAGGGCATTGACCATCAGTCGGATGGTCCTTCTACAAGCAGAGACTGGGATGGTCCTTCCTTCTACAAGCAGAGACTGAGCTTTAAGTTTCTTTTGTTATGGAGTCAGAATGTTTAAGCCCTTAAGGCTGTTCAGAGTTAGTAACTGATGTAGAGCCCTTAAGGCTGTTTAATTAATAGCAGATGTAGAATTAATAGTTGATGTAGAATCAGGTTCGCTGGATGGTATCACCCATGGCACCGCTGGAGAATCTCTCTGCCTACTTTAAATCAGTGTCTGATTTAAATTCTGTTTGGTAACTGGCCACTACCAAGCAGACCCCTTATGGTGTGTTTGTTCTCCTTTCTGCAAGGGGCCCCGCAGAGGATTGCAAACGCCACCTTTTTGGTCTTAAACAAAAAGGGGGAATTGTGAACACTGAAAAGTGTTAGCAGAGAAATTTTCCAGCTTTCTGCAGCACTCTGTGAGAGCTGTTTCTCACAGAAACTGTGAAAAACAGTGCTACGGTTTTGTAAGCAAACTTTCTCTATCTTGCACCTGCAGTTGTTGTGTAGTATTGTTATGATATTGTCTGGGAAAAATATTCTGAAAGGTTTTAGCCAAACAGTACAGTAGGCAGATGGTCAATGACCAATGACCTTATGCCATGCTGGCGACCCAAGTTATATAAAATGATTTATAATTAATTAAATAGGTTATTATTGCTCCTGAACTTGTCGTGTCATTCCTCGCCGTTCGTGCCCGAACAGTGACACCTGTATTTTGAAATTGTGCAAACATTCATTTATGCATGGCAGCCTATAAAGAGTTTTTTTCATATTGAATTGCGAATAATGCCAAGGCAAAAATTCAGAGCTAGAAACGTCAGCTCAACTTTCAAATGTCGTCTTGGCTTCCGTAAGTACTGGAGGAATCTCAAGCAAACATGTGGTGCTTCAGATCACATGTTTGTTGTTTATTTGGGCATGTTAGCTAGGGAAGATGCCACTGAGATAAAACAGAATTTGTGTTGTATTATATCATCATGATTCACAGAAAGACACAGAAAAGGGGGTACATGTGACTGTGGTATAGTTTCCTTTGAAACTACAGATGCTCAAATTTAAGACACGAGTTCACTTGTTATAAATAATGAAATGTCATTAAAATGTGTCTAAGAGAGTAAAGTTTTCCTTTTTAATCCCTGTTATATTTATCAGATGGTACCACAAGGTATTTTTTAAAACCCAGACTTGTTGGGTTTAAAAGGATAAATTTAAGAAAATGCTTTTTGTACAGTGATCCCAGGAATGGATCCAGAAGCCTTAGGATTCCTCCAGCCATTCTTCCACCACTGATACCCAAAGGCAGAAAATATCTGTTGTTACCACTCTGTTAGCGTAGCAAGTAATGCAGAAGTAATAAGAAAGATACGAACCCAGTTATGCAGGAATATTTCTAATTTTACCAAATTCAGTATGCCTACCTGAAAATCAACCCTATGATTTCATTTGGGCATAGTGTTCTTTATCTCCTTCTGTTCATTTTTGCTAACAGGAAAATACTACATTTCAGAGAAGTGCTATTAACTTAGACAAAACTTTAGGTTGAAAGCTTACTTAGCTCTGTTTAGGAATAAATGAAGTCAGCTACAATCACACTGTTTTTTAAGAAGGTACATCTGATGTTCCGGGGTAAAAAACAGACATTTTTTAGAAAAAAAGACATTCTATGTAAATTTTATTTAATGGATATATCATTTCAGCATTTATTTTAAATATAATAATACCATTTCTTCAGCCAGAAAAAAAGACGAAATGTAATAGTATGAGAATTGGATTCCCAAGGACGACAGGAAGATAAATATTTTCCATGTTAATCTGTTTTTCACCAAGCATACTTTGTTTCACTTTTAATAAATAAATTCTGCAAAAAAAAATAGCAAAAGGGAATGAAAGTGCTTCTTTGCAAATAAAGTAATAGCTCAAGGAGCCTCAGAAGTGATGGTTCTGCCTCCTCTACTGAACAGAACATCATCCTCCTATGTGAGCAGTACCGCTAGTTTCACAAATAGGCCCTCTGAAATAAGGTGTTCAGTGAAAGGGCAAAGAAATCTAGCCCAAAATCAGTTTACTGCTGGGCAAGATTCTGGCTTTGCAGTTCCCATGACAGTCAAAAGGAAAATGGATTCCTGCACTATAAAGGAAACTTGATTTTGAGACAAGTATTTTTCTCCTGCACTGTCAAACCCTGGAGCCTGGTGTGTGGTTAAGCATTTTCTAATCTTGACACATGAATGCTAATGCAAAAGCTGCAACAAATTCCTTTTGGTCTCGTGCTGTTTTCGGATGGGGTAAAATCAATTGTTTTCGTAGTGGTGCTGAACACAGTGTTGATAATACAGAGATGGCAAGGAAGTTGTGGGTGCATGGGAGCTTGGGAGAAGACACAGCCAGGACAGGTGACCCAAACTGACCAAAAGGATATTTAATACCATATGACATCATTCTCAGTATATAAAGTTGGAGGAAGGAGAAAGGGGGAATGTTTGGAGTGATGGCATTTCTTTCCAAGTAACTGTATGCACTATTATGCCTGCGCTCCTGGAAACAGCTGAATTGTCTGCCTGCCCATGGGAAGCAGTGAACTAATTCTTTGGTTTTTTCTTTGCTTGTGTGTATGGCTTTTGCTTTCCCTATTAACCTATCTTTCTCTCAACCCACATGTTTGCTAGCTTTTACCTTTACGATTATCTCCATGATCCTGCTGGTGGGGGAGTGAGCAAGCAGCTGCATGTTGCTTGATAGTTGACTGGGATTAAACCACGACATCTCTAAGGAGAATTACATTAGCCTCCAGGAGAAAAAACAGCCCTAGTTTAAAACTAGACTGCACTTTCTTTGTGCAGATGATATGAAAGAAAAAAACAAGAAATCAAGATGTGAAATGTAACCAAAGTACCATTGGTTTCCTAGCCCTCTAAAAGCATGAAGACTGGAAGCAAAACAGTAAGTGACCCTGTGATAAACACAACCCCAGAGAGGTCACCATACTCAGATACACCATACGACAGATGCTCCTTTGCTCATAATCTTTTCCCTTGGCCTCCTCCAAATGCTGCCTATGCAGGCTCCAGTTGCCTCCTACCTCCGAAGTATCTTCTTCCATAGCAGCAATGTTCCTCTCCACAGTCTGACATGTCTATCACCACAATTGTTTTCAAATGAAAAAATAAGGGCCTGAGAAAGTCTACAATGATCCATCTTTCTCATACTGGTCCTCTCTTTTAAGCTCCTGTGGTCTTTTCTGAATGAATTTTTTTCTAACTACAGATGCTAGATAAGTATTGGAAATCTGTGCCGGGAGCTGGAGCTGGAAGAGGACAGGATTTTTGAGCTGAGAAGTGTGGGACCCTGGGAGGGGGGAAGAAGGGGATGCCAAACAGGGGGAGGCGCAAAGGCATGTGAGATGATGACTCCCTGGGCAAGTCTGCATTTTGTGACTATCGTCTATACTATAACTCCATTTCTTCCTTCTGGGAGGAGAGGGGTGGGAAGCAGTCTGGAAGAGGGTGGGTGGGAGACATGAGGTTTACAAAGGGGATCTGAGAGAACAGCAAAGGATGTCAATGTAGCAATGCATCAGAAACTCAAGGCAACATGAATTGCAGCCTCCATGCTCCCCTCCTACACTTGCATCTGGAGACCTGTGAACAGGGCTACACTTTGGGGTGGAGTATGCAAGCAGAAGGCCCATTGTCATATCACCCCTGCTTACACACCTACCCTATGCACAGCACTGTGTCCTGCACTGCTGCCTGTTTCTCTTTACAAAGGAAGGAAAAGCCATAAGGCACTTCTCCAGCATATGGAAGCACAGTAGTAGACTTTGAAATTTGTTTCGTCTAAAAATGTCTCAGACAAAATAGGTGCCAAGATCAACAGCCCTGTTGATCCTGTCAGCCTTCTCTGACAAAGAAGGGTGCTGCCAACACTGTCCACTGCACACAGATGTACCAACATGTTCCTGTCGCTGTGACATACCAAGATTGGCAAGAAATAACGACATGAGAGTCTGAGTTCAGGAGAGTAATGTCTCTCTTATATATAAATAATTAAATCAGTCTTTTATAATATGGTTCGCAATAGAGGAATGACATGATTGAACTATTGAACAGCCACCCACCAAAGTGATTGGCTGAACAATGTAACTCATTCCAAGTGTTTGTCTCAATGTACTCCATAACAATCCTGCAAACAACTTGCAGCTGTGAAATAGTTTACAAAATAACAAACTGTTTCTCAGCTAGTTCGCATGGGAAAGCAGTATTCTCACCGAATGCTGCAGAAAGCTGGAAAGTTTCTCTGCCACAGCTTTTCAGCGTCTACACATTCCCACCAAATATTGCTTGTAGATTAAGTATTTGCACTAGCCGACCTTTGCCACAAGTTTCAAAATGTTGGACCATAATACAACTAGGATTCCTTCCATTACGAGGCAAGAGCATCTTTTTTAAGAAAGAAAAACTGCACTGCTAAATGGATACAACTATCTCTTATATTACTAGAGTTACCACAGAACACCTTTACTGTAATTCCACTCATTCTGGTTCATGTACTCTGTGGCTGATTTTAAACCCTCACATCTTATAGTGGATAAATAAATCATGTGTTTTGTTTCCAAATAATGTTCTATAATGCCAGACAGACATTGTTTGGCCCAAAAACTGATCCAAGCTTTGCTCCCAAAATGAGACCAATTTTTTTAATGGACTCAAGATTGAAACATACTAATAAAAATTATAACATATGCTTCTATGTATATGTATGTATGTGTATATATATATATACACTTATATAAAAAATACCTTTTGCTCTAAACAGGACTAGTGAAAAAGTGGAAAAGTGAAAAAGCTTAATTTCAATGATTTACACTAGAGCTGTCTTGTGGCTCAAGGGGTTGATTCATAGGTCAAAGAAACTTGCAATGAAGTAGCGGCAAAGATATTTTCATTCTGCATTTTCCAAGAAACAATATTGCAGTTATGTTTTACCACTTACTGCGTTATGTATTCACCACTTATGCAAACTGAATAAACATCCCTATCATTTACATGAGGTAAGATTGCTTTTACACCTATGTCACTCTGACTAGATCCACTGTCTTGAGTTCCTGTGGCAAAGCTCTCATACTGGGGGATCTATAGGGGCAGCTTCTCTGAGAAGCTGCTAGAAACTTTCCCCGTGTCCTACAAAGCCAATGCCAGTCATCTCCAGGATGGACCCACCGCTGGCCAAGGCTGAGACAATCAGTGATGATAGTAATGCCTCTGTGATAACACATTTAAGAAGGAAAAAAAGTTATTGCACAGAAGTAATTACAGCCAGAGAAGAGAGGGGTGAGAATATGTGAGAGAAACAACTATGCAGACACCAAGAAGGAGGGGGAGGAGGCCAGGACGAGGCAGGTCACCACACTGGTGAAGTTTGTGGAGGACTGGAACAGGATAAGGGGAAGGACTTGTCTCCCTGAGGAGGAAGCAGGGACACAACAACATCAAGTGAACTGACCATAACCCCCATCCCCATCCTTCTGCACTACTGTGGAGGAGGACATAGAGAACTGGGAATAAAGTTAAGACCAGGAAGCAGGGAGGACTGAGGGAAAGCTGTTTTTAAGACTTGTCTGTCTTCTCATTCTCGTGCTCTGATTTTGAATGGTAATAAATAAAATTAATTTGTTCAGGTTGGGTCTGTTTTGTTCATGACAGCTATCAATGAATGATCCCTCCCTATCCTTATCTCAACTCACGAATCTTTTGTTATATTGTCTCTCTCCTGATCCATTGAGGAGGGGAATGATAAAGTGGCTTTGATGGGTACCTGGCCTTCAGCCAGAGTCAAACCACCAGAGCTATAGACACTATTTGAGGTTGCTCAGAAAATACAGAACTATTTCACCTTGGTACACTTAGAAATATCTTTATGAATGGTATTTCACAGCATGGTCTTGCATGTCCCCTTCAGATAGCAAAACATCATTGACATGCTCTAAATATCATCATCAGTACTTCTAAAGTTGTCCTGTTTTTGTAAAACTGTCTTTAAGGCAAGATGTTATGCAGCCTCCATCACAGATGTTTCATAATTAAATTGGATATAATTAAATGTGATGTAGATAGTATTACTAGGTTGCTGAAGGTAAATATTTGTAGATTAACCTTGCTCTCTTTAGCTTGAAAATTGTCTTGGGGTGACTTTGTGATGTTGTATCCCCTATCGTTGCTCTATGCCCACAAATTAATTTTATTTATGCAATTTAGAGATTCTAACTTCTAAAATTAATCAAAATCTTGATGAATTAACAAAAACAAGTTTTTGTGTTTAAAAAAAAGTATAAAAATAGACTGGTTTAGCTCATGCTCTGCTAGAATTACCTGATGTGTAGGTGCTAAAAGGCATCATGTGCAAGAAAGTCTATACATACAGGGACCTTTGTTATACACTGTCCTAATTACTTGTATTGCTTCTCAATACTCCCACATTCAGAAATGCATGCCCATGTGAAGTAACTTATCTTATTAGAGCAATTTTTATTACAGCTTTCTTTGAATAGTGTCTCACTGTCAACATCAACTAGTCAACCCCTACATATGCATATGATTCCCATGGTACCTGCAGATATGAAGTATGGAATTTGTGAGACAATACCTGTGCTAACAAGGTATAATGACACATGAGTCTCATTTTGTACATCCAAGATGAATGCTGCAATGTCTATCCAGAGCATAGACAAACATGAGACTAAGACTTACATGATACAGTGAATTTACTGTGTGAGTAAGAAGAAAATAGAAGAGGACTTGCCTTCTGAAACTGGAACATTCTCTTCAAAAGCAAGAACTACCACTTTTATTAATTGTTTGAAAACATCTGCAGCTTAGAGGACTCCTTTTGAGATGAGTACTTAACAGTCCTTTCTCCACTTACACACACGTGACAAAGACGAGTCTATTAGAGGATCCTCTTAGAGGATGTTTTGGCTTAACTGGGTTTTGTTTGTTTGTCCAGAATAAATTATCAGGAAAGTAGTAAATGCCAACAGAGCTCTTCAAGGACACTTGCATGTTCTTGTATGGTTTGTAGCCCTGCCTCCAAAGGAAAAACATTTGTCATAAGTTTGCATTGAAAATACTTCCCTCTGCACTGACAGCTTTTTTTTTCCTTCTGAATCCCAGACTGTAATTGTTGAAAGGAAGTTTTCTAGTCATAAAGTTAGCTGAATTATTATTGGGAAAACGCGCTGTATTTTGTCAGTATACATATATACCCAGCAGCATGTAACTTCCTGTCCTGTAACTGTACATCTCAGATTATAAAACACATATGCATGTCTTCCTTTTAAATGATCAGTTATTTATTTCATAGCTGAGGAAACATATCTCAGTGTGAGAAAAAGTATAACACCTACTCACTCAGCTGAGTATAAGCTTCACTGCAACTCACCTTGTATAGTTTATTTCCAGAGGAGAAAATGACATGAGAAATATCAGATTCCAATGGTGCTTTCACCTATGCAGAACGTTATTTCAAATTATTGCTATGTGACTAATACAAAGATTATATTGTGATACAGCTTGAAAGGCTGACCATCTTGCATTGCACTCTGAAGAGTGTGAGGTTCTATACATGAAAAATAGAGAAATGTGAATCAGCACAGGTAGATCAGTGATTTGTCTACTACACAATGAAGTGCTAATAGATTAATTTCCAACTTGTTTTATTTTTTTCTTAACACCTCTGTGTCAGAGACTGAAATGGTTCATGCCTTAAACATTGTTATGAAGGAGTTTTACCCATTATAGCAAAAACTGTATAAAGAAGCTACAACCACAGAAGCCCACCCCTCCTTGAAGATGGCTGACTGGAACTTTGGACTGTGAGATAGGCCACCTAGATAAGATAAAGGGGACACTATTCTTCAATCATCTCAGGTCTAGGGAGAAGAGAATAAGGCTGAGAGAAAAGAATGCATCCACAAGAAAGCCAAACACAGCAGAAAATCATCCCTGGCTGTGTGTGGGGTGTGGGACACCACAGCCCACAGAGGCCAGGTTTACATAGACTCCCCCCCCAACTGCAGAGGGAGGAGGAGGTTTCGGGTGTGTGGCGTAACCCCTGGTCAGAGGCACTGAACATCCATTCTCCCGTACACAAACCAGCTGAGCTGTAAAAATCCCAACCCTAGAAAGGCCACATCCATGGTACATTCATGTGAGAGGCAGCTGAGGGGGCGTCATAATCCATCAAAGACCTCCCAAGGTGCTCCCCAGACTTATTCCTGAGGCCTTGCACCACAGGACTGCATATGATGCAAAGTGATGCAACAGATCCAGAGTCTGCTGCAAGAGACTCTGTCAAACTGCAACTTCCCCCAGGGGAGGTACTTGGGCGTTCCCACCTGGTCTGAGCATATATCAATGCATTAGATTCTATCCTTTTTGGGGGACCCTAACCCCCAAGAAGACCAGATGGAGACGATCAATAGAACATTGCTGGGATCCATGGAGTGTTGGTATTTTCTTTAATCTGTCTCTGTGATTCTCTTTCTGTCCCCCTACCTCTTTTCTATTTCTTTCTTTCTCTCTTTCTGTGTGTGTGTCTCTCTCCTATTTACTATCAAATAAAATCAATGCTATTGACTTTGGCATATGGTCTCATTTACACCTTAATTTGGGCAGATGCATTTCTATTAACTTATTTCTAATTTAAAAAACAGATAGTAACACAATGTCACAGGTATCCTGTGGATGCTGAAAAGCTTTGGTAGAGAAATCTTTCAGCTTTCTGCAGCGTTCTGTGAGAACTTTGCAGTTCTCACAGAGGCTATGAAAAACACTGCTATGGGTTTTTGTAAACTAACTCTTTATCTTGCACCTGGGTTTGTTATGCAAGATTGTTATGGTTCTAGCTTTCTGATATTTTGGAATAAGTGTCTTAGAGCTTGAATAATCCCCTCAAAGGGGTGGATGGCCGAGCACCCAACTGTCTTATGCCATTCAACACACTCTTGGCGAACCCTGTTATAAAAGAGGAATTAATTAATTAATAAAGACCAGAACTGCTTTCCTTCTGAACTTGTCGTGCCATTCCTCGTCGTTAGTGCAGCTCACAGCAACAGTATCCTGGGTTGCAGTATATTCTATTACCATCCTCATGAGTTGTTGAAACCAGGTGGGGCAATGTTTCCTGGCCTCCTCCCTCCGGACTATCTTTCTGTTAATTGCCCATCAATACCTTGCTGCATGACTCATAGATAACTCCCTCTGGACTATCAACACCTGGCCTCATGAATCATCATCCCATTGTGAGATGCTCCACCCAGAAGGAAGAACCAAGCATTCTATCCTGGATATAATCTGAGATTCCGAAAACCACAGACAACCCTTTCCACTGGATTTCCCAGAGGACAGCAGCTACATAGCCACCACTGGACCTTCTGAGGAAGGGCAGACCCTTCTACCGGACCACCACTTCAACAGAGCCACATCCACCACTTCAGGAGGACTGCAGCCACCATCTTATTGGACTGCTACCACCACCCTGATTAACAGGGTGTCAGGTTGTATCCTGACTCTGTCAGTTTAACCCACTGTTTTCTGCCTTTACTTTTTTTATTTCCCTGTTAAATTGTTATTCTGACTTGGTGCCTCCCAGTGGTTTGTTCTCAAACTAGAACAACTGGTGAGCCAGTTGGGCGAGATCCTTCATTTTTGTAATTCCAATTGTTTTACACTGTACTCATTATTTCTATTTTTAAAGATGGGCTCTAAATTTTAGAGCAGTCCAGTCATATATGCAACTCCAAAATATCCCTCATCTGTAAATCTGCCAGTCTGATGCTCATTTACTTCACAGGTCTTTCACTCTTGTACCAAGCACTATGTCCCAAGGTGAGCAATATGTGACCAGGTAAACGCCTTTACATTCCCAGGGAAGTTAAAAAGGTGCTTTAGCATGACTGAAATTTCAGGTTGGACAGAAAAACACACAAATAGAAAACCTTAAAAATATTAAGGTACATCTTTTCATTGCCCATAAGGAAAACCCACTGAGCATGCATGGTTATGAAGATCCGTTCCTTTGCCCCATTATTACCTGAAAGGGCAACGAGCAGAATACTGCTTGGGACAGATTTGCTACCTGCAAAGATCTATAATTTGGTATTAAGTTTCTGAAATTACAGCATGCAATCTCTGCATCATGTTGCAGGAAAGAAACGCTCCTGCTGCCTTGCAGCCGTACCACTCCACAAATCCTAGGACACCTCAGGGCTCTGCACAGCTACATCAGTTCTCCTTGGGTGGACATCCCTAGAGGAATTACGCTGCTTTGAGCATGTAAAGCTGTGTAACGCAAGAAAAAATAACATGAAAAAATAACAGAAAAATTCATACGCTTTCTCCTTAATAAACAGTCTCTCAGGAAACAGAAGTCACAGTCTACCCTGCTCTGCAGAATATTGAGATAACCATGCATCAGTCACATCCTACATTTTCTCTGTGTTGTTTTTTCTTTTGCAGCACTTGCAGATATCCATTTGCGAATATAGTATTTCCAAAACACTGCTGCCTCTATGCTACAGGGTTTTAGCACTCATCACTTTGAGTAGTGTTAGTGCATTATAAATTACTGGTTTGTTTGTACAGAAAGTAACAAAAATTAGGAAGTTTGCTATATGAACATTTTATCTGCCCTGGCTTTGATGAACCATCCTGTCCTGTTCAAAAACTATGGTATTGAAATAAACTATACAAAGTTTACGCATGCTCATTGCTTCTAGTCGTATTTCTTTTCCTCACATTCAAATCCCTTTTCAAAAATATGAGAAGATGACAAGCAATGTAGAAAGCACCTTTAAGGTTATCTTTTTGCTCATCTAACAAATTATGTGGCTGTCTGCCTCTGGACAAGATTTGAGGAGCTGCATCAACATGCAAAGAACTCAAATGAAGGAGGCAATCTATGGCTGCTCTAATTGTCACACTGTCCTGAAACCAAGACCTCCATCACAACAAAGATCTCTAAGACCAAACAAAATCAGCAATGAACAACAAGGAAGGTGGTTTCCTAAACAAACTTCAGTTCTGCTCATGGCAAACTAGAGATAATTTGCTTAGAGGATAAATTTTCTCAAGCTGTCAATTCGGCAACAAAATTGCCATCAAGTTAAAAATAATGCAACAGCATCTTGATGCAGATGAGAAAAAAGAGCTATATTGTCTCAAGAACCAAAGTATATACTAAGTTCATTTTACCATTCAGTAAAATCAGATAACAGGATCTGACTTCTTTTTTATCAGTCTGATATACATTTTCTTATTCCTAACTTAGAGTGAACAGAGTAAAATACAGTTTAAGAACTACCTGTTCCCACATTTCACTTACATTCTTAAAAGCAGAGGATTTTAGGCATGAATCTGCCACTCATGGTATACCTGTTTCCTGTCTGTAATAAATTTAAAAGCAGCCTTTCTTGAAATGATCACAAATTACACACTGACATTTGGTAGCCTTAGTTTAGAAAGGAACCTACCATAGCTTTGCCACATCTCTCTACGGCCATCTCTCCATTTCTGCAGCTAAATATTGCAGCACATGTGGCAAAACAGCTGGATCATTTACTGTTCATTAAGAGGTAGAAATGACACATCAGGTGGATGTCAGGTTTTGTCCATTACTTTGCACTTACTTGGTCCAATATTTAATCCACTTAATATGCATTTTGGTAAGTGGAATGAGAACCATTTATCTAAATCAGAATGATTAATCTAAGGATTATTTTTCCCTCCTGCATATATTATATAATTTATTATTTTTCCCCAAACCTCAAATAAAATTAAATTCTCCTGAATTACCTTGTTGGTACATTTCTGTTAATAACAGACACCAAAAACATTTCACTCCTGTGTTAGTATTGCTCAGCTGAGCATCCCATGCTTGAAAGGTCTCAGGATGACAATGAAAACTTTCTGCTGCAAAGACTGAAAACCTTGAAAAATACCTTAGTGAGGCCAAGAAGGTTCCCTGGAATTCGTAAAAAAAAAAAAAAAGAAAAAAAAAAAAGGAAGAAATAAAATATAAATTGTGCTAACTGGTCCTAATGTTTGCATTAATTTGGGCCAGTTTCTGTCAAATTTCCCCTTGTTACTATTTGCCTAGGAGTCATTCATACATTTCAACTGAGTTACGGTTGCACACAGATTTTTGTTCAGAATTGTAAATTCTCATTAAAACAAAGAAAAATCTTGAAAGCCAAAATTATTTCCATTTTCCATTCTGATTTAAACCCTTGTAGAAAAGGCTCCACTGTCCAGAAGGCTGATGACCACAGCTTTCATTTGCAGCTTGAACTACATCCAAGTCCAGACCACTAAAGATTGAGCAAAGAGTCTGATTTTGACTTATAATGTCATAAAAAGTCAGTGTAATAAGTCAACAACATGCCAAATAATTAACTTTTTACATATGTATGAATCAGCTCTGCAGCAATCTCATGTCAGTGGCAAAACAGAATAATACATAGCAGTAGGTGCCTTGCAAATGCCACAAAAACGTATGCAGAAAGTTGCCTGTATTTGTGTTTCACAACTGATCACAGATTCTGGCATCCAAATAACAGGATGGTGATCTGGAGGCTGGATGTGTTCCATCACCCACACAATTGACCCACCAAGAGGACAGCTCTCACGCCTGAGAACAATTTATGTTGTTTGGGCTACAGCAAAACTATTTTTAAGAACTGAAATGAGAAAAGGTTTGGTATTTAATATGGAATTTTTAAAAAAATAAATGTCTTCCATTAATATAAATTAACAGGATTTAATTCTTTCTTTCTCTGACTTGTTCATTGACCATTTCTTTGCTTTCTTGAACAATATCCATGTCAAAATTTGGGAAGGATTAAGAGGGGATCACTTAAAGTATAGGAAGGGCTCTATCCTGTGCCAAAGGCTTTTTAAAAAGGAGAACTGGGGAAAATGTGAAGAATGACAACTGCAAACCCATAAGTATATAACTTATCCACAAATTCTGGATGATAGCCTAATGTGGTAAATAAAGCAATGGTTGATAGCCTAACGTGGTGAGTAAGCCTGCTCCTGCAGTAAAAAGGGGCAAGTGAGTAAGCAACTGTTACTCAGATGTCATGAGAATGCCATTATTTCTGTACGTATACTTCAAATTAAAGTATTATGGAAACAGTCTTTGGAAATGAAAATACAGAGAATGACAGTATGGAAAGATGCCACTCTACCTTACTTCAGATGCTTGTCTATAGCAACTGAAGGAAGAATACAACCAACATTGTATTTATGATTTGTTGTTGCTGCATGAATGTCTGAACTGATGTGATAACATCTTACTCCATCTATCACTGAGTCCTCTTGTCCATAGCTTTTGTAGAAGCACAGCAAAGTAATTACAGACTGGTACATGGAAAGAGGAGGTGGGTGTGTTCTTCAGCCTCAAAATCACCCATCTCCATGCTCAGAGTGTTGCATTCCCCTTTCCTTGGTATGGACTGAGGCTCTGCAAGCCAAGAGAGATATGGGAATGTGCTGCCTCCTACAACGGGAATTACACTGACACTGTCAGCCGTGCTAATTGCAATTCTCCAATAGCAGCATGAACTACTTGTATCAAAATGGTAATGACAACAACAAAACATTTGAAAATACTTCCTGTATTTTACATGAGAGGGAAAAATATGTACTTTCCTCCAAACTGTGTTTCCTTTTCTTTCTTCTTCCCCCTCACCCCACTCCCCTGCCCCTTCAGTTTAATATTCATTTGTGGTTTTTGCATTTTCTTGGGAGTTGAGCCCAACACACCTGGTTTGTTGCTGGACCTGTTCATGACAAACATCACTGCCAGTTTTTAATGCTTCTTGAAGCAGCTAAATTTTGTCCCTCAGTATACTTCCGGGCATCCCACCTGGCTGAGTTGGTGCAGTGTGTTCATAGGTTTCAACTTACAATACTGTCCTGAAAGGAGCAAAATTTCCACTTGACGACACTAGAGAGAAAAGCAGGCTTAAGTCTGTGACAGCCCACAGTTCCTCATCAGAGTAAAAACAGTGGGTACTTGATACCACCCACCCTCCCTTCCAAGATATGCTACCTTTTTCCCTTCAAAATATTCCTGAACTCTTACTTGCAGGTTTTGTGGTCTCAAAATCAAACTAAATCTGTTTCTGATTGGATTGGATCTGGAGGATGATTTACCATATGCTTAAGGAAAACATCACAGTATAACATACTACTTAACTTTGTTGCCATCAGACAGCCCTTTAAAAGTGGATTAAACTGTACAGGAATTGCCCTTGAATGCCTTTTTAATGTTTCTTGCTTACAAAATTTAAAGAACTCAAAGTTTCAGCAAAAGACTTTTATCTCCACTCATCACATTCTCCGACTGCCAAGAGTAAGAAAGTTGCTACCCCATTTGCTCACTGGGAAAAATGTAATGTGGCAGTCTTGATTTAATAACAGGGCAAGGACTTTAGGGTGCACAGGATATGCACAGACATCCGGACAATATATCTGTTCCAGAACCCACATCCCTTCCTCCCAAGTGCTTTTCAAGTTCAGATCACAGGCTGGAAGAATAGGCCAGGTGGCTTCTAGCCCATATTCAGTGTTATTTGCCTGAAAACTCAGCTGGTCCTTCCCATTCCGAGACACTTCATTGGAGTCACTTCACATCAGAAAAGCCTGGAACTCTGCATGTACACAAAGATACTATGCTGGATATAACCACATGACAGGAGGGGAGGAGGTCATGGCATATGACCTTTGAGATGTCTACCGTTCTGTTAAGCTATTGATCAAGTTCAGCTATTGTTGGGGTGTCCTGGCAAAACCAGCCAGCCTAGGGCTCGGAGGGACAGAGCTGCACCTGGAAAAACCCTCGCTGTTAATGTTCGCCCTATACAAATGTGAATTGGTTTACCCCAGTTTGCCCTTCCCCCCC
>VZTI01002668.1:1161-25487 GCA_013397865.1 Struthidea cinerea
CTTTCCTGACATTTCCCCCCACCCCAGGCTCTGTCAGGTGCCCCCTTATTCCCCCGAGGTGTTACCCCCTTCTCTTTACCAGGAGTCTGACTCTTTTTAAGGATCTCTCCTTTATCCAGCCCCTCTTCCCCCCGGCCCTGCATCATCTGCTGGTACCGCCCCCTGCCAGGTACAGCTCCTGCTTTTTGGCTTCCCTTTCCCCCTCCCACCCCTGGCACTGCCCTGTCCTCACATTCCTCTCCCCTTTCCTGGGTGTGACCCTGTGCTGCTCCCTCCTCTGCTCGCTGTCCGCTCCTAAAGCCTTCACAGAAACTTTCCCTGCCCTGGTGGGTGTCCTGCAGCCCTTTCCTTGGAGAGAGGCTCATCCTCCCCTCCTTTGCCAGTTAAACTCCTTCCTGGAGCTACTGGGCCATGTGGGACTTGGCACTGGGATGTTGCTTGTGCTGGGCTGAGGTGTTGCCTGGCATCTTCCCTTTTTCCCGTGGATGTGTCAGCTGGGGATCAGGGGAGAGGCAGGGTTGCAGCGGGAGGGCTGAGCTGGAAGCACCGTGTGGCCTGAGTGTGTCAGAGTTTCCCCGACAGTCCCCTCGTGCCGGGTCTGTCAGGGCTCACATCTCACCTCTTCTCCTGGCTCCCTGTTCCAGCCATCTGTCCTGGCCAGCCACTGCTGCTCCTGACAGCTCCTTCAGCTGGAGCAAAACCTTCTTTTAACAAGGTGTTTACTGCTAACCAGGTCATTCCCTCTTGGTTTTCCAGGTTTATTTAAAAAAAAAAAGTTCCTATCTACACGTATATATTTTAATTTGATCCATGACCTCTTGGAAAGTCGAGGTAAAGAAAGCAGGGAAATAAGTTGTGAGGATAAAGAAGCCTCTTGAGGTGGGTTCTGGGTGGTGCTTGGATGGGTGAATAATTTATAGGTGCTGAAGGGAAGGGTCTGAGGAGTCTTCCCTTGGGGTGAGTTGTGTGTCCAGAGGCTCGTGGTGTGCAGAGTGCTGCTTTTTCCCAATGACCTTGAGTTTGGAGCCTGAGAAACTTGGGCACATCCAAGCAGTTGGGAATTGGATTGCTTGTTTAAAACTGCTGATTTCGGGAAGCCTGCTGCTTTGTGGAGTTCCTTGGGGTGGATGGAGCTTTTCCAAAGGGTGCTGGTGCCAAGGCTGGGGCTCTGACCCCCCTGTGCAGAGCCCGTCACTGTCATTGTGTTGCTGTGGGTGGGAGGTGCTCGGGTGGTTCCATGAGAGGGAAATACAATCCAGCAAAGGAGCAATCCCCCAAATCCAAGCTGCGTTGGGAGTGTTTGGTGTTAAATTGATGGAATTATTTGTGTTATCAGTGTCGAGGTTTTGTTTCCAGACCTGGAGCGAGTGTTCCTCCCCGTGCCCTGGAGTACCCTCTGGAAGTGTACTTTCCTAGGAGCTTAAGGGGCTTTTAAATGACTGTCAGTGTAAACAGAGCCTGCCAGATTTGGAGCCCACAGAAATCTGTGCCTTGTTAATTTTTGACTGTGGATTTAAAGGCCAAGTGTTGCAAAAGTTCTGTTTGTGGCCCTGGAGTTTTGTGTGGCAGCAGCAGGAGAGTCCAGGAGGAAAGTGCAGGTGGGCTGATCCTCTGTGAGCTCCAGGGAGCACTTTGAGAAGAGGTTGTGCCTGGAGGAGGTGACAGCTATTACTGGATCCCAGGTTTTTATCCTGTCTGGGGTGTTCCAGGTGGGTTTGGAGCAGTGAGGGATGAGGGAAAGTTGTCCTTGAAGGGTGATAGAGAAATGTGCCCTGGTGTCATCTAAGGAGTAACCGCAAAGAGGTCACGGAGTCATGGAATGGTTTGGTTGGAAGGGACCTTACAGATCATCTTGTTGCAGTGGCAGGAACACCTTCCACCAGCCCAGGCTGTTCCGAGCCCTGTCCAGCCTGGCCTGGAGCACTTGCAGAGCTAGGGAGGGACGGGATCCTCTCTTACGTGTAGCCAGAGTGAAGCTGCCTGTGGAGTCAGCCCTGGCAGCAGCAGCGCAGATTTATCCTAAACTGTCCCTCGCTCTGGGGCGTAATCCCTCCTTCCACCAGGAGCTGGTTGTGCAGGGTTAGTTAAAAGCCAGGAGCTGCAAAAATGGGTTAGAGCAGAATTTGCACGGTGGTTTTGCCTAAAGAGGAGCATTCTTTACCAATTTCCATGGTGGAAATTTCCAAGGAATTTCCAATTCCTTTGGTGGTGACAAAGACTCTTTGGAGGGGCTTCATGTTTGGAAGCCTTTGCATCTAAGAATTTGGGAGGCACAGTTCATTTTTGTCTGATTTTTATTATCTGTGTTTTGCAGGAGACCTACAAATCTTGGGAGAGTTTATGTTTTGTTCCAGGGTCAGTTTGTAACTGGAGGCGGGATCTACCTGTGCAGTGGTGGGGTCAATAGTCTTTAGTGTTAGGAACACTTAATATTTATTTTATTTGCTTATTATTTATTTATTTAATATTTGAACAAGGTAACTGTCATATCCATGGGGACTGGGAGTCCGGGACTGGGATCACTTGTGGCTAATGCTCAAAATGTGATCTGGAATGAGAGTTTGGGCTTCTTAATCCTTTGTCTGTGATTCCATGATAATTTAAAGGCTCCCGGAGCCTTTGTAGTTGTGGAATACCTGTTGAGCAACAACAAATAGCAAAGGGAAAGGAGGAAAGGCTCTTGGAGCCTTCTTGGCCAAGCAAAGGCACAAGATCTGGGAGACTTTTGAGCATTTTACAGCATCCGGTTGCCAAATCAAGCACTTCCCTGGAAAGAGAGACACCTTAGGCTCCCTCATTCCTGTTTGGCTGGGTTTTATCCAAGCCTGCTTTTAGGATGATTTTCCTCGCCTGTGTCTTTTAAGAAGTCAAGTTAAGATGCGTTGCTCTCCTGAGACCTGCACTACAGGGTTCTGCTGGGGCCACCTCCGAGTTACCACAGCTGGCACTGACTCGTCCAGAGAGTTGGGAAGCTCCACAACACATCAGTAATCCCAAAAACACTCCCAGAAATAGCCAGCTCCTTTGTATTGCTGCTCTCACCCGGCCAGGGTGGGTGTCACAGTTCCACAAGGTAGAAAATGCTGGCGCAGAGGACCTTTGTTGAAAAACCAGGGAATTCAGGTCTGTTAAGGAGTGGTGGTTTTGGGGGGTTTGGGTATTCCTTCCCTCTGGGCATCCTGTTCCTACTGTGGGTTTATAGGATATTAATGGTTTTGCAGTGACTTATTTAGCTCTAAGTTGGCTTCTTGGTGTGGGTTATTTATGGCTGAATATGGGAGATCTGGATCTTTCCAGGCACACACATTTTTCCACGTGTGTCCTTGAGGTTGTTTGGTGCTGTTGGAAGAGAAAGGAGCTGATTAGAAATTAGCCACAACTAGAGATAGGAAATGTGACAAAAAGACTCCTAAAAGAGCAGTGGGGTGTTTGTCAGTTGGGAGGGGACAGCCTGCCTGCCCCGGCATAGTTCTTTTGGGGTCCTAAGAGCAAAATTCAGTTGCTCTCAAAGAGGAAGACAGGAAATCTGACTGGCAGGGAAGAAGAGGAGGAAGGTGGATGTTGCTTGGAGAGGGGAGACTGTGGGCAGAGCCTGGGAATGTTGTAGGGAAGCACTAAGAGGAGTGGAAGGCTGCAGATGAGACTGAGGCGTGAGATGTGCTGGGATATTGTCCCTGTGTCTTTTTGAGGAGGGACTTGGGGTTAATGGATCAGTCACTTCCCTGGAAAAGGTTGTGCAACTGCCACCAGTCACTGGTCACAGGTTCCTGATGTCCACCCTGGCCCAGCCTGAGGCCATTCCCTCTCCTCCTGTCCCCGTTCCCTGGGAGCAGAGCCCGACCCCCCCCGGCTGCCCCCTCCTGTCAGGGAGTTGTGCAGAGCCACAAGGTCCCCCCGGAGCCTCCTTTTCTCCAGGCTGAGCCCCTTTCCCAGCTCCCTCAGCCGCTCCTGGGGCTCCAGCCCCTTCCCAGCTCCGTTCCCTTCCCTGGACACGTTCCAGCCCCTCAGTGTCTCTCCTGAAGTTTGAGGAAGCAGCTCAGAAACTTCTCAGGAGCTGCAGAGTCAGCAGATCCACCTGCCCTTGTGCCCAGATGCTGCTGCTTCCTCCTCTCCCTGTCCTTGGGAGTCATTCCTGTGGGAAGTTGTTGTTGTTGTGGCTGCTGCATCCCTGGAAGTGTCCGGGGCCAGGCTGGACAGGGCTTGGAGCAGCCTGGGATAGTGGAAGGTGTCCCTGCCCATGCAGGGTGGCATGGGAGGGCCAGTGGGAGCCCTCCCGTGGCAGCAGAGAATCAGAGGAGGTTTGCCAGGACTCCTGTTTGTTGCAGTGTTTCTGTGAAATGCTCTTGTTTCAATGAATCAGCATTTCCTCATTTAGAAGAGGAAAATTTTGGCTTGTTCTGCTTGGAAATGTTTTTAAAGAGGATTGAAAACTAGAGGGTAACATAGGACAAAATGGATGTTTGAAATTTAATTTTTATTCTTTTTGGTTTTTTAAAGAGAACTATAGAAATATCTAAATGGGCCAGGTTGTGGGATGGAAATTGGGGGAATTACAGCATTTCTCAGGGACTGACTGATCCTTTGCTAGGCAGCCTGTCCAGCTCAGGGTTGTGACCATCCCTCTGCAATTTGAATGGTTTTTAGCAGGAGTAGCCAATTCCATGGGGTTTCAGTTATTTAGGTTAGTACATTAAACTCCATTAAGAGCGTGCAAAACTCTTAATTTCTCCTGGAAATTCAATTTTAACTGGTCACCCCTTTTCTCTTGCTGAGGTAATTAGGTGTTCAGTTGTCACCTCATGGTTGGCTGTTGTGATTTCCAGGGAACGTTTATGCCCTTTTGGCTATTTTAGGGGTGTTTTGCTGATAATACAATATAGCAAATGAGAGAGAAGAGGTGGCCAAAAGCACCGGTGCTGTGTTTATTCACAGAATAACCCTTGTTGGTTGTGGAATTTGGGAAACGTGACCTTGGACATGAGTGGTTGTGGAATGGTGGGAGGGAAGCCTGGGACAGGACACCGCCTGGACTTAGAGGGTCTTTGCTGGGATAGGAACATGGATTTTCCAGGCTGATGTAGTGCTGGAATTCTGCTCATCGTGAATTTCTCCACAAATTGGGAATGGCCTTGAGTCAGACGTTCTTCGATCTTCCTTCCTTGAGTTCCTTCAGGAGCCTTTATTCCCAACTTTTCAGTTCTTAGCCACGGCTGTTTCTGGGAAGCAGAGCTTGGCACTGTAAGTGAGTGGCCTAACGTGTGGTGTCCCTGCCTGTGTCCCTCCTGTCCTGTCCAGGTAACTGAATGCGGATCCTGGCTCGGCTGGAATGCTTGGATGCACAGCAGCTCTTCCTGTAGCTTCTCTTCGTCTGCCCCACTGCAAGAAGATGGCCAAAGCCAACATCACCAGAGACATCATCCACAGGCAGATCAAGGTACGTGTGAGCCCCGTTGGTGTTGGGTGGAGAGAGGTGGAGTCAGCGCTGGATTGGGAAAAACTCCTGGTGTTGCCTTTCCTTGGGAAGAGATCTGTTACTTACATATTGATAAGCCCTGTAAGGAGCTTAGGAGAACAAACACACAGGACCTGTCACTGTCCTTAATGGAGAGCTGGGATGAAGTCTGGCATGACAGGAGCACAGTTCCTCTCCCTGGGCTGGTTTGCCATCAGCAGCTCTGTTCCCTTTGAGTTGAAGAGAGAAATAGAGCTGCTTGTGTTTGGGCACCACAAAGGCCCTTAGCCAGCTTCCCTCTCTGCTTTCTGTGTTCTCCCTGTGTGATCTTACCATCAGAGGTATTTCTGACTGTAGTAAAGCTAATGATCTCTGTCACAGCCTCTCTGTCTCCTTTTCTTTAGAGAGTGCTGTGTTGCTTCCTTTGTGTAGGGAAAAAAAAACTTGTGCAGTGGGATCAGTCATCTGATGGCTGCATTTGTGGAATATCAACGTGAAAGGACTGGCTGCAGCAGACACAATAGGCAATTATTGCTTGGACTCAGAGGCCTGAAATCATTTGCAGCTTTGCTGATAATCAGCATTCAGGAAAGGGATCTGTGAGTAGCCAGAATAAGGAACTGGGAGCTCGAGTGCTCACTTTGCAGTTTGGTACCAAACTCGGTTATAAGCTTGTAATTTAATCCATGTGCAAAGATTTATTTTGCTGCCCTAACAAGGAAGGGCTGGTTCTGTGGTTTGAGCCTTAGCCTGGGACTGTCTCACACTGTCTGCTCTTTGATGTGTGACCTTGGAAAGATTGCCAAGTCAGGCAGTTCCTTGTAGGAAAAGCAACATCCTACCCCACAGCCCTCACAAAGCCACTGAGGCTGCAGTAGCACAGAACTGTACCTGCAGCACCTTGCATGGGCCTTGCAGTGCTTTAGGAGTGCTCTCCACAAAAATACATCAAGGGGTTTGAAGTTTGTCATGGAAGCTCCTACAAAAAGCCTGGTTTGTTTTGCCTCCAATCCTTTTATGTCTGTCTCCATTTTGTCTTCAAATAGCTTTTGGTGTGTGGAGTTCATTACTGAACATTGGGCTGGGAAGGGAACTCAGCATTTGTGTGTCTGCTCTGGGACTGCTGATGTGCTCCGAGCACCACCAGGGTGATTTTTTTGGGCACCAGCAGGGTGATTTTGACATTGGTGTTCCCACCTCTAAATGCTGATGAGGAAGGATTAAGTTGACGAGTGTGGCTTGGAATGGGACCACAGCTGGGTCAAGTCCTAGGGAGGAATCTCCTTGGACATTAGATGTTCCATCCAGAATCTGACTTGCATTCCCTCTCCTTCATTCCTGCCTCTGCAGTTGGCCTTCTTTCATCAGAGCCATCTGCTGATGCATCTGTGAGCCCTGTGAGATCACAGGGGAAACAACTGTCCTGCTTTCCTTCACCTTCATTTGTACTGACGCAGTTCTGTGGCAGCTGTTCCCGTCCCTCTGGAACAGCCTGTGCCGTGGCACTGCGGCTCCCGCTCCCTCGCTGAGGGACAGCCCATCCCTAAAGGAAGCTGGCCAGTTGCACTCCCCAGTTCTTTGCCCCATGGTGCTGGTGCCTTGGGACAGGCTCTGCAATGGCAGCGTTCTCCTGAGCAGCTCTGCTCCAGTTCTGCTGTCCTCAGGATTGAGGTCCTGCTGAAATCCTTGCCAAGGGATAATAACAGGCAGTCCCAAGTTCTTCCATATCTTCTGTTTCAGGCCCAAAGTAGGGTCAGCTCACTCTGCCTCAGCATGGGCCTCTCAGAGCTGGTTTTGGCTCCCCAGCTGGAGCCTGGCACTGGTTACACAGCATTTTAAATCAGTTCGGGGCAAAGATTATGATCTGCCCACCTGGAGATGTTCAAAGGATGGGAAGGCTGGAGAGGGACTTGTCACAAAGATGTGTAGTGATGGGACAAGGGGGGATGGCCTTGAGCTGAAGGAGGACAAAGTTGGATGGATATTGGGAAGGAATTCTTCCCTGTGAGGGTGGTGAGGCCCTGGCACAGGGTGCCCAGAGCAGCTGTGGCTGCCCCTGGATCCCTGCAAGTGTCCAAGGCCAGGTTGGACGGGGCTTGGAGCAACCTGGGACAGTGGGAGGTGTCCCTGCCCATGGCAGGGGTGGCACTGGAGGGGCTTTAAGGTCCCTTCCCACCCAAACCATTCTGGGATTATGTGACTCCCTACTACAGTACAGGATCTGTGGGCACCCCAATGAAGAATCTTCTCTGGAAGGGCAAAAGGAGTGTTGTGTTTGCTGTAGTCAGTGTGGTGCTTGTCTGCTCCTGCAGGAGAGGGGAGCGCTGGGCTTCGAGCGCCACTACCACGTCACCGACCCCTTCATCCGCCGCCTGGGGCTGGAGGCTGAGCTGCAGGTGAGTGTCCGGAGAGCAAACCAGCTCCTTGGTGGGCACCTCACTGCAGGAGGGTACGAAATTCTCTTTTATGAGGTAAATGCTGATTTCTTGGTCCCCCAAACTGCATTAGAGCCAGGAGTAGCTCAGTGAGAGCTTGCATGAGCTTTCTGCACTACCTGGTGCACCTGCAGGAGAACCTTAACAGGGGGGGCACCACCTAATCCCAGCACTGATCCCTGAAGAAGACAATTGTCAGCTGTTCAACATACTCGGCTCTAATGGGATCCCTAAGGAACAGATTGTAGTGCACTCTGACATACCGTAGAAAAGATTTTAAGATTATACAGAATATTCTGAGTTGGAAGGGACCCCCAGGGATCATTGAGGCCAAGCCTTAAGTGAACAGCCCGTCTGGGGGTCAAACCCACAACCTTGGCATTATCAACACCCTGCTCTACCCAACTGAGCCAACCTCTAACACATCAATTATCTTGGTTTGGGGGAGAAAAGGATTCTTTTGTCCCCCTTTTCAGTCACATCGCCCACATCAAACGCTGCTCAACGCTCCCCCACTTCCTGGTGCAGGTTGGTTAATGTGGATGAAGATGGATGATGTAGTCACCCAGCAGCAAGGTGCTTCTAACAGAGCTATCAAAAGTGCATTTTCCCTGTGTTCCCAGAGTGCCTGTACATGTAATTTGTCAGCCTAGCCAAGGGCTTTGGAAGCAAAGTCACCTTTCCGTGCGTACAGCGGGATTTCAGCTGTAGCCTCTGAGACTAAACTGCCATTTTATTCAACACTACCTTTTTTTATTTGTTTCATTTTGCCTTTTCTACCCCAGCTGCTCTAGCATGTCTGTCTTTTCTGGAGGTGCTTATCTACCAAGTGTGTGGAGTTCTTCGCAGGGTTGGAATAAAATAATAAAAAACTCTGCTTTTATTGGAACAAGTTGTTACTTGTGGGGAGCTCGCTGTGTCCTTGTCTTAGGACAGCTCTGTTTGATAAATCCAAAGTTTGAGTAATACCATCTTCCCTTGTTTCCTTCCTTCAGGGTCACTCTGGGTGTGTCAACTGTCTGGAATGGAATGAAAAAGGAGAGTAAGTATGTGGCTTCTTTTGGGGGATCAACAAAGCCATAACCCCAGGTTTTCCCAAGAGTAGGATGTAGGTCATCTTATCGTAAGCAGCTGCTTCCCATTTCTAGTAAAGTGGAGCTCAAGCTCAAAATTTGAGCTGTAGTAGTGCTCACGCTTCAAAAGAAGCTTTATTTTGTTAAATATATCTGGATATTATTAGAAATGCCCCTTTAGTGAGTTCAGAAGGGAAATGGTCAGACTAAGAAGTGGAGATTGAAGGCTGCTTCTCTTCTCTTAAGTGGTATTATGGATTATAATGGATCTTTAGGATTTGCCCAGCTGGTGGTGATGTTTCCCCACCCCCTTCACCATCCTGTTAAAAGCTGCTGCTGAGGGACAAATATCCAAGGCAAGGAGGTAGAGAGTTCGCCCCTCTGCAATTTTAGAGGGAAACTAAAGAGCCACTTCCATTAACCAAGTGGAATGAAGAGTTTCTGCATGAGAAATGAGTGGATGGAAGGAAGAGTGGATATTTCTGGACGTGCCTCTTACAGCATGCGAAGTCTGCCGTCCGAAACTCTTCAGAATTATTTACCAGTGAAAATTTCATGTGCTTGAAAGAGAATGGCTACAAGGAAATCTAAGTTCAAAAGAGCTGAGAGTTGCAGATGCCAGATTCCTTTGGTTCAGATGCAGATGGATGGACAAGGCCAAGAGCACCTTGCAATGACTTTGCACTTTAAAAGCAGTTTGTGGTTCACCCCATGAGCCCTGGGACTGCCTGGGCATGTTAGGAGCCTGGGAATGAGTGCTTTGGCTGGGCTTCAGGGATGATGTGGAGCAGTTAACACAGCCAGGGTAATTAGGAAAGCGGAGACCCTGTGTTTTGTTGTTGACCAAACACTCCTGTTTTCCCATCGGAATCCAGGTGAGGTGCTTCAGGCAGCTGTGTTTTCCGTGGAATGGCTATTTGTCTGCTTTAGCTCCTTGACCTGGCTGAAGGGATGGGCGCATGGTGAGCAGCAAGGACAGAGAGCTGAGGGAAGAGAGGAAATGGGCTGATTAGGGCTGAATTAACTTAATGGATGTCTGTGGTCAAACAGCTCCACGGACCCGGGCACGGTGTGGAACAGAAGAATTCATGGTGCATATTTGTCTCCTGTTCCTTTTAGCTTGTTGGCCTCTGGCTCTGATGACCAGCATACCATTGTGTGGGATCCTCTGCACCACAAGAAACTCCTTTCTATGCACACAGGACACACTGCAAACATCTTTTCTGTCAAGGTATGTGGTTAGAAGGAATGAGCAGCTAACTGAAACAGCAACCTGAGCAGCAAAAGCATAAATCCTTGCTGGGAAACATTTTCCTGCAAGCAGTTTCCCCCCCCCAAAAAGTTTAATACTTCTAATTATGGGGAAAAAGGGATTAAATCTAATATTGCACTTAGTTTATGCCGATCCCAGGCTTATTCTCCCTGTGAACTGGAAGGAAATGGTTGTAGCAAATTGGGACACTCTCCTGTGTCCTGCTGTAGCTGGTGACTCTTGAGTGTGCACACTGCCTGTGTAATAGGGAATAACATAGGTCAGCCCGTGTTCCCAAAGCAGAATTCCTGCTCCGTGACTGCCAGGGTGTCCGTGTCAGCAGCCTCAGTGCTTCTCCAGCCTGAGTGTCCCATCCCTCTCCCGCAGTTCTTGCCGCACTCGGGGGATCGGATCCTCATCACGGGAGCTGCAGATTCCAAGGTGCACGTCCATGACTTGACTGTCAAGGAGACCGTGCACATGTTTGGAGATCACACCAACAGAGTGAAGCGGATTGCCACGGCTCCCATGTGGCCAAACACTTTCTGGAGTGCAGCAGAAGATGGCTTAATCAGGTACAGGCTTCCAGTCGGTTTGGTTGTGGGAACCATCACAATGTGTGCTGTGCACAGACCTGAAGAGTCTGTACTAAACAGCTTGAACTCATCTCTGCCTTTCCTAAAACTGGAAAGATTTATCTTGTAGAGTCATAAATACTCTCCTCAGCTCCTCCATTTTCCTCACTGTTGGAAAGGGAGGCCAGGAAAGGAACAGGTCATGACTTGGGAGTTAAATTTGGAACTTGAATAAATCCGTGCACATTACAGATCTGCTTTTAATGATTATCCTGATACTGAGGCCTAGTGTGTGTTGAACTGAGGTGCTTCTAGTAGCCTGTGGCACCAGTGACTGTTGTTCATGTCCTCGGTGTCATCTCTCTTAGCTGTGTCAGGAGGGGTTTAGGCTGGATATTGGGAAAAGGTTCTTCCCCCAGAGGGTGCTGGGCACTGCCCAGGCTCCCCAGGGAATGGGCACGGCCCCAGGGCTGCCAGAGCTCCAGGAATGTTTGGACAATGCCCTTAGGGACAGGGTGGGATTGTTGGGGTGTCTGTGCAGGACCAGGAGTTGGACTGGATGATGCTGGTGGGTCCCTCCCAGCTCAGGACATTCCATGAGTCTCTTCCTGCTGTTACCCCGTGACGTGTCTGCCCCACTCCCATCCCTTTGCAGGCAGTACGACCTGCGGGAGAACAGCAAACGTTCCGAGGTCCTGATAGACCTGACTGAGTACTGTGGGCAGCTGGTGGAGGCCAAGTGCCTGACAGTGAACCCCCAGGACAACAATTACCTGGCTGTGGGGGCCAGCGGGCCCTTCGTGCGGCTCTACGACATCCGCATGATCCACAACCACAGGTAACGGCACCTGGCTTTGGGGGCACATTTCTGGTGCAGGAATCTGGGCAGGGCTCTGATGGGAAGAGGGACTTGCAGGGAAGCAGCACTTGCCTGTTTCTGGGAAGTTTTGCTCCGTTTTTTCTATCACCCAAAGTCTTTTTGACGAGTACACCGGGGTGGTGTGAGGCTGTGTGAGACCCCACAGCTGTGTGGGCAGGAGGCCTTGTCCTCGTGGGCGGACAAGAAAAGCCGGTGTAGATCAGGCTTCCAGCAGTTGAATGCTGTGGTTGTAACAAGGCTGTTCCTCTCTGTGGGTAGGAAGAGCATGAAGCAGAGTCCTTCAGCTGGAGTGCACACGTTCTGTGACCGGCAGAAGCCCCTCCCGGACGGGGCAGCTCAGTACTACGTGGCAGGTATGGGCCCTGCACTGGGGGTGACTGGGGGGACTCCACTGCCTGCGGAAGCAGAGTTCTACCCATCACCCACAAACCCCCTGCTCAGAGGATCTCTTCCGTGGGATGTTCCATGGAATTGCAGGCTGTTCCACTGGGGTGGTGAGCTAGCCTTGCTGCTTCTTGTCCAGCATAAATGTGCTTTTGTCACTCTTACTGGAAAAGTCAAGGATTGGATATAACCTGGGCTCTACAGGCTTTCCTGGAGTTGGTCCCACCAAAGCTGCTGTTCAAAATCTTTTTGGCACAGAAGTGACTTGTCCTCATCCTGCAGATGAAGAATCAGTGATGCAGTATCTGAGCAATCCAGATGACATTCTTCTCCAGTGCTCATTATTTACTATCTTTTACCCCAAAATGTTTGGTTCTTTTTTTAAAAAATATCTCAGACCAGCATGTTCAGCAGACCAGTTCTGACAGTCCTGCTCCTGATGAGTCCCACTAGAGGATCCCTCAGGTCCCCTGAATTGGTCATGCAACACATCTGCTGTCTGAAGAACAGAACCTGTGTGTGAGCTGAATATTTAGGAGCTTTGGTTTCGTTGTGCTGAGGGCTTTATTAAGGAAACCTAATTAGGGGGTTGAGGATGGAGGTATTTGCAGATGGCCACAAATCACAAAAGCCAAATCCTAGTGAATCCCTAAAACTGAGATTTGCTGGGCTCTGCAGGCGCGTTGTTAACAAGGCAGTTACAATTCTTGTCTTCATGTGGAGGTGGCTGTGCAAAACTGGAATCATGGAATCACAGAATGGTTTGGGTTGGAAAGGACCTTAAAGCACATCTTGTTCCACCCCCTGCCATTGGCAGGGGCACCTTCCACTGTCCCAGCCCTGTCCAGCCTGGCCTTGGACACTTCCAGGGATGCGGCATCGATACCCAGAACCTGTGAAAAGGCACCGTGCATGTTCTGGTTCCTCATGGAAGGACCATAAACAGTGGGAAATGGAAAACCCTGTAGGTGCTGGTGCTCCATGGCTTTGCTCTTGTAAAAGGGAGCAGCTGGGGCAGGACAAAGACAACAGTTAGGAGTTAAGCCAATAATTACAGACTTGTCCTCCCCACAGGGCACCTCCCGGTGAAGCTTCCAGACTACAACAACCGGCTCAGGGTCCTGGTGGCCACGTACGTCACCTTCAGCCCCGACGGCACCGAGCTCTTGGTCAACATGGGAGGGGAGCAGGTAAGGAGGCAGCAAAGCTTCACATTGGGTCACTGGACATTGTCGTGTGCTCTTGAAAATAGGTACAGCAACTTCTCTGTGCGCAATGTGATTGATTTTAAACTGCTTTCTGATTAATTCAGATGAATTAATTCAGATGAATTACTTGGGATTAGGGATGTATCCGTTACGCTGTCACTGATCAAAGTTAAACCACGTTCTGTTGTGGTTTTCCAATTCACATTTCGCTCTCTGGAAGAGGAGAAAGAAAATAAACAAAACCAGTTCTGGAACTGACCTTTGTTGACCTAGAAAGGATTTCATAACTCATTCTTGAAACATCAAGCTGCTTCTGTAATAGAATGTAGTGAATAAGGAACCTGGAGAAGCAAAGGCCTTCACCTGGAATATTGATTGCTTTAATTTTAAGCTCTGGGTGATATTCACGGATCTTTTGTAAAGCCTATCAATGGAATGAGAAAATCCTCCTGACAGCATTAATCAGTGTGGATTAAACAGGACCTTTGCTTGTGGGCAGGTTGCAGTGTGCTTGTCCTCTGCAGCTCTTTCTCACACGTGCACTCACTCCCTTTAGGAGAAGTTGAACCGTGGGTCTGGCCTGGGCTGTCCATTCCTGTCCCAGTACAGCTGTAAATCAGGATTTCACAGGGCTGCCCTTGGAGTTTCTCAGGAAATACTGGTTTCATCTTAGAGAGACTCTTCCTCGGTGTCCCGCCTCTTTTGTGTCAGTTGGTGTTTGGTTTCTTCATTATCACTGTGTTAATTGAAATATCTTAGTTGCTTGATTGAACTATGAAGCTTTCTGAGCAGGTTGGTCAGTGGTCAGGTCATCTCTTAAGTTCTGCAGGTGTGGAGTAAGACCAGGTTCCTGTTCCTCAGTGTTACCCTCTCTGAACTGGGCTGGCCTGGGACACACCCCAGTTACAGCTGCCATCCCTTGTGTGTCCATCTATAGACAAGATTCCCAGTGAGAAAATTGGAAATAGCAAACACAAACAGGGAACTGTGCACTTGCCGAGCCCTCTTTTATTTCTGACTTGAGCATCTCTGTTTTGCAGACTTGCCTCATGCTCTTTTTTCCTTTCCTCAGGTCTATTTGTTTGATCTGACATACAAACAGCGACCATACACTTTTCTCCTCCCAAAGAAGTGCCACACTTCAGGGGGTAAGTGTGATGCTGTCACAAAGGGAGTGAACAGCAGAGTGCAGGTCTGTGCTACACGACTCATTTTCAGGGTGCAGGAGGAAAATGAAGCAGGGTGGGGGTGTTGCTGGGCTGTTTGTGCAGTGCAGTTCATACCCTGAGTTCCAAAATCCTTCTGCAGAGGGACAAAACATGAGGGCAGAAGTGACCTGTGGAGAGAGGTGTGTGTGAGCTGAGAGTGCCTAAAGCTGTGCTCAAGGATTAAGCAGACTTTGTCAGTGGCTGAGGTGCTGGTATCCTCCCAGACCATTCCAGGATTCAATGGTACTCCAGCTATGGCCTAAAATCAGTCAAAGGTTATTTCCTTCAAGCTGCCCTTGCTGTGTGTGAGCTCTTAGTTCTGTGTGTGTCTGGTTTTCTGATCTAGAATTGTATTGCAAAGGACACTGCAGAGATTTGTAAATACAAGGAGTAGGAAATATAAGAGGATATAATATAATCCGGGTGGCTGGAGCAGGTGGAGTCATGGAGGTTTTGTTTCTGCTCTGAGTGGGGCTGTCGTGTTGACCCTGCTGTAAAATAAACCCTGAGTTTGTATACTCTACATTGATATTTAGCATGGTTATATATTTCTTTTTCTAACCTTCAGAAGTGCAGAATGGAAAAACCTCTACCAATGGAGTGTCCAACGGGATCCATCTCCACAGCAACGGCTTCCGCTTGTCTGAGGGAAGGGCACACGTGAGGTGAGGGCACAGCTGCCCCTCTGGGGGGTTCTCTGGCTTTGTCCTTGTCCTTTGCCTCTCACTAGGATGAGGTGTGAAGTGCAAATCCCCATGCCTTGCTCCTGGATCGCCAAGTGGCCTCTGTCCTTGGGGCTGTGTTGGCCTCTGGTGGGCTGTGAGCAGGAGTCAGACTGGGCAAGAGCATCCTGGGGGAAATTGTCCATGAGGATTTTTCCTCTCTTATGATGAATTAAGGTGGACAAAACTAAGAAATTATTTTTCAGGCCTAGAAACAAAGTGTCCTGAGTGGTGGTTGCTTCCTGGCCCACAGAACTGTGTGTTGATGGAGGCTGCCAGGTGAAGGAACCTTGCTTCCCTTTGCCATTTTTTGGGCACTTGCCTGCTGCAAACTGAACCAAAGCAGCCAGAATTGTTCTGTGACAGCAACACTGGAATCACTACTGCCATTCCTGGCGTGGGAGCTGGGACTGGATGGATCCTCTTCTGTTGCTCCTGCTGATTTCTTTCTTTAAGAGCAAAATGCAGTTGGGGCGAAGCAGCAGCAGCACATCTTGCTGGCTGTTTTTCTTCCAGCTGATGAGACTTGGTTCTAAGTCGAGGCACTTATTTAATACCATATATGGGTAGTCTGGGTTCCTTCTAAGTCACTTTGTGGAATGTTTCAGCTCCTCTCCTCTAGATGGCCCCTCCACCGCGGCGGCGGGAATGGGGCTGGAATTTTGGGTTGCGGAGCATGGGCCTGGTGAGCTCAGATGCGTCTGCATTTGCATTGTTGTGCATTGCTAAAAGAGGATTGGAAATGTTGTTTATGCAGTCGAAACAAAGACGTGTTGGTGAAGTCTGATGCTTAAAATACCCGATGCTCATCTTGGAGTGTGTCTCTGTAGATGAAGAAAAAATGGAAAGAGTCAAATGATGGTCACGCTGATGTAGTGAGACTGCCAGAGGGTGGGGAGGCCCTGGCACAGGGTGCCCAGAGCAGCTGTGGCTGACCCTGGCAGTGCCCAAGGCCAGGTTGGATGGGGCTTGGAGCAACCTGGGATAGTGGAAGGCGTCCCTGCCCTGGGGGTGGAACGAGATGGGATTTAAGGTCTCTTCCAACCCACACTGTTCTGGAATTCTGTGGTCAAACCCAAACTTTTCTCTTAAAACTCAGGTTCTTCAGGTCCAGAGTCCCTTTTGCCTTTTCCTGAATCTTTTATTAGCAAGTCCAGCAAGCATTAGCTAAGCCTGAACTAAACACTGCAGACTCTGACCTGGAGTTAAGGATGTACAACTTACCTGTGCTGCTCCCTTCTTCCCCTGCAGCCCCCAAGTGGAGCTGCCCCCGTACCTGGAGAGGATCAAGCAGCAAGCCAACGAGGCCTTCGCGTGCCAGCTGTGGACCCAGGCCATCCAGCTGTACAGCAAAGCTGTGCAGAAGGCCCCCAACAACGCCATGCTCTACGGGAACAGAGCTGCTGCCTACATGAAGCGCAAGTGGTAAGGGGGCAGTGGCACCGTGGGTGACTCCTGGGGCCACCTGGCTGAAGGACCTGGTTTCCCTCTGTGCGGGTGGGGTTGGGGATATCAGATTGAGCCGCAGTTGGGCACCTCTGGCACAAAGGGATGGTGCAGCAGTCTTTAGGAGCACAGCTGGTAGCAGCCCATTGTTTCACCTGCTGATGTGCTGAGTGAAATCCTGATCCTTTCCTGTTTAAGAAGAAACCCCAAATCCACATCTGATTCACAGCATTCTGGGTGTCTCCAAGGGTGTCTGTGTGTCTTTGGGTGGTTCTGATCTGCATTAAAGAAGGGCTCTTAAATCTGCTGTCAACACATGACGTAATGGAGACTGTGCTTTATAACATCTCCTGACAGAAGGCTGTTTCAGGGCTGCTGGGGTGGCTTTGGTTGCTGCTTTATCCAAGTACCTCACACTGCAGACACTCAGACCTGGTGGTTCCTGTGTTACCCCAGTTAACCCACACTCCCTTTGACTGGAAACAAACCTCTGGGAGGGGTCTGGGGAGGTGGCAGATCCTGGCAGTCTGGAGGGGATTCTGCCCTGGTGGTTGCAAAACACCCTGTCAGCCTCTGCAGTAGGTAATGTCTGCTCTGACCAGTGGCCAGAGCTGCATCTGCAAGATACAGCTGAGTTATTTTAGTGCCTGTCCCCTTGAGCAGAGTAAGACTGAGTAGCATGACTTGCCATTAACATATTTAAAATAGCTGTGGTCCTTCATCTCCATTTGCTTTGTGAGGATATCCTTCTCCTCTCCCTGCTGAAATCCCCAGTATGAATTCTCCTCTCTTCTTGCCAAGATAAAGAGCAGCCAGCAGTTGTTGTGACTGTTGGTAACTGGCCTACTGGCTGTTTTGCAATAGCAGAGATTTGGGAGCTGCCTCAAAAAGACCTCAGTGTTCAGAGGGAGAAGAACAATAGGTTGGGATTAAGGGATGGAACACAGAAGCTGAGTGCTGATCTCATGAATGACATTTTTCTTATAGGAATCGTTTTTCCCGAAGGGTGTTGGCACATCTGAACCTTTCAGTGTGTCAGCTACTGCTTTGCCACGGTTTTGGGTAGCAGGAAGATGTGAAAAACATAGACACAGTGGGTTTCTGTGGCATGCAGAGGGTAGGATTTAAATAGCACTGAGCTGATACCTGCCAGGTGCAGAAAAGGGGCACTTTTCTGCTAGGAACAGTTTGTGGAGAGTGGAGAAGGTGGCTGGGATGTCACTGAGCAGGAGGAGAGGCAGACAGTGACCCAGGCTGAACCACCATGTGTCTCTGAGGTGTTCTTGATGTCTGGAGCAGGAACAGGTACAGGCCACCCTCAGAACCCTGCAGGTCCTGCTTTGGCCTCATTCTCTGAATAACAGAGAGAGCAAGAAAAAAGGAAGGTCTGTAATTTCCTAACCTCCCCTTGCTCATCTCCCTTAAGATGCTGCTCATATTTTCCAGCACTTCTAAGGCTGTCCTTTGAAATTTTGCTCCTAAAAGCCAACTGCATCCCCCTCTGGATTGCTTTCAGCAGTCCACGTTGGCAGTACTGAGCTGATTTCTAGTTCTGCACAAGCTGAGTCAATCCTGTAACAAAGGGAGAAGTCAGAGCCTGCTTTACATCCCACCATGTCCATTTTCACACCAGTCTGTTGGGCTGCCAACGCTGGTAGTTGAGCTTGAAGGATGTTTGAGGGTGGCAGAGCAGTTTAAAAGCCCAGTCAGGTGTGCAAATGTGAGACACCTGTCTGTCATGCTAACAGGTAACTTGCGTTCCCTCTTTCTCTGACTAAAAGGGGCCTGTTGCTGCATGTCCTGAATTAACCCTGGCAGTGCTGCAGAGGCAGCCCTGGAGAGCCCTGTTCCTGCTGCAGATCTCATGGGCAGGGCATTCCACCCTCTGCTGTGCTGGGGAGTGGCCAATACCCACCTGGACAGGAGGGAGCTGCAGGGTGAATGGTTTGCAAAACATGCTCCTGCAAGATTTGGAGCTCCCCTTAGTAAGTCCAGTCACTGGGACACCTCTTCCCTGTTCCACCTGAGCATGAGGAGGAGCTTCTTTGCTGTGAGGGTGACAGAGCACTGGGACAGGCTCCCCACAGCAGGTGTGGAGTCTCCTTTACTGGAGATATTTAAAAACTGTCTGGACACAACCCTGAGGAAGGTGCTGTAGGGAGCCCCGTTTGAACAGGGAGGGCGTCCTGCATGACCTCCAGTGGTCCCTTCCCACCTGGGCCTCCCTGTGCTTCCCTGACAAAGGTTTCACGTGATCTAAAATCGTTGCTCTGTAAATTCATCATCTCCTTAGGGGTGCTTTGGACTTTGGTAGTTGCAGTGCACAGAATCCTGGAATGGCTTGGGTTGGAAGGGGCCTTAAAGCCCATCTCATCCCATTCCCTGCCATGGGCACGGATGCGTTCTACTATCCCAGGTTGCTCCAAGCCCCATCCAGCCTGGCCTTGGACACTTCCAGGGATGGGGCAGCCACAGTGGGGCGTGTAGGTTACAGGTATGAAACATCATTATTATTATTAACCATCAAATGGAGCCTTGGCACAAGGCTCAACAAGTCCCTGCTGCTCCCAGAGCACAGCCAGAGGCAGCCCCATTCCCACAGCCCTGAGCTCGGGGAACCAGGGTGTAAAGAGGATACAGATACCCAGTGCAGCCCAGTCTGCTGTAACTGTGTTTTAGTCACTTGCAAAACTCCAGGGTTTTTTCCTATAAAGGTGAGAAAAGGTTCCTGCTTGAGGCATTTGTGCATTTGTGGTGGGAGGTCCTGCAGCTCCTGGCGGGGGCTCCGTGGGCCGGAGCTGTGCCGTGTGTCCACACAGGGGCACGATTGAGCTGTGACAGGGAGCCCGCCTGGCACGGGAGGGCTGCGCTGCCTGGCCAGAGGGCTGCTGCATCCTCCATCTTCAAAGGACTTCCCGAAATGTGCTGCAGCAGGGAGCTCTGCTCTCTTGGATTTAAAATGGCAGGTCAGGGCTGGCGGGGCAGCCTGGTGTGGTCACATCCCAGAGCTGCCTGTGGGCGTCTGCAGAGGCCTTGGGGAGGCTGGGCTGGGTCAGGTGGTGCCCGCGAGTCACAGCAAATGCTGTTAGTGAGCTCCTGGGGTGTGGGATTGTGTAGAGAGCTGGAAACAACAAGCTGTGGAGTGAAATGAGGGCTGGGAAACAGCAGTGGAAAATGTTTGCTGTTGCTGCTTGGGCTGGCTAATCCACCGCTCCCTTTCCCTCAGGGATGGGGATCATTACGATGCTCTGAGGGACTGCTTGAAGGCCATATCCCTAAATCCATGCCACCTGAAGGCCCATTTCCGCCTTGCCCGCTGTCTCTTTGAACTCAAGTACGTGGCAGAAGCACTGGAGTGTCTGGATGACTTTAAAGGGAAGTTTCCAGAACAAGCACACAGCAGTGCCTGCGATGCACTAGACAGGGACATCAACGCTGCCCTCTTCTCCAAGAGTGATAACGGTGAGTGCTGCTGCTCCCGGGCTTCTCCAAGGTTACACTGAAATCTAATGAGCACACAAGGACCTTCCTCCTTAAACTGCCCCTCTGAAGTAAAGCTCCAACTTCTGAGAGAGATTGATTGTTGCTGTGCAGAAAAACTAGCCTGAGCCTGTTCTTTCCTTGTGCCTGGTCCTGGTTTGCTCTTGAGTGAGAATGTGATAAAAGGAGTCTGATGTAGCCAGGAGATAATCTGGAAGGAAGGAAGCTCGTGCTCTGAGCCCAGCTCCCTGCTGGAATTGTCCTTAACTCTTCTCTAAGGCTGCTGGGGTCTCCTGGGGTGCTTTTTGCTTAGAACTCCCCCAGTGGTGCTGAGGGAAATGTGTTGTCCTTCCAGCTGAAGACAAGAAGGGGGGAGGCCCCATCCGGCTGCGAGCCACGGGCCGCAAGGACTCCATCTCTGAGGATGAGATGGTACTGAGGGAGCGCAGCTACGACTACAAATTCCGATACTGCGGCCACTGTAACACCACAACAGACATCAAAGAGGCCAATTTCTTTGGCAGGTATGCTGGCAGCTGGGGTGCAGGACAGAGTGAGCAGCAGCAGGGTGCTCTGTTCTGTGGGATAAAGCCTCACGTGTAGCCCCGTGTTCCCGTTCATGAAATGACACAGACACTGGTTTGGAGGGTTGGGAAAAGCTGACAGGAAGCCCTCCTCCTGTGTGGCTGCATGAGCAGCTGGTGAGGAGCAGATCCACAGAGGGCCTGGTTGGGCTAGCACTTCAGAAATCCGTTTGGGATTGAAAACAGGGCTCCTGGGGAGGCAGGGAACCGGCATGGGGAGCTGTACTTGGATCTGTAAGTGAGAGGGGTGTCAGCCTGCTGATGATAGAAGCCATGTGAGATTCTCAGCCTGCTGGAGCCTGGCTCTTGAGCGTGACTCAGGCTCTGCTCCTCTGCCCTAGCAATGCCCAGTACATCGTCAGCGGCTCGGACGACGGCTCCTTCTTCATCTGGGAGAAGGAAACCACCAACCTGGTGCGTGTGCTGCAGGGAGACGAGTCCATTGTGAACTGTCTCCAGCCTCATCCCAGCTACTGCTTCCTGGCCACCAGCGGCATCGACCCGGTCGTGCGACTCTGGAACCCCAGGCCGGAGGTAAGAGCTGCAGTCAGAGCCTCCCGTGTCGTCGGATGGTCTTTGCTGCTGTCTTTTCCTACTGGGCTCTCCCATGTAGCAGCAGGAACAGCCCCTCTTTGGTCCTGAGTGCTGTCCCTCGGTGTCTTGCAGAGTGAGACCCTCAACGGCCGCGTGGTCGTGGACATGGAAGGTGCTTCCCAAGCCAACCAGAGGCGGATGAACGCGGACCCGCTGGAGGTGATGTTGCTGAACATGGGGTACCGGATCACAGGACTGACCAGTGGTGGGGCTGGAGGCTCAGATGATGAAGACAGCTCAGAGGGGCAAGTCCAGTGCCGGCCCAGCTAAAACAGAACTGCCTCTCCTTCCTCTAATTGTTTGGCTGAAAGGGAACCGAGTTTCCTTGGTCCTGAACTTTCTCTGGTGAATGACTGCACTGTTTCGCACTATGCACAGGGTAGGACAAGCTGGCAGGGGCAGGAGCGGCTGTCTCTAAACCATCACCTCCTCCTCCTCCCCCTCCTCCATGGCAGTGCAGTCCGGGGTTTGCCTTTAGTGGAATTTAGTCCCAACAGGGGTCCTTGAGTTGTCTGTGAGCAGTGTAACTGGTGATTATTTTTCCAGAGCTGCTGTGTGATCTGGTACAGGGGCTGTTGCCTGCGTTGCAGGGGGGATGTTAAATTCCTGAATAAAATACAAACCTAGGGCAGGGGTTATGGAATGAATTTACTGCAGTGATTTTGAAAGCTTGACTGTGCTACCAGCCTGTCTAGAGGCCCCTGGTTTACGGTTGTTGGCCATGAAACACCTGTTTTGTCCCATAACATCTTTCTTCTGGCTTCCATCTCAGACACGTCAGCAGATGTAGCTGTGCTGTATTGAGGACTGGAGGTTGCCTGTCTTGTCCCCCTGTCTTAGCTGAGGGATCAGTGAAGGCACTGGGTGTGTGCAGCTCCACGGGGCAGGACGAGCTTGCCCAGTTCTGATACTCCCCCCTGTGGCCCCTCAGCCCGTGGAGGGAGGTGACAGCGATGGGCACAGGTTGGATCAGAGGCCTAGGACTTATGTAGCTAAAGCTGCTGAGGAAGGGGCCGGTGACAGCACCTCTCCATTGCCCAAGGTGTGGAGCTGTGTTTGCTTTCTCCTCTGCGTGTCACCTGTGCGGGAGCTGAGAACATTGTCACCGTGTGAATGATGCAGCTACAGTCTGGAGTTGTCAGAAGCAGCGTTTCTGTGCAGCCAGCTGCTCTGTCTTGGCCAAGGTGGGCCTTCCCTGCCTCCTTGTTGGTGTAACATCGGATGGATTCGTGGTCCTCTCAGGAACCCTCCTTCCTCTTCCTGCTCTCCACGCCCTGACTGGCTGCAGAGCCAGGAGCACACCTGGAAACACAGCACTGTATTTCCATTCCTTCCCCCTCCTGTAACACACAGCCCTGTTTCCCCTCTTGCAGTTGCCAAACACTAAATACCCCCCAGATCTTACACAGCTGTGCTACAACCACCTCTGGAGGTTGTTTTTTTCTAGGACTATCAACCAAGACCAAAGAGCCCCTGGAGATCTGAACTGCTCTGCGCTGTCTCGTGTCTCTTCCTGCCGAAGGTCTGAACATGTTAGCCGTGGTCCCAGGGGTGTGAGGTGTGTGTCTGGGAGCGTGTGTGCATGTGTGTGTGCTGTTCTTCCATGTGGTGCAATCCCTGGTCTTCCTGTTGCTGCCGTGGAAAGATGAGAGGCCTCCCTTTCCTGCCCTGGCTGCCGAGCGCGACTGCGCGGGGCTGCCCGAGCCAGGGCTGCCTCTGCCTTCCAGAACAGTCCTGGACACGAGGAGGGAGAGAGGTCAGCGGGCAGCATCTCTCCAAGGACTGTTCCCTGCAGAGAGAGAGAACTGGGACCTGAGGGTGCCCCTCAGACAGAGGCTCGCCCGCTCTGTCCCAGGGCGAAGCCTGAGCTCGCCCCGGTGCTGCGGGAGCCCCTCAAAGGGACCAGCTCCCCGTGTGCTCTGCCCAGCTGTGGTGGCAGGACCGGCCTCCCCTCTGCTGCTGAGGCAGAGCTCACCTGGGCCGGGTGTCCCTCAGCTCCTGGGGCAGGTTGGTTTGTTCTCACGCAGTACCTGTGACTCTTGAGTTCACCTGGCTGGGGGTGCACCCCTGGCACTTGCTGCTCTTCCAAACCCAGAGGCAGCAGAAAATTCTCACTTGGGTGACTTTCTGACATGGTCTGCCCTTTTCTTTTTTTGCTTAAGGCTTCCTACTAGACGCATCCTCTTTTTTTTTTTTTCCCCTCATCTCCTCCCACTCAAACTTTTTTTCCAGCTTTCAATAGACAACGTCTGCAGACTTTGATTTTTAAACTGAGAGACTGAGATGGAAAGCTCTGAAGAGAACAGACCTCTCCCTCCCCATTCACCTTTTGCTGTGGCAGCTATTTTTTGGTTTTTTTTACCCTTGTGAGACAGTGCAGCTCTTTTACCTGCCAGTTGCAGTGTGAAAGCAACCAGATTCCCTGCCTCTGCAGCGGGTTGCTGTTTTTAATGGCTGCTTTAGTTAAAAAAAAGAAGATGAATAATAATAGGAGAGAAGGGGAGAGAAAAATCTTTCTGCCTCTAGCCCCTTTTCCCCTTGCTGTGGGCAGATTACCTGCTTGTCGCTTG
This sequence comes from Struthidea cinerea, assembly GCA_013397865.1. Classification (NCBI taxonomy): domain Eukaryota; kingdom Metazoa; phylum Chordata; class Aves; order Passeriformes; family Corcoracidae; genus Struthidea; species Struthidea cinerea. The sequence continues at coordinate 25,025 of VZTI01002668.1, forward strand.
TTAACGAGGAATTTGTATTTATTGGTGAAGGAAAAAAACATGCTGGGGAAGTCAGGAGAAGATGTTGCTTTATTGACCTCTGCTGTTTACTTCAACCCCCTCTTTGGGAAAGCTTCTTCCTGCTCTTTCTGGTTAACTCTTTCTAGCCTGGGATATGCAGGGATGCCTCCTTTATTTTTGTATTCTAGCAATGGGCTCTCCGTTAGGAGACTCTAGGATTCTCTTAGTGTTGCAGTGACCATTGCTTCTCGCTTTTTCGAGTACTAAAGATCATCTCGTAAACTTTGCCCCTGCAGTTGTAGAGGTAACACACGAGCCTTACTGCCCTCATTAGAAGGAGCAGAAAACTTGTTTCTCTGGTCCCTGGAAGAGAAAGGGTTAAGCGATTAAAAAATTCTTTGTTCTAGTTCTTTCTTGGTGTGTTTTGTTTGGGGGATCCTGGTGGCTTTGTTCTACCTTTCTC
>VZTI01002668.1:31104-44883 GCA_013397865.1 Struthidea cinerea
CCTCCCCGGCCCCTCCTCGTTTCCCTTGGACCCCCACCTCGCCCTTCCCGAATTCCCGTTGCCGCTCCTGAGTCCCCCCACCTCGCTCTTCTTGGGGCCCCCTCGCCATTCCCAGCCCCTCTCCCCCTTCCCGGGTTCCTCCTTGCCCTTCCCGGCCCCCTCTGTCCTTCCCGGGGTGCTCGGCTGCCGCGGGACCCCGTCCCCGGGAGGGGCTCGTTCTTGCCGCGGGGGCGAGTGCGGGGGAGGCTCTGCGCTGAACGGGCTTGTCCCTGCAGGAGCGGGAGTGGAGGGATCCAGGGGAACGTGGGAAGGCTTTTTTGGAGCAAAAGTTTGGCCGCTGGGATCTGAGACCACCCCGTGCCCCGAGGGGAGTCTCGGTGCGTTGCTTTTCATGAGTTGGGACTGGATTTGCCTTCCCAGGCTCGGCAGCCAAGTGTGGGCAGACTCCAGAGAGAACTTGGGACTTTTCCTCCGGTCGTGGGAACGTGGAAAGCTGTGGCTGTGGGGGTTGTCTGGGCACAGCGAGGCTTGTTTTTCCACCTTCCTCTTCCCCTCGGGTTCCCATCAGGTGATGTTTACTGAGCCGAGGCTCCAAGTCAGGTAGAAGATGTGGTGTGGGGTGTGCCGGGATCGGGAACGGCCCGGAGCTCTCCTTGCCCAGGAGAGGCTGCACTTCCCCTCTTGCCGCCTCTTTTATCTCTTTTATCTCTTTTCTTTTTTGATTGTTTAAAATTTTCGTCTCAGCCTTTTCCTGGAGAATTTTCCAGAGCTTTTTAACATTCCTAACCCCAGCTGAGAGTGCTGAAGGGAGCTGCCAGAGCCACTCAGGGAGAGAGGAGAGAGAAATCAGAGGGAGATCAGCAAACCTGAGGATGGGAGAGGGCTGGAGAATGTGGGACAGGGCTGGAGTGTGACCTGGAGTATTCCCTTCTGTGTGATAATGATGGAAGGAGGCTGGCATGTAGGTCTGATAATGCAGGGAGTTTGGGATGTAGATCTGACAGTGGAAGGGGGTTGGATATAGGTCTGCTGCTCCCTGGGGCTGTAAATATCCATCAGGGAGAAGGTCTGTGAAACAATGGGATCATTTAGGGCAGGGAATGCTCTTCCTAGAGCCAGGAGCTCTGTTTTGTGTCTGGAGAGCTTAAATCTAGGTTGCTGTGGAAAGCTGCAGCGTGGTGGGAAGGTGGGCAGGGTGACCTGATTTTTGGTTGCTGGAGTGGAAAGTCCGGTTTTATCCCAAGGCGGTTCCTCCAGGATCTAATCTTTGTGCTTGGCTGCACAAAGGGCTTTGTCTGGGAGAGCGGGCTCGCCCTTCCCTGCCTGGGATGCGTGCAGGACACTTTGGGGTGTGGCGTTCTCTTCCAGCCCTCCTGCCAGCGGAGCTGGGGGTGTTCCCTTGGTGTTTTCCCCGTTTTTCTGTGCCTTTTCCAGCCTTTGCCTGGCTTTGGCTCCCGCACTTCCCCCTGCCAGCCGCGTGTCCCAGGTTCCTGTGCCGCGGGCCCTGGCGTGAGCAGGGACAAACCCCCCCGCTGATGTCCCCTGTTCCTTGGCAGGTGGCTGTTCCCGATCATCGGCCACATGGGGATCTGCACCTCCACCGGCGTCATCCGGGACTTCGCGGGGCCCTACTTCGTCTCCGTGAGTAGATCCTGGACCCAGGAGCACGAGCAGAATTCCTGCTTCCTCTGCTTCTCCCCTGAGCCAGCCCTACCTTCTCTGGCTCAAGTAACAGCTTTAGGTGTTTTTAAGGATCCGAGATCGTTTCTGTTGCTCCTTGGAGCTCATTTCAGGGTGTGATAAATAATGCGTGGCTTGGTGAGGAGAAGGGGAAAAAATCTTGTATTCCAGGCTCTAAATTAGGAGTTTAGGACTTAAATTCTCTTAATTCTGAGTAGCAGAAGAGCCTTCAGCTTCCTCAGCTGCTCAACATCAGGTGTGTTCCAGGCCTCTTAAGCTGCTGAGGATCCAGAGGATTCTGAAAGTGAAGAGAGTTTTAATTTGGGATAATTAATGCTCCTAATAGACTGAGGCATTTACAACTGAGAGTTAACAAAATATTAGCGCTTTAAAAAAAAGGAGGGGAACAAGGCACTTGTAAGTGGATGATGTCACTGTGTGTGGAGTATAAATATGCCCGTGCCCAGATCAGGAGTATGGAAACAACGGGAATCCAAACCCAAGCACACCCCGGACTGGTGTCTGGGGCAGTGGCATCACTCAGCCAGCCAGCTGTGAGACCTCCAGCACGATCCATGCCCTGAGTACTGCACTGGGTTTCATCCTCCTGAGATGGTTTTCCTTTCTTTTTTTTGTAGGAAGACAACATGGCATTTGGGAAACCTGTGAAGTAAGTGCTGCTTGTTTGTATTAAACTGCCCTGCGGTTCCTGGGGACAGACGTGCTGTGACATTGCTTCTCCTGGTGCTCAGCTGCCCTAATTCACCTTGGTGGCCGCTGTGTCTCTGCTTTCCAGGAAACCACATTAAATTAAATATTTTCAGCAGCCTGACAGCAACATGGTGCTGTTAATAACCAGAGCTGTGTGAGCCTTTGTTAGAGAAAAGGAAAAGAAAAGGCTGAACCGTCCTAAGATGATGTTAACAAGGGCTCTGAGTAAACACTGCCTGGCTGTGCTGATGAGCTGGTGTCACTCACGTCCTGTCAGTGCTGTGGGCAGGAGAAGGGCCGGGGTTTGTGGCTCTCGGGTCAGGTTTGTGCTCGGAGTGGCCGGGAGGTTCCTTCCGGATGTGGGAGCAGTTCAGGGCTGTGCCCCTGACCTCTGGGATTTCTCTCTCTGGCGTGCTGAGGGTGCTGAGCGGCCTTTCTGCTGCCTCTCTTGTCTCCAGGAGCTGGGCTCCCTGCAGTTCAGAGGCACTGGATTTATCCAAGTCCTTTAGCCGCGCAGGGCCAGGAGCTGGACTCGATGACCCTCGTGGGCCCCTTCCAACTCAGCTGTGATTCCACAATCTTCCTGCTGGGAGGAGCAGGCAGTGGGGAAGGTGCAGCAGTAGAACAATGCAAAGGGAACTGTTCTCATCCTTGTAGGTACTGGAAACTGGATCCCAGCAAAGTCTACGCCACTGGTCCCAACGCCTGGGACACGGCCGTGCACGACGCGTCCGAGGAGTACAAGCACCGCATGGTACAGCTCCTGTGCTAGCTGGGAGGGAGGCAGGGAGGGAGGGAGGGAGTGTCCCCCCAGAGGCTGCAGGGAGTTCCCAGAGACATTCTGGATACCCCAATCCCTGGAAGTGTTCAAGGCCAGGTTGGAGCAAGGGGCTTTGAAGTCCGTCCAACCCAAACCATTCCACGATTCCATATCTCTGCAGGGGTTTGAAGGGATCCCTCCCCAGGATTTGGCCCCTTGCCACGGGATTGGGACCTGTGGCTCTCCACCAGGGCTGGGGAACCTCAGGGACAGGATTTCTAATCCCTTTTTGTGTTCCAGCACAACCTTTGCTGTGACAACTGCCATTCCCACGTGGCTCTGGCCTTAAACTTGATGAGATACGATAACAGCACCTCCTGGAACATGGTGAAACTGTGCTTCTTCACACTCCTCTATGGGAAATACGTCAGGTGAGCTGAGGGACAGCCTGGATTTGGCAGCAAAATGGGCTCTTTCCTTCTCCTGAGCCCTCTGAAGCATCTGCCTGTCCCATGGAGAAGGGAGAGATGTCCCCCCAAGCCGTGGGTGTGTTGCTGGTGGGTGGTGCTGTCGCTGCCTGTGCTCAGCAAGAGAACCAGGAGCGCTCGCTGGGTTGCACTAGATGCTGCTCCCAAAATACTGTTTCTGGCTGCTAATTTGGAGCGCCTGGAATTTGGGAAATGCTGGCTAAAGCAAATCTCACTCTGTGTTGTCTTCTGGCTGGGTTAGGTCAGAACATAAGGTCACAGGATGGCTTCTCTCCAAGGATTACTGGTTTCCCTCCCCTCTCTTGAATCTTGTTTACGTAAAAAGTGGTCTGATTTCCAGCTGCTGTGGAGCTTCCAACTGGAGTGGGGAGGGAAACCCCGAGCCCTCCTTAAGGAAAGGGTTTTGAATCTCCATTTCAGCTCCTTGTGGCTGAAGAGGAGATTCTGTGAGGTCTGCCCTGCATAAAGCTCCACTTCTAGGGAGTCTTCCCTGTTCTGGAAGAGCTTCTTTACCTGCTTCTGGGCAAGGATAGCTCCTGCTGTCTTGGTTAAATCCACCAGCAGTCAGAATAATGAGCCCTGTGGTAATGGGACTTCATTTTTTGTGGTCTCCTGTCACCATTCCTGTCTGTGCAGGTATGAAATGGGCTTGTCTTTGGCTTAATTTAAGCTGGAAGGAGACTCCAGGCCTGTTGTTCGTGTTACATTTATTGTGGTCCTGATCGAGTCTCAGTTTTTAACACTGAATCTCCAGGATGGGATGTGTGGCAGTGCCAGCAGTAGGTAACAGTCAGAAAAGCATCTGTCTCCCTCGGATTCCTCCAGTTGTTCTCCCATCCTTGTGTCTCTGCTGATTTCTCGCATTTAAACCTTTCCCCCTTTCCCTCCTGCAGCATAGGGGGGTTTGTGAAGACCTGGCTGCCCTTTGTCCTCTTCCTGGGGGTGATTGTGACCGTGGTTCTCACGCTGCACCTGCGGTGATGGCAGCCCTGAACCCCCAATCCCTGAGCACACAAAGGAAGAAACTGTGACCGATCCAGCGGGATGGAGGCGTGGGACTCTGGGAGCCCTTTTCCAGGGGAAGGTGGCAGCCCCACTCCATCGTAACAGCTCATCTGCGTCTCCTGGAGCTGGCTTCTTTTCCTCCTGTTTCTGTTCTGTCGATGGTGTCTCCCAGTGTCAGGGGTCTGGAAGCTTCTGCTCTCTCCCTTTCTGCGGCGGGGGAGGTGGGAATGGCATCAGGAAGGGAGGGGGGTGGGCGCCTTTGCTTTCAGTGCCAAGAAGAGCCTCAAGGCAAGCTCTGCCTCCTGCAGTGGCACAAGCAGACACACCTCGGGAGGGTCTCTCTGATCACCTGCTTTCCTCCTCTTCACCAGACGCTTCCTCAAATTCCCTGGGTCTCCAGTTAGGAGTTGCTGTTTCCCCTGTGCCACTTCTCTCCAGTAGCACACATTCCAAAGTGGAAGCGTGGGGTTCTTCCCGGGGGGATGGGGTGCCCCAGCAGTCAGCGATGGCCCCCCGGCAGTGGCAGGAGGCTGTTGAGGTGGGACACTCCTGAGGGACGCTCTGTGGCAGGGCCGACTCCCCTGGTCCTGCCGGTGAGCCTGGAAAGGCAGGAAAGTCCAAGGGCTGGCTTGGGAACAGCTCGTGGCAGGGTGCAGCCCTCCAGGAGCCTGCTGCAGCCTTGGGAGGCAGCTCTGTATCCCTTTCAGCTTGTGCCAGAGAAAATATCACTTCCCTGCTTCTCCCTGGGCTCTGAATTGCTGAATCTGGCGCTGCAATCCTCACAAGCCATTTGTGTCCCTTTGATCCCTGTGCTCCGTGTCGCAGGCGGCAGCTGGGGCTGGAAAACCTCTGGGAGCAGCACCTGAGCTTGGAGCTGAAAAGAGAAGGTGCTGGAAGTTGCCCGTCTGGCTGAGCTTTGCAGCAGCAAAGTGGGGCAGTGGCTTTCTCCTGGCTGGTCCTGGGTGGTGCCTGAGGAATGGTTTCGGGAGCTTTGGAGAGCACAGCTGGGCACAGGAGCTGTGCAGGGGTTGGTGTGAGGAGCACAGCTGGGGCAGCATGGGCTGTGGGAGGGGGGCTCTTCCTGAGTGCCAGGCAGGAAGGGAGTTCGGATGTGCCCCGGAGCCCCTTCTGCGGCTGGGTCTGCCCTGCAGGTGCTGATTTCTGAGCCGGGGGTGTTTTAAAACCAAGCCTGGCGGAAGGGTCGTGTGCAGCTGAGTAGGTCCCTGCTGACTGCAGGGGGAGAAGAGCTTTTCCACTCACACCTGAAAAACCAGCTCGTTACTCCAGTACCTGACGGATTCCAAGGAATCCATTTCCAGGAGTGCTTGTGGCCAGCAGGAAAGCCTTTCTGGAGTCCCTGCCATGTCTGCAGCTTCCTTTGTCACTGGTTTTCAGACCCCTCCTCATGTGCCTCTCCCACTTCCCCGACTCCTCCAGCCTTATGGGCGGGTGGGACCCTCCTCATGGGCTCGTTTCTGTGTTTTCTCCTTTTCCTCAGTCACTTTTAAATCACCCTCAAGCCTCCTGTTCATTATTGTCCCTCTGTCACCCCATCCTGGCCTTCCCCGTCAGCCTGGAGCTGAAACGTTCTGGTGGCTGCTCTGTGCAGTCATTCCCTTCCTGCGTGGAGAGCATGGGACGGAGGCTGCTGGGCCTGGGGCTGCTCGGGAAGCCGAAATCCTGATCAAAGAGAACCTGGATGAAAGGACGGAGTGTTCTGAGCTCTGTTCTCTGCCCAGGAGCCACTGCCCAGCGTGCCCAGGGCGAGCCAGCCGGGTGGGAGAGGGGAGTGCTGTCCCTGTGTGTTGATTCCTTGGCGTGACCGGCCCCGGGGCTGGATCCACCCTCAGCAATAACCTCGAGCCCCTCGGCCCATCCCGTCCATGTTTTATCCACGAGCTCTACAAGAATTGCCAAAGCTGAGACTTGGGGGTGTCAGGGGGCCCCTGGACTTCCAAAACCCCACTGTAAAATTCCCTCTCGTTTGCTCCTGATGCTTTTTACCAGAGCGGAGTTTGGAATGGCGAGGGCGAGCCCCCATCCCTCATCCTTTGTTCCCTTCATCTCTGCGGGGCGCTGGATTTCTTTGTAAATATTTAAACTCTGCTTCTGTGGTTTCATAATCCCGACGGCAGGGAAATAAACTGATTTCTGTGGATATCTCCAAGCGCTGCATCTCTTCCCTCCTCCCAGCCCTCAGCCAAGAGCGGGGTTGGGGTCGGGATCTCCCCTGCCCCCCTGAGCCCCGGCCCCTCTCCTGCTTGAAGGAGCCGGATCCTGAAGGACCCAGACCTTTGGCTTTATGAACTCGCCCTTTTCCGTGCTCCAGGTAAAACTCACAGCCCTGCTGCTGGGAAGGAGGTGTGGGGGGCAGGAGAATCCCCATCCCTGCAGTGCAGGAAGGGTTTGTGGGATTTAATGCCGGGTCTCGAGGCCCGGGCGGGGGCAGCCCAGTGTTCTGGGGTGGAAGATGCTTTTTTCCAAGGTTGATTTTGCTGTGAACAGCTTCCCTTTTGTCTCTCCTGTGTCTTATTTTCCGGGAGGCACTGCTTTTCCCAGCTCCTTCCCTCTCCAGCCCGGAGCCCCCCGCCCTCCCTGGGGAGGGGACGCCTGTCCTGGCCCTGGGGCTGCCGGAAGCAAGGAGCCAGACTCATTTTCCCCTCTCCCAGCAGGATCTGCTGCCTGAACTGGGAGCAGGGAAAGCTGTGCCTGCTGCCTGCAGATGCAGCCACTGCTTTTCTGTTCCATGTGATATCCAGAGGCTGGAGCCGGGGGGGTGAGGGGGAGTACATCAGCCTTAAAATCAGGTTGTGTCCGAGGCCGGGGGATTTCACGGTGCAGCCATTTTATGGAAAGCCACCTGGATCCTGCTGCTCAGCCCCTCCAGGCACGCAGCCTCAGCTCCTGCGGGGCGGCAGGCGGCTCCGAGGGCTTTATGCCACACACATCTGTCGCTGGAAGGTGAGGGGAGGATGCCGAAGCCCCCGGCACCACGGGGGTCCCTCCCCGCCTCCCAAGCCTGGCAGGGTTTTCCTGCCAGCCCGGGAGCTGCAGGGAATCTGGCGTGGGACGTGTGGGGCCGAGCCGTGCGGTTCGGGTCGTGGAATGTGGGGATTGTAGGGAAGCAGCCGGTCCGGGTGTGCCCGGATAGCTCCCCTCGGATGCCCGGGATGCTCCCAGCTCCCTGCCCAGGGCGGGAGGCTGCTGTGCGAGCCCTGCTCCCCTCGTTTTCCTCTCCAAGCTCTCAGCGTGGCCAGCCCAGCCCCGGGAGCCGGGAACGCTGCAGTGGAATGTCAGGATCCATCCCAGCTGCCACATGGCCCGAGCCCTCATCCCGGAGTGGCCCCGCTGCTTCCCCCACACCCCCGTCCTCGCCTGGGGTGGCCGAGTGTGACCGACCCCCCCGGGCACCACCGTGGGGAGCAGGGCTGGGGGTCCCCGACCTCCGTCCCCGCGGGGAGCCGGGAATGTCAGCGCCAGGGAGCCGCCTTTGAAGTGGGGTCACCTCGCTGCAGCTGGACGGACGGGAGGGGTCCCAGGGGTCACCCCCTCCGGGGGTGCATCAAAGGGCTCCCCCAGCAGCAATATCCCGTTGCACTGGCGCACGCTGGGAGCTTTGGAGGCTGCCGGGGGCTGTGGTGCCTCCCAGGCTGCGGATCCCTCCTCATCCTCACGCCGTTGTTTTCCAGGCAGGGGAGGGGAAGGGGGTGTAAGGCTCAGCACTGACCTCCCAGCCAGGCCTTGTGTGTCATTCCCAGCCTGAGCCGCAGCTGGAAGGTCCCTGCTGTGGTGTGGGGATTTGAAATAAAGACTTAAAAGTGCAGACAAAGGGCCCCCCAGGCCCCGGGAGTTGGGGTCCATCCCTGTGGGAGCTGGGGCTGTCCCTGGGGGATCTGGCACCGTTCCTGTGTGTCCAGGAAGCACTCGAGTGTCACATCAAAGGCTCTGGGAGGGCAGAGGGCACGGGGAGCCGAGATCCCAGGAGAGGAATGGGGACAGGTGGCCACAAGGCTGTGGGGGGACACGTAGCAGTGTCAAAGCCGGGGTGCTGTGCTGCAAGGGCTTCCCCACCGCCCCCAAATCCACTGGTGGGGCTCTGCCCATGCTCCAGCTAGTGCTCCTGCCTCAGTTTCCCCCCAGGAGAACCAGACTTGCCTGCACCTCCCGAGGAGCGAGTCCCGGAGGGGGCAGAGGGCTGGGAGCAGGCCGGGACTCGCTCCTCGCCAGCGCTGGCTCGGGGCTGCCCACGCGGCACCGAAACGAGCCAGAAGCTGCTCTGTGCCTGGCTGGAAGGAAAACCATCCCCGAGGGCTGGCCCGGCACCTGGCCCAGGTGTGCTGGTGGCCAGGCTCTTCCTGGGAGCCACCGGCTGTCACTGGGTTGCCGCAGCCTCCGTCCCCACCACCCGAGGCACCGGCTGTGGCTGAGACCCGGCAAACTCGCTGCACCTCTGGGTCACCAGGGATGGGGTGGGACGCTGCAGGATGTGTCCCACTTCTCCCCACTTGCTTCTCCATCCCATAAATGTTTCTCACTCTGGATGTTGCAGGAACAAAGGGTGCAGGATGCTCAGAAAAGGCTTGGTGCCCACCTGGGGTGACCCAGGGCTGAGCCCCCAGCCCACGAGAAGCCCTGTGGGGACACAACTGTCCTCACATCATTGTTCCCCTGCAGAGACCTGGCTGCATTCCCAGGACACTCATTGCAGGGATCCCGTTCCCCCGGGACCCCCCCACCGGAGCTGAGCAGCGAGCACCCTGCAAGGGGAGGAAGAGGAGGGTGGCCCACAGACAGACACAAGAAGCCACTGCTGAAGTCTCATTTCCTGAGAAACCAGGCTAAAAATAATCCCCTTTTCTTGCAGTTCTGTGCTCGGTAAGTGCTGCCATCTCGCATTAAAGCTGGGGGGGAGCCTGACCCCCACCCCCAGCCAGCTGCTCTCCCTCTGGCATTGAGGGAAACTGAGGCACAGGTCCCGCTGTGCCAGGCAGAGGTGCTCCTGCCCGGGGTTTATCCCTGCCTGGCACCACTGGCCCGATCCTGCGTGGGGCTGAGCACCCAGGATGGTCCTGGGGGGTCAGGACCCCCGGCCATTCAGAGCAGGATGGGACTGTTCCCGGCAGGATGGGGGTTGTGGGGCTGGACATGTGCATGGGATAGGGAATGTGGGGCTGGGGGAAGCCATGGGGGGAGAAGGGGGCTGGGGCCGTCCCGTGGGAAAGGAGCCGTGGGCTGGGAATGCATTATGGGATGGGGGCCATGGAGCCGAGGACACCCTGGGGATGGGGGTCCTGCAAAGCCCCAGGGGGCTGATGCTGCTCCACACTGGGCTTTCGGGGGGGGGCTTCAGGGTGCTGCGGGGGGGCAGAGGCACTTCTCCCCCCGTGCCCAGCACACACCAGTCCCCCCAGTTCCCCCAGTGCAGCCCAGGCGCTCTCCCAGGAACCCCAGAACCACATCCTGCCCCCAGCCCCCCGTGTGACACCAGGGTGGGACATTTCCCACCCATCCCCTTTCCCACGCCCTTGGCTTCCAGTCTCCACCAGGCTTGGGGTCCCCCTGTCCCGGGGCGCATCCCCGCTGCACCACCCCTTCCCAGGCGCCTGACACCTCCCAGTTCAGCCCAGTTCAGCCCAGTTCAGTCCCGTCCGGCGGGTGCTGCTGGCTCCAGTCCCTGCTTTCGTGCCGCCGGGCGCGGAGGCGCTCTCAGGGCTGCGGTTGAGTCACCCCGGGCACAGCACCGAGCCAGGGGTGGGGAGCAGGGGCACCGCGCACCCGCGAGGGTCCCGTGGGGTGCTGGGGGGCGACGAGCCACCGAGACCCCTCACCTGGACAGGTAAGGGGGGGTGTGGGGCTGAACCCGCTGCGGGGGGGCTGCACCGGCACCCCGGGGGGGGTGTGGTCTGGCTCCTCTCCCCCCACTCGGGGGGCTGCACACCCGCCCCGCTCTGCTCCCCGGTGAGAAGGGCGGGCTGGGGGCTCCGGGTCACGCGTTTGAAGGGTGATTTTTCTTGTCCCCATGCTGTGACAGAGGCCTGGGGCTGGCCGGGGTCTGAGGCCCCCGTGATGGGGTCCCTGGTGCTGGGAGGAGGCGAGGAGGTCCCGGGTGTAGGGCAAGCCTGGGGTGTGCTGGAGGCGACTGGGATCTGCCAGTCCTGGGGGGCTGTGGGGGTCACCCAGGAGGGGCTGGGCGTCGGTGCATTTTGGGGAGGGGTGTGGGGGTGTTTCACGCCGTCCAGACCCCCCCTCTGTCTTGCCGGGCTGTCTGCAATGAAAAAGGGGGACGTGCACCCCCCGAGCTGTGGCTTGCTGGGGAGGTTTAACTGGTTTGACTGGTCCCCCGTGCAGGGTGGGGGGCCGGGTGCCCAACACCCCTCTGCGCACTGGCGGGGCTGTGGTGCTTCCTCACGGCTCGGTTTTGGGGTCCCCACGGGGAACTGGGCACCACAGCAGCGCCTGGCTCAGACCTAGGTGACATTTCTAGGTGGTGGCTCTGTTCCGGGGTGGGGGGACCCCCCCGTGTGCCGGCAGTAAACAGGATACGAGCGGCTGCGGCGGGGAGACAGCGGAGGCATCACCCCAGCCCCGGTGAGAGCCGGTTCGTGCCCCCCGAGACCCCCCCAGCCCCGGTGAGAGCCGGTTCGTGCCCCCGAGACCCCCCCAGACCGATGTCGGGGGCAGGGGGCCGGTGGGTGTCACAGGTTTGCCCGAGGGGGCCAGGCGGTGTTGGGGTTCCCCTGTGTGTGTGGGGGGGATCCCTGGGGCTGGTTTGTGCTGGGCTTGGCACCAGAAGGTGCCCTTCTCGTGCTCAGGTCCTGGGCTGGGGTCCCCAACCCTGGGGGATGTCTGACACCCCCCAGGGCTGGGACAGGGGCACCTGTGGGGCAGGGATCGGGCCCTCCGAGGGGCTGGGGACAGGCTGGGACAGGGCCACCCATGGGGCGGGGGCAGAGTCACCTTTGAGGCTGGGGACAGGGCCACTGGTGGAGGCGGGACCCCCCAGCCGTGCCAGGGTGTGGCTCTGTGGGTGCTCAGGAGCCTAGGGGTGTCCGGGGGCTGCCCGGGGGGCTCCAGGCTGATCCTGCCCCACGGCTGCTGCAATTTCCTGCCCTCGGTGACAGCAGGCAGTGCTTTCCCAACAGCGGGGACAGGAAGGGCCGTGGTGAGGCAACGCCGGGCATGGGGCAAGACCCCCCGGGAGATGTGATGAGCTGAGAACGGTCTCAGCCCGGTTCGGTCTCAGCCCATCCTGGGGGCAGCCAAGCCCCCTTCTGCCATCTGTCCGTGTGCGCTGGCACCCGGTGAATCCCTGGGAAGGCGGGCAGGGGCAGGGCCAGCCCTGAGCAAACACGCTGGGCAAACACGGGCCGCGGGCAGGATGCCGGCAGCGGGCAGGGCTGCCTGGCACGGAGCCGGCAGCGGGAGGAGCGGCACAGTGCCCCGAGCCCGCCCTCGGGCTGCCTGTGCCCTTCTCTGGGCACCTTCGGCATCGCCCCGCTCCTCGCTTGTCGCCGGTGGGGGTGGCGGGGGTGTTTAGGGTGCTTAGGGTGGGGGTGTGCGCTGAGCTCCTCCCCCTTGTCCTTTCAGCAGGATGACCGGGGGGGATCCTCCACAGCGGCCCCGAGGTGCCTCTCCAGATGTTGGCATCGCTGGTGCACGCCCGGCACGCTGAGCACCCCGTGTCCCTGCCCCCGCCCGGGCCAGCCCCTCGCGGTGTCCCCGCCGTGTCCCCGCACCCCGCCATGGCGCTGGAGCCCGAGGCGCTGCTGGACCTGAGCTTCCTGACGGAGGAGGAGCGGAGCTGCATCGCCGAGGTGCTGCGCCGGGACTGGCAGCTCCGCCGGCGAGAGGAGGGACGCATCAGGTGGGCTCGGGGTCCCTGCTCGGCGTCACCCTTAGGGACAGCGTGGACCCCCCAGGAGCAGCCAGCCTGGGGCCCATCACCCCTGGGGACAGAGCAGCCGGCGATGGGGTCGCCCATGGAGCTCAGCCAGGGTGAAGCCCCTGGTTTGTCACACCAGCGCCGAGGGTCCCAGACCCCCTGGGACGGGGTGGCTGGTGTCCCCCAGGCCCTGTTGGGGCGGCTCCATGGATTGGGAAGGCTCTGGGGCAGTGGCACAGGGGTCCCAGTGTCACCCTCCTGCCCCCAGCAAACTCCGCAAGTCGGTGTCGGACCCGGCGCGGCTGCGGAGCCTCACCGGGGACTGGTTCTGCGACGCCCGGGCCCAGCGCCACCGGCACCCGCTGGGCTCCGACCTCGTCCGAGCCTCCATCCGCCGCAGGAGGCGGCCCCGGGGTAGGAGAGGGATGGGGCGTGGGGGGACAGGGAAATGGGGGCCGGGGCTTGGCCCGCTGAGCTCCCCGATGTCCCCAGGAACGGGGGACCTGGAACGTGGCCCCAGCCTGGGCGAGCTGGAGGCCATTGATGAGCCGCTGGCAGAGGAGAAGGAGGATGAGGATGGTGCACGGGACACGGATGAGAGGTGAGGGAGGGGAGGGTGGCATCCCAGAGGTGCCCCGGGGCTGGTGGCATCTCACTGGTACCCGCTGGGGTGGCACAAGGGCGCTGGAGGGGAGCAGCACCCACAGTGAGGGCGATGGTGCAGCCAGGGCCGGTGCCTGCCCATCATTCCAGGGTCTGGTTTTGCACCGTCTGTCCACCACCGTCTCCCACCATCCCGGTGGTCCATCTGTCCATTATCCCGGTGCCTCCCACCATCCCAGTGTCTCCCACTGTCCTGCGTTCAGCTGCCCACCATCCAGACCAAACTGACAGTGGTGTCTTCCCACAGCTCCCCCACAGAGGAGGTGCAGGAGGCCCCTGAGCTCCAGGTGGGTCCCTGGTGTGGGGTTGAGCAGTGTCTGACACGCCGGTGATGGGTGGGGGTCACCCTGCAGCACCCCCAGTGCCATCCCAAGGTTGTGCTGCGCTTGGAGTGATCCCAAACCCTAGGGAGTGATGGGAAATGTCCCACAAAATGTCCCACGGGGTGTCCCATGGGTCATCCCTCACCCTGTCCCCAGGAGCGCAGCTGGGCTGGGCTGGGGGTAGCAGGTGGGGGAGGAGGGGGTGCCCGGGGTCCCCGTTCTCACCCTGTCCCTCACAGCCCAGCCCCCCCGCCCCAGCTGTGGAGG
>VZTI01002669.1:0-77050 GCA_013397865.1 Struthidea cinerea
GCCTCACTAGGGCTCAGTAGAGGAGAATATTGTTAAAAAATGTGACAAATAAATGACATTTTCAAAAGTATGCTTAGGTTATGTAAGTTCCATTTCACTAAGTTCACTTCTGTGCATATTTATTTCAAGAAATGTTATGGTTGTAGCATGTCTAATTGCAAATATACGTCAATGTCACATGATGACTACAGATAAGAAAGCCATGTGCTACCTGAGTAAACAGTTTTTACCTAATATTATGTATTCTCCACTGTTTTATGTAGTCTTTACTGACATTAGCTCAAATTTTTCTTTCTAATTCCATGGCTTCCAAATCTTTTTTATTAAAATGGGGAATAAATCCTTCTATCTCATTGAGTAAGAACATTGCTATTTAAATATATATTATTTTTACCTGGTAAAAAACTGTGCAGCTGAGTTTAAGACACATGCATGCAGTATATGCTGCAATTTGGACTTAGCAGTACCAGTGTAAGCTTTCTTATGAACATGTGACAGACCAAGAACAAAATGTAGGCATTCTTGAATCAAACACTTTCAGGAGCTTCTACAAGGAAGTCATTATATGTGGTCAATATTCTTTTTGGTAGATACTTGGACAGAAGTGAACATTATAATTTTCTTTCCTTACAGAAGTGTCACTCTGCCAATTCTCATAAGGTATTGTGTTATGTATTTATTACATATTAAAACGTGCATTATATAAAGCTGTGATTATGTACTGAAAGATCTCAGGTTACTCTTGTTTCTGCTGATATTTTGTAAGGGTATTTCGTTCCTGGGTTACATCAGTCACTGAACTAGCACATAGTATCAGCTGTGAGAAAAATTAAACTGTCACCTATCACTCCTTCCTCCAGAATGGGCAGTGGAAAGTACATATGGCTTATGAGCCCCTTTGTTTTACTAGAAATGCATCCTCATGTTAAACAAAGCTGTGTGGATTGTTTTCACAGAATGGGAAAGCAGAATAAATAAGCTTTCTGACATAAAAGAGTATCAATATCACCCATCTTTAGGTCAAATCTGAAGGGATTAAATTAGGCACTGAAAGGAAAGATGCTCTTTTCTGTACACCCACTGGTGGTAGGCTCCTCAGTATGGGAATTGGTTGCTTAAAGCTGCATACTGTGAGCAGTTTATTTGCTAACTCTGACCCAGTTTAGCAAGGGCAGGTGGAATTGCTGGTGGTTTATGGTTATTTTTTTTAGCAGAAGAAAGGTCTGTGTCAAAAAATATACTGAAAGCCTTTACAAGAAGAGGCAGGGCATGTGCATTGCATAACCATTGCAGTGTCTGTTTTCTGGAGCACATCAGTTAGGACTTAATTCTGTGTTTTAAAGTCAGAAGGTGGACCAACAATGCAAAAGAACTAAGTGCATTGAGAAGTATAATACTGGTAAGGTAACATTCAATCCATGTTTAAATTTTTAGGGAATAATTTTTCGTTTGAAGTGTGCCTTTTTGTTCATTAATATAGCAACTTTCTTTTCCTTTATTTTTTCTCCATTGTCTAGGTGATTGATATAGGTTCTGGAAAAGGCTACCTGAGTTCGTTTTTGTCCATGCAGTATAACTTAAAAGTTTATGGCATTGACTCCTCAAGCTCCAACACGAATGGGGCTCATGAAAGAAACAGAAAACTGAAGAAACACTGGAGAGCATATCAGAGTCGAGGAAGAGAAAACCTCAAAAGCCAGACTTTGGAAAAGGCAAATGACAGGCCAGTGGAAAGTGAAATTAAATGTAAAACAATCAATGAAGAGCTCTTAAATAATGCCAACAGTCTTCAAAATCAGGACCAAGTGATTATCCAAGATTTAGTTCCCTCTTGTGGTTTCACAGAAATGGCTACACCTGCAACCAACACAGAAACTGAATCTGATTTAATGACTGGGACACAGTCTCATGAGACCAAACTTTCTGAAGAGCTTCTTGCTATTCTAAATGTTCTTCCTGCTGATGCTGTAGAAGAATTTTCTTCATCTCATTGTAACTGTGGGGAACGCTGTGAAGAGGAAAATGTACAAAGAAAAATGACATCTCTCAAGACTAAAGCAAGAAAGTCGAGTGAATCAAACCTGTATTTTCCGTTGACCTCTTGCATCACTGCAGAAACAGAACTCAATGACATCATAACAGATCTGGAGGTTATTTTACTCTAAATATTTACTGTATTTAGATTGTCCATTGTCTTTATATTGCCATTTTCATATGTACATGTTTGTTTTCATACGTATTTTCATATGTACATGAGTGTACATAGAGTGCTGTCTCTGGTGTAAATTAATATTCTGGCCCAATATGGTTTTTAACCAGGTAGCAGAAGTATGTCTACCAGATAAAGATTGTTTTTCTATTTTGATATATGTGTTGGGATTATTTTGAATCAGTCTTTAGAATTTATGAGGTAAATATTAATCAGCTGTCAAAGTTAACAGCATATTCAGTTATTTTACAACTGTCATTATATATAAAATTTAATTATTATGGATTTATTATTACTTACTAGGTAGATGCATGTATTAGGCAGTGGAGTTTCAATTTTCCTGAAAATTCTTATTTTTTCAAGTTACATATTTTTGTAATTTCAGTCATACTGGGAAGGCATAGAAGAATTTATTGTGTGTAGTACTCAAGATGAAGAGTTTGTACAGAATGATTTTATTTTGACTTTACAGAGTTACTTTAAGTTCATTTAGTAATTTACTAGCTGGCAGGGTTTGTGTCTACACAAAGAAGCCCAATTTCAGCTGCCCAAAGACAGTGATGCAAGTCCAGAAACTCTGTGGTTGTATGTTTAGTTTTTAGGCCTGAACTAACATACATTGGTTGAGTAGATGCATTCAGTCTTTTATGGAATGATAAAAACTTCTCTGTATTCAGTAGTAACCAAAGTATTTTATTCCAGGGTGTAATTAATCTCTGATTCAAGACCATAGGTTTGTGCTGATGGCCCTGTAACTTGAGCAATAAATGCAGCTGAGTGTCTGAGAATATGTGGAGCAAGCTCATGTCTGTCTTCAAAAGACACCCTGAGCAGCAGGGTTTGTTGATGGAGCATATGCCTTTACATTTGCACAGCTGGATTTCGTATCCTCTTAGTGTGTAATTTGTACTATGTTAAAGGTGGAAGAAATCCTGTATCACTGCCTTTCTTGATATAAAACAAATACTGTCAGAGAAGGTGAAAGAGGAAAGCAGGAATTTTAGTGTTTTGCACATACATGCACTATGTAGTACAGATGGGTGAGAAAATCAGATAAAATCAGAATTGTTATAGAAAAGTATCTCAGTTGAGTGACCCTGGCCTAATTTCTTGTTCATAACTTGGAGAAATGAAAGCTCTGGGGAGACCTTATAGCATTTCCCAGTACCTAAATGGGACCTTATAAGAAGGCTGGAAAGAGAATTTTTTTAAGGGTATGTATTTTTTAAGGCTATAGGACAAGGGGGAATGGCGTTAAGATGAAGGAGGATAGATTTAGATTAGATAGATGTTAAAAAGAAAATCTTTACTGTGAGCGTGATGAGACACTGGAACAAATTGTCCAAAGAAGTTGTGGATGCCCCGTCCCTGGAAGTGTTCAAGGCCAGCTTGGATGGGGCTTTGAGCAACCTGGTCTGCTGGGGCAGGGTGGTTGGAACTAGATGATCTTTAAGGTCCTTTCCAACCCAAATGGTTCCATGACTTTTTGATTCTATGATTAATAAATGTGTCTGAAATTCAAAGCAACACCATGTTTGCCATGTGGATTCCAACTAATAACGTCAGAAAGGAACTATGTTGTTATGAATGGTGAGAAGAGAAAGAATTTTCACGGAGAAATGGAGGGAAAAGGGAAGTTGCAGAAAAAAGGTAAGTAGGCAATAGAATGGACAGAAGAACAGAGCATCTGAAGCTGAAGTTCTCACTTTGTGCTATGGAAGAAAATGCCCATTTGTTGTTGAATAGTAGCGGGCTTACTGTGAAACTGTCAGCACTGCCGTCTGGGAGATAACAAAGCCTGCTCTTCACCTTACACCTGTATTTAGGAAGTTGGCTTGATTTCAGCAACTCAAACTAGCAGAAATGCCATAGATAGGTCCAGCCAGATTTACAGCAAGAAATCTTTAGTTAGAAGAGGAAGTAGCAGTGCACTAATAACAAGAACAGGAAACCTAGGAAAGACAAGAGAAAATGGCCTGTGTCCAGTANGAAAAGGGAAGTTGCAGAAAAAAGGTAAGTAGGCAATAGAATGGACAGAAGAACAGAGCATCTGAAGCTGAAGTTGTCACTTTGTGCTATGGAAGAAAATGCCCATTTGTTGTTGAATAGTAGCGGGCTTACTGTGAAACTGTCAGCACTGCCGTCTGGGAGATAACAAAGCCTGCTCTTCACCTTACACCTGTATTTAGGAAGTTGGCTTGATTTCAGCAACTCAAACTAGGAGAAAGAAAACTGGCCATAGATAGGTCCAGCCAGATTTACAGCAAGAAATCTTTAGTTAGAAGAGGAAGTAGCAGTGCACTAATAACAAGAACAGGAAACCTAGGAAAGACAAGAGAAAATGGCCTGTGTCCAGTAAACGTGTAGATGTTCCCTTCCATGCTGCTGTTACTCATAGTCTTGAACTTCTGCTGCATCATGGCCAGTTTTCACCATATTTACTTAGCACTGGTAAGCTCTGATTAGCTTTGAAAAATTCTAGAGCAGAACAGCAGGCGTTCTCATGGAATTGGGTATTTCTACCTTACAGCTCACTATTTGCACCATGTTTGGGTTTTGGAGTTTGTTTTTATTCGTGCTCTTTCGGTTGATGAAGGAGATAATTTATTATTGCCTTTTTTTTTTCTTTTTCTACTTAGGACTGTATGATGGTGGGTCTACATACATGTGGAGATCTTGCTGCAAATACGCTACGAATTTTTACTGCCAAGCCTGAAATCAAAGCCGTTTGCAGTGTGGGCTGCTGCTACCATCTGTTGTCAGAACAGTTTGAAAACCAAGAAGGTAACTCTTTTGAGCTTAACTTGTGGCTGCCAGTTTGCATGTTGAGAGTATTATACCTTTTAATTAATAACATCCTTGTGTTTGTTCCTTTCCAGTGGCTTATTTAGTACTGGTTTTAATTACTTTATGAAGGTCATTCACTCCCAGATGCATTGTTGCTTTTCTGTTATGCCAATATTCTTAATATTTTTAGTGAGATTAGGGACACTAGTGCATAATGTTTTTATGTGGTTATGACTACAGCTGGTTTTATTCCATTAATTCACTTATAGGCTCTTTTAGTCCTGTATGTTTCCATCCTTTTGAAATATTTTTACCAGATTTTGTCCTTGGCTGTTTGCATGCAACATCCAATTATGTTGAGTTGCACATATACAACTATGAGAAGAATTAAGTTTTTGTAATGTGAGGTAATACTCAAAAAACCACTCATCTGGGTGCTGTGCTGGTCATTGCCAGTTTAGAGCATCATGAAACACTACATATATAAGAGTTTTTCTTGGGGAGATAACCTGAAAATTATTTGGGGATTCAGAATATACACAAATTTTCCTACAAATGTGTGGGAGGGTTCATTTTTGAGAAAAAGTTGGTATTTTTACTTGAAATTCTGCATAATGAAAAACATTTAAGGAGCTGGCTTTCCTGACACAAGTGGTACGTAGCTGAGCTGTCTAAATGAGCACCTGCCAGCGTTCTAGAACCTGATCTTCATATCAATCAAATCTGAGAAAGGGGGGGGCTTGGCAAGGTGTACTTCAGCTCTTTCAGGGAACTTCGCAGACACAAAGTCACGTGGGACCCAGGTACTGCTCTTTGAGAGTTAGCTGCTTAGGCAGTTACAGCACAGCTCCACACTGGCCATGACACATGCGAGCTCTTGCTTGCTTTAATAATTTTTTCACGTTGTTTTTAATTTGCTCTGCAACTATTTTAAGAGTTTTTTCAGTATATTAATCTTAGTAATTTCAAAATACTTCAGCTCACTCCAAAAACAAAGAAAATACAATTGAAATTCCTAAGTTACAGAAATGCAGTTAGAGAAAAAACGTACAATTACTTTTACATCAGGGTTTTAAGAAATTAAGAATTTTTCAGGTACTTTTCATTAAGCGTGAAATATTTGGTTGTTTCTTATTATTGCAAAGAGGACAGGGCTTCCTGTGCTAGCTATTTAGGATTACTTTTTCCAGACCAGTGCATAAACTCAGAGGCCACCAAAGGATCAGGTGTGATAACCTTTTCAAAGGTCAAACAAACAGATATACATGCACGGTAATAAGACATACTGCAGTCTCATAGCAGTATGGAAATTAAGTCAAATTGCATGTTAGAATTTCTAGCTGTTTGATTTTTCTCTGCTTGAAGGATAAAAATCATTCTCGAAGGAGAACATTTGGACAGAACAAAAGGAAACTGCAGTGTTCTTTTTTGGGGAAAGAATACATATATTGTCCCAGTAATGCTCAAAAAAATTACTTGTTTTTCCTATTACTGTGCGGGTGCATATTCTAAAATGTATAATGCTGTTGTATTCCCCTACTAAGTCATCTACTGTATGGCCTGTTCTTAAATGTGCAGTAGAGGGCTAAGAGAACAAGGATTGACAGTATCTAAGAGCTAAGATTTCTTCAAAGGGAAAATGGGAAAGAAATCGGACTGTGTCTTGTGTCGGCATTTCCTGTGCATGGACTTCAAACTGACAAAGCACTCTAGAGGATGCTAGAGGACTCTGTAACTAATCAGATGGTATTGATCCAACAGTTCACTTGTACAAGCAGTAAACTAACTCCTCTTGCAGCTGCTGGAAGCAAGTGGATTTTAATACTGCTTCCAAAATGGACCAAATCATATCATTTAAATAGCAAGTAGCTTCTGGAGGTCATGTGGACCAGATCATGGCACAAGGCAGGGCCAATTCAGATCATGTCGTTCAGGGCCTTGTCCATTCATGCTTTGAATATGTCCAAGGGCAGTAACTCAGCAGCCCACTTCAACGTTTGCCCTTACCATGAAGTTCGTTCCTTCATATCTATTCAGAATTTGCAGCTATTGTGCATAATGTATTGTCTTTTTCATTTTGCACTGCCAAGAATAGTCTAGCTTAATCTGTTTTGTTCTCTTTCCTGTAGGTAGTTGAAAACAGCAGTTAGATCCCTTCTTGATTTTTTTTCTTGATTTTTGAGTCCTCTTGCCACCAATAAATTCATTTCAGTCAGTATGGTGGGCTGAAGAGCCCAAAGAAGCACTCCAGATACTCTCACAAGTGCTAAAAAAGGGGGAATAATGCCTTAATCTGCAGGCTTCACTGTCAAGCTTCAGATTACTATCAATTTTCTACCTATTTTAGAGTCCACCTGTCTGAGTCATATCTTTCCATTTTGTCTATAAAGATACTAAGGAAACCTTGCTGAAAGACTTCATAAAATCAAGGTAAACTATGACTCTCCTAGTTCATGGAGCGAGTCACTGCATCACAGAAGGCAGTAGTTTGTCAGTGCCTGATGAATTCCTGCCAGCTGTTCTCAACCTCCTTTTTGTTCTTCGTGGGCCTGGGCATGGTTTCCAGGAAAATGTGCTCCATAAACTTATTGAGACTAACTGAGCTTATTCAGTTGAAAATGAGTGTGGTGTTTGCCTTTTTCCTGTGATCAGGAACTTTCCCTGATGGACATGACCTGTCAAAGATGGTAGAGTATGGTCTTGATGTGACACCAGTGAGTTATGTGATCAGAATTCCAGATGAGAAATGCATCCCATTTGGCCACATGCAGTTGTGTATTTCCAGTTGGCTTGTGTGGTACTTGAGCCAATATTATCTCTACTTGTTGCTTGACATTAAACTCAGGAAAACTACTGGGCAGTCTAGGCATGAATCAGAGATTGATTGCAGAGACATGTAGAAGCTTTATGTGGAGAGACTAGTTTGAATATTAGGAAGCAGGTTTAGAGCTACATCTCTGCAGTGATGGATAGATCTTCCCAAGAAGCAAAGAGAATTGGGCAGAATTTACTGCAACACAGGAAATGACTTACTCATTTGAAATCATCCAGTGAGCAAGGGCTTGCCTGCAAGGTCACAGTGGGAAGTTCTGTTATAAAGCATTCTGTAGTTATTTTATCTTGACTGAGTAGCATCAAAGTCCTCTTTAAAGCTTTTTTATTTTCTTGAGGTGCACACCCTTAAAGTCAAGGTTGTGGCAAGTCCACCTCCAAGCTCTTGCCCTCAAAGTAGCACATCTTCCATCTTTGCTGGTTTTTTAATGTAAACTTAGAGGGTTGTTCTCATAAGCACAGGTGAAGCAGATGAGCCAGCTCACAGAGGAGCTGCAGTGCACTTCTGGTTGCCATAACTTGGTATGGCTGGGCAGTATGTTCTTTGGCGCTTAAGATTTAATACCACAATCAGTCTTGTTTGAGGCCAGTGAAAAGTTGCTTTTTCACTTCATGTTAACTGGAATTAAGTGATATTCATAGGAATGAAATTTAGCTATTATGCCTAACATAGTGTTTATGAGTTTGAGGTGTTGAGTTGACCAAATATCAGCAAAATGTTATTATGGTATTTTTGTTGGGCTACGAATTACCTTGGTTATCACAAGTTTGAGGTTTTTTTGTTTCTGAGATGGCTTCAGGGAATAATGCATTACATTTCTCACATACTCTAAAAATAGTACAGATATTGCAAGATTGGCTGATTCAGTTTGCTGTTGGACCTGCTGTGAATACTTTGGGAGCATTTCTGATGAAAGTAGGTGCCAGCAGTCACAATCTTGAATAATAATGCAATCAGGATACAGTGTCCTTCTACATGTCTGTAAATAAGCTGAATTCATCTGGGAATTTTTGTAATGGGACCACATTTCCAATTATGCTGGGAATAATTTTGAATTGTTAAGATCATGAAAGTCTATACTTTGATTTATTAGTAGCTAAAACAACCAAGAGGTGCTGTGTAATGTCAAATTTCAACTCAATTTTAAAAAGTTGAAGCCAATGTCTTTTAACACCTGTCTTTAAATTTCACTGCTGTTATAAGCAGTATGAAATTCTAAGTTTCAGTTAATAAGGAATAATATGACAGCTCTTGGAAAATTCTAAGGAGTTTTACTTTGGCTCTCTCTAAGGCAAATTGTCTGTTTATACAGAGATTCTTGTATGGGTAAAATATACGTAGCCATTAATATAATTGATTCCTTTGGGGGTTTTCTTCTCTGTTGCTGCATTGGATAGCCAATTACATCAGAGTAGAAAGGATTTTACTATTTATTAGAGACATTTTGCATAAACCTATTTACATAGTGAGCCATTATGTCAGTTTTTCTGGAGAAAAAATCAGTTCGTTAATGACTTTTAGGTTAAAACAAACTCTGTGCCTCTCTTCAGAAGATATTCTTAGGAGTTTTGGGAGCTGTTTTATCTTACATTCAGCTAGTATGTTTTTGGGGCAATGTACCAGCCGGACTATGATTATCCCTTAATAGACAGGAACTGCAAATTTAAGGTATTTTTTAAAAGATTTTACTTTCCTTGAAAAGGAATTTGGGTTTCTGTATTCTGATTCTCTTCTTTCCATCCTCCATACCACCAAATACATCAGTGTCAGTCTAGAAACCAGTGAAATTCTTCAATATATATCCTCTGTTTTGAGGAGAAAACACATGAATGTTGCTTTTGCTGTGGAGCTATTGTTAAGGCCCACCACAGAGATGGGGTAACTGAGGTTCTTTTTAATATATCCCTTGGTGGGGATTAGAGTGAAACGAATGACAGGCGTGTGTATGTGTGTATGTATATATATATATGTAGGTATGTGTATTTTAGAACAATTTGGTTGCAATGAAAAAAGAGGTATGTAGCCATTTTGGTTATTATCTATAGTAATATGACAATATGAAAGTATGAAAATATCACTTAAGAAGATATATAAGGAAGAGAAAGGAAGGGTAAGAGTAGTTAGCAGAGAGGAAAGATACCACCACCCATGAATCCAGTGATGACACTTGATTGTTGCACTTCAGATGTCCATTGGTTGAAGCGATGGTCACAGTCTTGATCCGTCACGGGTGGGGGAAGCCATGAAACAAACACTTCAAGGGTTAATATATGCTCAGATTCAGGTGGGAATGCCCAGATACCTCCCCTGCTAGGGGAAGTTTTAACACTTTGGATCATGTGCAGTCCTCAGCACATGTGGTCACAGCTCTAAGCCTGACAGAGTTCAAGAAGTGTTTGGGCAATGCTCTCAGGCACATGATGTGATCCTTGAGGATGATGCTTTGCAGGGCTAAGAGGTGATCCTGATGATCCTTTGGGTCCCTTCCAACTTGGCATATTCTGTGATCCTGTAATTTGAAATATTACACAGGTGTAGTTGTAGAGATACTTTTGGTGATAGCTGTCTGATAGAAGCTCTTCTTGAGGTTGGCTTGAGTGCTACAAATCATAAACTCCAGATTTTGTAAGGATTTCCAAAGCCAGGTCACTGCTGGGCGGAGGAGTTCTAAAGCCCTCCAGGAAGCTGTGGAAAGTAGCTTCTCAATAAGGCACTCTGGAAGAAGTCAGCAAAGCTTTTGCAGAATAAACTTTGACTATTAAAAGATATTGAACATAATTAAGGGAACCGAAAAGGTTGCAAAGGGTAGTCAAAATTCATAGATACAGAAATTTAAAAATACAATACAAAATACAGAATTTTATCAGACTTGTGAAACCTGGACAAGCCTTGAGTAAGGTGGATTCAGAGGACAAAAACTCTGAAACTGAATTATCTGAAGGATTCCTTACACAAACATAATGGTTTCATATCACTCCATTCCACTGAAAGATGAAAGATTACTCACTGTTTCAGGTATTAGTGTACAGATGATTTATGTGTTGCCTGGGTGTATTTTCAAAGATATTCCACAGCCAATGTCTTAAAATAGCTACCACTGATACCATGGTAACACAGGAAAACACTTCCAAGCAACAGATCCGAAAGCTTAATTTCCTTCCCAAGGCATCTTTAGACATTGCTGCATAGGGAACATTTCCATGAATTTGTGACACAGCTAACTAGTCACTAAACCCCAGATGTTTTCTATAAAAATTGATTCTGAAAAAAAATATGAAACTTGAAAAAATATTAACAAGGGACATTTCACAGATGTTAAATGAAAGTATTACCTATTGAAGTTATTATGGTATTTTTCATTAATAATTGTAGCAAGAATATATTAAAACCTGGAACCATCTTACATTTGTATTTTTTTCAGTGTGTACGGAGTATGAGGTTAGAATTGAGAATGCCAAAGTTTTAATGCACAGTAAATAAAATGTATCTAGGTTTGGGTTTTGGAAATTATTTTGGTGACAACTGATTCTATTTCCTGGAAGCAGAGAACATTTTTCTGTGGTGGTCAGTGAACATACGTTATAAGGGACAGAGAGTTTTCAGTAAGACAAGTCCCTATTACCACAAGAACCACTTTATGTTAGGGTGACCGGAAAGGCTTCTCCCAGGATGCATTGTTCTGTTAGGTTAATCTATCCAAGTTTGAATTCCCCGGTTGGCTGCTAGCCTATACCCCCTCGTCACTCCCCCAGAGCTTCCCCATTGGTCCTGTTCCCTAATCCTGCCTTTCCCCTGCCCCCAGACAAAACTGAGGTTTTTGGGATGATGTTTGTATTTGCCTCTGCAACCTTTGACAGTGAAGATGCAATAAATGCTGCTGCCGGAACGCACGCAAATGCCCTTCTCGACTCTTTGCTACCGACTGTGATACTGAACCCACCCGTGCGTCTGTGGGGGCACGTGGGACCCCACCGAGCTGGACAGGGACATGCGGAGGATGAAATAATGGGACATCACACACCGATCAATATGATCATGTGAAGCCATTTATTATTGGAACACTACACACTTATACAGCATTTTTAGTTCTGACTCCGTAATGATTCGAACATCGTGCGGTCAAAAGCAGTGTAATGATTGGGTGCTTGCTACTGTTAGCATGTTGCGTCTAAACTTCTGATTGGACACTTGCTGTGACAACTATTCACCATATTTCAGCTTTTCACATCCTTTTTGTTCAGCATAATGTATCAATCTTGTATGAACTGACTTATTGTTTCAGCAGTTCCTAGACTATAGTTCTTTCATACTGCTAAACTAACTTATTGTTTCAGCAATTCCTAAACTATATTTCTTTTGTGCTGTGGTCACTACATTCTTATTTCATATCCTTGGATGTTTCTTCTCTTTCCTCCGTGGTGTTATCAAAGATAGTGTATCCTTTACTCAGCTTGTTTCAATGCTGGGAAAGCTGGGTTGTGCATTTCCCGAAAGCTGGGTTGTGCATTTCCCAGTGTCCGTTCTCCTGCAAAAAATCCTCAACAATTCCCCCTTTTTGTCTTTGCATAACCCAGGCCTGATTGAAAGTTCTCTCTAACAGGCGTTGTAAGCACTGTAATAAGCAAGGTAAAATTATCATTATGGTTAGTATAACAACAAGCGTTAATATTATGCTTTGAATTAGGTTATGCAGCCATCTTGTAATTTTAAGACTCTTCAGCCATCTTTTTAGGCCTAATCTATCATCTGCTCGTAACTGATGTGTTAGACGATGAAGTTCAGCTAACTGACGATGTATAGAATGTGAGTGGTCAGACAGATTCATACAGCACATTCTAAGCTCGATCCCTACAGATAAGGAATACCCCTGTCACATTTTGATATGTTTGCCAAAAAATTTCATCTTGCTTTGACAACTATGCTAACCAGGGCTTTCCAAAATGTATTGCACCTGTACTATTGATAGGCTGCAGGGACAGTATTCTTTTTCTTCCTGGCTGCCCCCTGCTCCCCCCAGCTTAGTCAGGGGACTTTTTTCAAAAAAATAGAAATTCAAGGAACAGTGAATTATATGGCCAAGGAAGACTTCATCTTTCCCGTGAAGGAAAAAGGCAGTTTAGTAGTTTATCTATTTTGTTTGGAATCAGAGAAGTACACTGAAAATCTAAAATGTTGTGCAAGATAGAGGCTATGGAGGACCTGGAAAAGGTTATTTGTGTTTTAGTACTACTTTGATGAAGTTCACAGTGTGTACAAAGAGACAAAGTAGGATGTATGGGAAAAATATTGAGGAGGGTAATAAAGATTAATTTCCACTGAAAAATCTCAGAAGAAAAAATGCCATTTTGATCCACTGAATTACATCATCAGCCAAAAACAGCTATTAGGTTTAGGGCTGGGATTCAGAGAGCCGCAAAGCCTACAGCTCCAGGGACACTAGGGCTGGAAGAGGCACGCCAGGGGGAACACGACGCTGCAGCAACATTGCTGCCTCCGCACCTTTCTGATCTGGGTCATCCCATGGAACTCAAATCAGGCTTATTTTTCCCAGTAACAGTAAAGCCCGTTGGTCCTGTTGTTTCATAAAGACCATATTTTACTGTAAAGCTTTGTGAAGTAAAATTTTAATATTAGCACACTAAAAATTGTAGTATTATTCTTCAGGATGAAATTCTATGGATGGCCTAGTATTAAAGGTATTGGAGAAGCTTGTCCCATTCTCTTGAGCTTCCTTGTCATCATTTGTTCACATACAGAATTAGCAGCTGTGGAAAGGATTTTACCTTTATCTTACTTGTACTGCCTTATATTTTTTCTATAAATGCCGTATCAATAAAAAAATGCAGATGTTTTGTTGCGATATTTGCAGCATTTTATTTAATGCACGATTCAGTCTTTTTTAGAAGTTAGCTTAGAGGTAAAGTCTTTGCTATTTAACCAGTCTCTTCTGATATTAAGCACCAGTATAGCTTCAGTTCAGCTCATCAAATGATTACCTAAAACTCCCCATTTTGTTAACTGTTCACAGAAGGAGTTCTGTCTGATTGGCTACTCTATACTGAATTATAACATGATTGCTTCGTGCACTGTTGAACACTTCAGCTGTTTACTGTGAAATGTTCCATGGAATACCTGTACTTAAAATGTTTCTTGAATATTTTTTGAGATTTATATAGTTTGGAACAGCTGTTTTGTTGTTAGATAGAAGCACAGTAAGGTATTTAGTGAGCTATATAATATTAAGTATATCTGAAAATAGTTGCAGGCATTAAAATAATTTCTAGTTTTTTAAAATGTAGCTTATAAATATATGAACTTTATAGCAATATATTAATCCTAAAATTTTTATAAGTGTACTTGAGAGCAGACTGGATGTGAAAAAATAAATAGAACTTACAGCAATATTGTAGGTGTGTGATCAACTTTTGATATACACAAAAAAATTCTTTCTAACTTAAAACATTAGTTTCCCTCTCTTTTTCTCCTGCTTTGCAGTTTCAGTAATTTAAATGAAGATGGTGCTTTGCCTGATAATCTTTTTCAAAGGTGTCATAAATTCCTCAGAATTATGCATGAGTACAGTGCATTGATACTGAGATTGTAGCTGACAGGATAGTAACTTTAACTTGAATGAATGATTAGTTTGCCTAGAGGACAGGGTATAAATTGGAAGGGATTTGCTTGAAGAGATCAAGGATTTCATCTTTCTAACTCAGTTTGCAAATTTTTATTCTGAAATATTTTAACGTGTATATTAGAAAGACATATTAGTGAGAATCATACAATAGGGAACCATGTTAGTCATTGTTTTCTTTGCAAAATAAATGTATTTAATAAGTTCTTATTGCCATCCCTGCAGTAGAAATACCCGTGTATTCCATGTATTCCATAATTAGACTTGAAGTTAATTCATATTTTAGAGCTTGTCATGAGGCACTTACAAATTCTTAGTAATTTCTAGTGCTGCAACCAATTGTAATCTGTTTTTGTCAAATTTCATCTTTATTTATAGAGAGTTTTCTTTCTCTTTCTGCTAATAATCCATAATTAAAATCCTATTCTTAAATCATGGTCCTCAAACCAGTATTCAGCCCCTAAGAGCCTCTGGCATTCCTCAGGTCTAAAAGGAGAGCAAAGTGTGAGGTTGCCTGTAGAGGATTCATGCCTGCTTGCTGTTATTCTCTAGTGATCAGCTGAGACTGGGCACTACTGCCAGAAAGCCAAAGGCTGTCACGGGTGGGGGGAGGGCTCTTTATAGTTTTTTCTTTTTCTTTCCTTGACTTTTATGGAGTGAACTTTACTTACATGTATGTATCTCAGACTGTGGGTAAATTTTCTGCTGTCCTCTCTTTTTAACCCCATTACATGATTTATTCTGAAATATGCCCCAGTCACCTTCCTGTGCTAAAAAGCCAGGGTCTCAGCCAATTTGTGGGGCTTGTTTTAAGAATGTAGCAATTCTTATTCACCATTCCAAAAAATCAACTGACAAATGTGCTAATGAAAACTCTAAACATTTAGAGTTTGTGTACATTAAGAACTGAATATTAAGAACATCCATAAAGTAATCTCTGTGCTTCAGTTTTCCCACATTTGCATTTGTGTTAAACATAAAGAATTGTGTTGTTATTCAAAATACAAATGATGCTGAAACTGAGCACAGATTGTGATGCAAATGCTTCTTGGTGTTTTGAAGAAACAGCAAGAGCCTTTGCAGCTGCTCTTTTCTGGAAAACAAACATTCTGCCTCACAGCAGAATGGTCTTTCAGAACTGGAATAAACAAATACACATTGTTCTGTGTGATGTTTAAAAGATGTTTTTGATAGAATAAGAGGACAATGAGAAGTGGTACTGAAGTCCTGCTGCATGGAATGACTGCCTGGCCTACAGCTTGTGATTCATGGCATGGGCATAGGTTGCCATGAGTATTTGCAGACTTTTTCTCTTGTCCCTTTGACTGTTTTTTCAGTGTATTTGTGTAAAGGACACTCACTTAAAATTGTTTTGGAAAATGTGAAATTATCAGAAATTCAGCATAAACCAAAAACATCTGTTACAGGGAAAACACATTTTTTGTAGCACCACAACAAGTTTTGGTACTGGATGAGAATAGTTAAGTGTTTCTGCTACATTACCTACTGTTCATCTTGCTCAATGCTTTGTGTATTCTGTAAGTAAGAGGAAAAGCTGTGCCCTTTGTTTTTCCCTCCATACTGCAGAATGCCACGACCAAGTGTGGGGATTTCCCATGTGTCAGTACTTGAAGGACAAAGGCTGGTGCTGTGGTCGCAATGCCAGGATGTCAGCCTGCTTGGTATGATTCCCCTTCCTTTCTTTTTCCTGCTGAGAGCTTTGTCCAGATGTTACAGGATTCATTGTTTTTGGCTTCCAATCCTAAAGCCATGACTTTAATCCAAGAATCTACAGAATAACATCATTAATGTTGTAAGCATGATGAATTATATCTTTAAAAAAATAGTATTGACCTTCCAGCTTTATATATTTTATACTTGCTGAAGGCATGAAAAAATGAGTATTGACAGAAATGTATTTTAAGAGTGTACAGAAAGGCCAAAACTTTGCTGAAACTTAAACAAGGTAACCCCTCAGGATAATAGTTCTTGGCCAAGGACTTAGGGGGAAACAAGGTAATTGTAGAAGGATTGCAATCAGTAACTCCCCCAATGCCCTCATGATTCATAATGTTGAATGTTCTGGCTGTTTAAAACCTGAACGACCTTGCCTATTCCAAAAACTAGAGAAGCTCCAAAATCCGTGTGTCTTAAGAGTCTGGAAATGTTTTTTTAACATTGCACCAAGAGATGAAGTACTTTTAAAGACTTAGCCTCATCAAGGTAAGATGATGAGCTGTTGTCTAATTTGAAAAAACAGGTAGGTACTGAAAATTTTGACCACTCTTTCAGTTAGAAGATCACTATTCCTTCCCTCTATTAATTTTTAATTTTTGGTATCCAGATAAATCACATCAGGTTCTGTCTAGGCTCTGCTGCTAGCTTTGTACCTCTGTTACAGAGAAGAGTATAGACTGAAGACTCAGTGTAGACTAATGTATTGAGGTTATGTAAACTTGAACTACCACGATAATTAAATGCTATCAGGAGAAAATATAGGAGGACAGTTGTTTAGTATCCATAAGGCTTAAACGTGTTACCTTTGGCAAAGTAAAAGAAAAGAATTGTTCATTTTAGAGATGTAGCTGTAAAACTTAGCACAAGAAAAGTGCTTTCTAAAGGGATTTGATTTTTCTCTTTTTCTTGTCAGTGTCATACAATACCAGTCCTTCCTCAGCTGACACATTAGCTGTTTCCTCTCCTGTTCCATTTCTTTTGGAAAGAAAAAGGTTGGGCTGTTTTTCAGCAGTGGTAGGAAGATAAATTTTGTAAGCAAATGACCCCCAAGAGAGTACTGATCGTGCTATATATATATCTATTTTAGATGTCTCAGAAATCACAGAAATTTGGCAATTAAAAACTTTTTGTTTGAATATTCACAAAAGGCAGAGTTCGCCTGTGTAACTAGATACTTCTGCTGTTATGTTTGTAATTCTCTGTATGCATTTTTCATGACTGGGATTTTCCTTGCTGTGTAGGAGGTACAAGGGAGCCAGCACAGAGCCGCTAAGCACCCCCATTTCTAGGGCTAATGGCTGGTTAGCAGAAAGTCTCTTGAGCAGTGATACTCAGAATTCAGACTGGTTGAAGTGCCAAGTGTCAGAGGTGTTGGGCAAGAGTTCCAGTTTCAGACCCTTACAATACGTGTTGGAACCCATATCCATCTCCTCGGCAGCAGCAGATAGATGCTGCTATGAGAGCTTCCACAGCAAAAGGCAAACTTGATAGCTGGCCAAAACCATGAATGGGGGAACAGCAACTACATTGACTGTGTTTGAAGAGCAGTCTGAAATACAAGATTAATTCTACAGCAAGGAAAAGGAAGACTGGGTGACTGTGTAACAAGCAGTCTTATTTACTGTAGTGAAGTTTGGAGACTAAAGGTGACAATGATCTGTAAGTGGCAAGGCATTTTTGGTTTGCTACCTAATTTGGTATAGTATCAGATAATCAGATACTGAGGTTTTGTCTTCATTTCTACTATGATCTTTAAAACTCTGTTGAAGTTTCTGTAGGTACACTGTCTTTTCAACTGTGAAAGAATATTTCATGCTTCTGGTTATTTGTCGTTCTTTGTCACTATGGATCATAAAAATCAAGTAGTCCCACACCTACATCAGCATTTATAATACAAAGAATCTAGTGAAAAATAATGCAACAGTAATTTAAACTGCAGTCTCTCTGAAGTTTCTTTACTTGACTCTATATCAGCAGTTCAATTTATCTGAGTACTAGTGGTTGAAACTAGTATTGTCCATAGAGCTAGTATTTACGTTAAAATAATTAAATATGAGAAGTGAATTATTTGTATTTCAGTAGGACTAGATTCAAGAAAAATGCATTTGTTTTTAGCACATTCACAGAAAGTAATCCTCTGAGATTCTTATACAATACAAAGAAAAACAAGCAAATTTTCCATGTATCTGTTTCCACACAGTTGGATGTCATTGCTTCTCCTATAAATAAACCAAAATAACAGGAGTAGCTGCTTATGAGTGCCTAAAGGTATTAACACTTTAAAGTGTGCAAGCTCATGTTATGTCACACCATTAATCTTTCAAAATGTCATCTCCTCTGACTTTTATACAATGTGTTTATAAAATGTTATGATAAAGAATAAACATATCAGCAATTTAATTCCTTGACTCTTAAAGGCTTTGGAGCGAGTTGCAGTTGGCCAAATGGTAAGTAATATTGTTTATTTTAGCCATTCTAAGATAAAACATGGTTTTCCCCCTTGAATGTTCTTAATCCATGGCCTTTTATTGAACTTCTGCATATCTGGAATCTGAAACACTGCCCTAGACTGTGTCAAATCCTGATAGATAGCATGTGTCATCATGAAATCGCATTTTTATTGCTGTGGTTGTACTCAGTGAATCTATTTTCTTTTGACAATTAAGAGTCTGAGAAAAAAAAAAGCACAGTTTAAAATTTAAGGCATTAAACTACCCTTCCTAACTTCCTTTGCTATCTTTCAGCTAATACATAAATTCAGTGCAGATGTCTTTCTGATATCCCTGGTTTGGATCACTCTATCCCAATGTTTTATCAACTGATGTAAAAATAGGCATTGTTATGACAAAAGCTTGAACTTGTTAGAAACATTATCATTCTCATTTTTAATCCCTGTATATATTTCCCCTGTGAATATTTTGAATTATTGTTGTGCAAGTTATCCTTAATGCATGATGGGCACCAACTGTGCAAGTATTTAAAAGGCAAAGCTGAGAGACTTCTTTCCATATTCAGTAAGCCCACTGACCCCAGTAGTCTTTTTCTGTGAATTTTTAATTGGCAATCATTAACTATTTTTATGCAAACAAATTTTCCATAGACAAATATGTGAAATTTTCGGTATTTTTTTTTTAGCATAGTACTTTCTGCATGGTTCAGACTACAGTCTAAACACTGATGATTCAGGAAGGAATCATCATAATCTTTTGTTTAGAAGACAAAAGGAATTGCTCCTTTTGTCTTCTAAACAACTTAGATAATTGTTATTTATTTTGCATATTAGAATTCGGATCGTGAACAGTGTGTTTTCCTCTGTTCTTTTTCCCTCCATCAACCTTTGATCTTCAGAGTCTGGGTTTCTTTTTTTTTCCCTTGCATTTATGGTTATGTTAGAATCTAACTCAAAAACAGAATTTTAACTGGATGCAAGAACATTAGTAAATTGTCCTCTAAAATCTGGTTATGACTGATTGTAAAGTATACTACCCAATAAATAGTGAAGGAAGCCGGTACTGGTTTTGTTACTCTGATCTTAATTTTCAGTGCCAATTTTAAATCCTTGCTGTTCTAAAATTTTTTTGCAGCTGCCTACAGAATCATTGTTTTATCGAGCTGTTCTTCAGGTTATTATAGAAGAAATGTATGGTGTCACCAAAAGGTAGGAAGCTCTGAATTCACAGAATACCAACCAAAGATTGATCTGATTCTCTTCCACTTCTATGCTGTAGAGAAAGTACATTTTGGAAAGCAGAAGGTTGTAGGAACCAGTCTCATCTGGTTGTATATACACATCAGTATTAAAATGCAAGATAGATTTGCTCATCCTAAATCCACATCACAAATGTATTGCCCTTCCTTTACCTGTGGCTGAAATAGGCCCTCTTTGGTACATGGGTAAAGCACATCTTCACCTGAAGATACTCAGCAAATGCACTAAAAGGTTAGCGCAGTCCTGGGCTGCTACCCTGTCATGCAGAGGTCCTTTGAGCTTTGATACTGCAGAAGGAAAAAGACATTTTCATTTGTCCTGAGAAAACTGCTGACAGCTCGATAGCTGTCATGGCTCCAAGGAGCTACTCACTGCCTGTGCCTACACTGGCAAGTGCTGCTTTCTTGTAGGAATGGGATTTGGAGAGCTGCTGCTGAGGACCTGACATCTGCATTGTACTCTTTTGTGGCTGCAGCTGGATTAGATTTTATCTTATTCTGTGGGATGTATGCCTGTTAGCACTTGGAGCCCATCCAGAAGCATACCTTCCAGTTTAATTTAGTTTGAAAATAACCAATTTTTTGTGTTCTGATACTATTCCACAATGTGAGTCAAGGCATGAGAGGTGGGGAAAACCAGAAAATTCACTTCAGAATTATACTGCTGATCTAAAATAAGTGTTAATGCAGTTACCCTCAAAACTTTTGCTAGATGTAGAGTCACCTTACCCTTCAGAAGGTCAGATTCCTGAAAGAAGAAATGCTTCTTTATTTTAAAATTGCATAAAATATCACACAAAAAGTCATGGCTGCTAAATTGTAAAGAGGAGAAAAGGTGTGAGGTAGACTTTTCATTTTTTGAAGGAAGTATAATTTGGAGGAAGTAATTAAGGTTATACTTTTGAAATGAATGCAATGGCTACCTTGGAAAGACCTCTCTCACACCCTTTTTTTTTTTTTTCCTGAGTGTGACGTTAAATGCCCATCTTCCTGGAAAGATGTAACAACATAATCATTAACTGATTTTCAGACTGCATCAGCCTAAATGTTTAGGTGCATCTTAATATTAAGTATGACAACAGAAATTATTCTCAATGAGTGAGGGACCTTGACAGCTGAACAGTATTAGAACTGCCACTTGAGTGGAATCTTTCTGTTGACCTCAGATGTTAGTTCTAGGTTTTAGGTAAGGAGATAGGTTTTTACTAAGAATAAAGAGGGGGAGAAGTTTTAAACTAAGATAATTTCTGTCCAGATTTTCACTGAGAGGGTGGGTGGAAAGTACATTTCTTGTTAAGTAATTCAGTAGCTGAAAATTCTGTACCTGAAAATTTAACTCCTACACTGCACATCTGGAAGAGGAGTAACATTAGACTCAGTTAAGAAAGTGAATTCAGACTAAAAAAATCTTTGTGTGTTGTTTCTCCAAGATATTTTAAACACAGAAAAGAGAACAAATACGAGTGGTCTGCTAGGATTCATTCTTCCTATATGTTTATTGAAGTTTTTGTGCACTATTTTAACATATTTTTTGAAACAACCCACATTTTTGGCTGGCTTGAAATGCAAGCTGTTGAGTTGTGAACTGGACAGAATTCTGGCATCATTTAGTGAAATAAAAATTGCAAGGATAAGAACACAGAGTAGCAAGCAAAAGTGGCATGTGCTCAGTCCAGTGGTTTGTGTTAAATAAATTACAGCAGCATTATAGTAGATTATGGAAGTATTATAGAAGTATGGAAGGAAGTCTCTGTCAGTGGAAATAAGAATTTTGTCATTCATATAGGGAAATAAAAATGTTAGTGAAGAAATTAAAAAGAACCTTTAACTATCTCTCAGATTTTTAGGTAAAATAATAACCTTATTATAACCATAATACAATTATACAGTTGCTGTGTCTAGAAGTTACTTCACGTGTTAGCTAGATTGTTTTAAGTGGAAGGGGGAAAAAGGAAAGTTGTTATTACTAACTTGGCAGTAGTAGCCGTCCAGCTGATTTATTTCTCCTGTTCAAAATACCTGAATTTCTGTTGTTGGATGTATAAAAGCCTACACCTCAGTACTGTATTTGCAGTGATCGACATGTTGGAAAAACCTTCTCCAAATCATCCTCCTTCATAGATTATGTCAGAAGGTCTCTGAAAAAGCTGGAATTGGATGACTCAAAGGTGAGTCACTAATTAAAGACTATATGAAATTGTTACATCCCTATAAGTTCTTGAAGTCAGCACCACAATGCAATGTTTAAGCCATTGAGTTGATTTATATTGTATATTGCTGTATGAATAATATATTTGAAGACCTAATACCTTTAAATTAGTAAACGTTAAGGAAATATATGAAGATTTTAAATAACTCTGTTAGAGAAAAATAAGTAAATGAAGCAGAGATTTAAAATATTTTGGAGATTTTATTTATGTTCTTGAGTATCTTGTCTTAGTCTTAGTCCTACAGCTGCTCAATTGGTCAACAGATGGCAACATAGCATTAGGCATGGAATATGACTGTGTGAAGATCACAACCATGTTGTGAGAACAAGTTGTGCAAAGGAGGCACTAGAGAGTACTAGACAGATTGCTAACAAATTAAGTACAATCAAAGGAAAAGCGGGAGTGGCAAGCCTGTAAAATATTTAAGGTAAATGTTGTTGTAGTCTCTGCTAAAGCAATGTTTAAAACCTGTAGTCAAAATGTTAAATCACTTAAAATTTGCCAGGCACATCAGAACATGAACTAGGAGAAACAGGGAAAACCAAATTAACAAGTAAATTCAAATGACATTGGAATCATCCTGACAGCATTAAGAAAAGGACTTATGCCTGAAGTTTGCTGTATTTTAAAAGGATTATATTTAGTTCTGTAATTAGCAAATCACATCTAGCAAATGTAGTTACCTGTTTGCTTTTCTGTATGAATAGGCACTAACAAGATGCATTCACCTCAGCTAGAAGTAAAATTATGTCTTTCTTTGTGTGTGTGCAGTCACCTAAAAGCAATAGTGGATTGTTTGTGCAATAATCAGTTCACAAGATCATGGATTAAACTCTGCTGGTGCAGATTTGTCACTGTTTTCTTTAAAACCAGTAAGCACAGAAAATTTGTGTCGAGAGGTCTGATTGTAGGTATGTTGCCTTTTGCTAAAAAGGGTCTGGACAAATGCAAGTTGCCCTGAGACAAAGATGTCTGTCAACACTACTTCAAGCTGCATATTTATGTGGTTGCTAAAGACCTGATTCAAGTAAATGCTCACTGTTGCTCATGTTTCTCCTCAGTTTATGTGCAGCTGGCTGCCTACTGAAGACTGGATTTTATGCTGATGTAAACAATATTATTTTTTTATTTCCCTGCTATATTGAAATCTGCAGCAGCACAAAACCAGTGCTATTTTGATACTACTGAGAGGAAAGTTGTTACTGCTCCCTCAACAGCAGTTCTGACCCTGCAGTTTTCACGGTGGAGTCAGCACTATATCTACACAATATTGGAGAATGTGTTAAATTCCTCTCTTCAGAAAAAAAAAATACTTACATAGCTAGAACTGTGATGCAGCCTAAACATTTGCTCTGAAAGACAACAAAAATCAAAGAGAAATTTATGTGGAATTTGTTTTTTGGCTCTATTTAGAAAGGAACAAAAGAGCAGCTGTGCTGCATAGACCAAAAGTCTACTTTGTCTCTGGCAGTGGACAAAAACTGATGCCTTGGGAAGAGTATAAGGTGGGAGTAAGCATATATGAAGCATACTTCCAGAATAATCCAAAATGTCCTTGTCTTTCACAAAAAAAAAAAAAAAAAAGGGAGGCAATCATTGTCTTAATGCATAAATTTATTTAGGTTATATTAAAAAAGCAGCTAAAACTCAGTGACACTGTGTAATACAACCAGAGAACTATGAGAAAAAATCATTTCCATGTGGGTCTCTGTTTTACACGTGCAAAGATATTTTCTAAAAAACAGAAGTCAAGAAACTGCAAGTCTCCAGTCTTTTACTAGGCTTATCAGAATATTAAAAATAATTTCATCTTTGTATGATAATAAAAGTACTGGAAAGGAAAATAGAGGGGTAGAGGCACTGTTTCCCTGCCAGGGTTTGGTAGTTTGTCATGTATGGTAAAATCGTGGATGGTTTTGATCACTGTAGCTGAATCTGTACCGTGGGATGTAAACATTCTTCCAGCCTTAATGGTTCATGATAAGGATCACAGCTGCTTCCTTTATACACACCATTACCTCTGTTTCTGATCAAAAGGTAGCCCCTGGTGCAATCCAGTCATTTTCCAGTCTGGACAATTGTGGAGGCAGGATAAAGAGTGCAAGTATATAAAACACCTAACCTGCCTTGTTACTCATTTTTGTAGTGTGTGCCTTTTGCACACACAACTTTGTAATATTGAAAAGAAAAGCACACAGGGAAAGACTCATCAGGTATAATTATCCAAATACTAAGGATTTTTTGGCTGCGGGTTTTAAGTGAAGATAAGTTCCTGAATCCTGCCAATAATTCATGTGAAGAAACCCCTCTGCTTCTTTCCTTTGTGGAATAGATGTGAAGTCCTTTGCTTATGTGAAGCAAGAACCAGACTTTTTATAAAAAGAGTCTCAATCAGAAATGAATTAGAGTGAGACAACATAGTGAAATAGTTTTTCTACCCAAAAAAAAAAAGAAAAGAAAAGCACATTTATCAATAACCTAGGGCCATTCATTGTTAAGGGTTATTGTTCAAGGACTAAAGTTTCCACTGAAGTGAGCCAAAATAATTTCCTCTATCCATGGTGTTTCTTTTCAGTGTTGAAGAGCCTGTCAATTAAACACTTAGATGCAAATGAAATATTTTTTTCTGCCTTTTGGTACAAGACCATTCCCTTCACACATCTCTTCACCTCAGTAGTAAAAATGAGATATAAGCCATGACTACTGAATTTCTGACAAAACATTCTCATTTTGTGAGGGCAGAGAGAGGTCTTTTAGTGTGAGTATGGTGCTTCACAGGTATAGTTATATTGCTTTTAGCTTCAGAGTTAATGGAATTTCTTTCTGGGCCATGGATCATAAAATCATAGAAGGGACATTAATGATTGTCTAATTCCAGCCCCCCTGCTGTGGGCAGGGACACCTTTCGCTAGACCAGGTTGCTGAAAGCCCCATCCAGCCTGGCTTTGAATGCTGTCAGGTATGGGGCATCCGCAGCTTCTCTGGGCAACCTGTTCCAGTGTCTCACCACCCCCATAGTGAAGACTTTCTTCCTTATGTAATCTAAACCTATACTCATCCATTTTAAAGGCATTTCCCCGTGTCCTATCACTACATGCCCTTGTAAAAAGTCCCTCTCCAGCTCTCCTATAGGTCCCCTTTAGGTAATGGAAGGTGCTTTAAGGCCTCCTCAGAGCCTTCACTTCTCCAGGCTGCGCAGCCCCAATGCTCTCAGCCTGTTGTCCATAACTCTTTGAGTGCAGCCATTCAGCCAATTCCTTATCCACTGAGTGGCCTCCAGTTTAGAGAGGAGGATGTCAGGTGGGATAATGTGAAATGTTCTGCACAAGTCCAGGTAGTGATGTCAGTTGCTCTTTCCTTATCTACCAATGCTGTAACCCCCTCATAGAAGGCCACTGGATTTGAAGGCACGATTTGCCATTAATGAAGCCATGTTGGCTCTCACCAGTCACCTCTTTATTTTCTATGGGCCTTAGCGCAGTTTCCGGGAGGATCTGATCCATGATCTTGTTAGGCATCAAAGTGAGACTGACTGACCTGTAGTTCCCCAGTCGTTCACTTTTTCCCTTGTTGAAAGTGAGTTATGGGTTATGTTCCCCTTTTTCCGTGGGAACTTCACTAGGCTGACATGACTTCTCAAATATACTGGATTGTGGCTT
This sequence comes from Struthidea cinerea, assembly GCA_013397865.1. Classification (NCBI taxonomy): domain Eukaryota; kingdom Metazoa; phylum Chordata; class Aves; order Passeriformes; family Corcoracidae; genus Struthidea; species Struthidea cinerea. The sequence goes on from VZTI01002669.1 coordinate 25,778, forward strand.
AGCAGTTTCATCTGCTGCCAGTTCCCTCAGGACATTCAGACACATCTCTTCAGGTCCTATGGACTTGTGCATCTTCAGTCTCCTAAGATGTTTTTGAGCCTGATCTTCTTGTACAGTGAGCAGTTCTTCATTTAGTCAGTCCCTGCCTTTGTCTTCTGCAACTCCGGTGGTGTGGCTGAAGCACTTGCTTGTAAAGACTCAGTCAGAAAAGTTGTTGAGTATCTCAACATTCTCTGTAAGCTGTGTTAGCAGTCATCTGTTCTGGAGAGGGCACACATGTAGCCACTGTATCTATAGAAGCTTTTCTTATTGCTCTTGGTGTCAGTCAAGTTTAGTTCTGTGAGAGCTTTATCTTTCCTAACTTGATCCCTGGATACTTGGACAATATCTCTGTATTCCTCCCAGGCTACCTGTCCTTGCTTTCACTCTTGGTGGTCTTCCTTTTTGTTGTTTAATTTGGCCAGGAGATCATTGTTCATCCATGCTGATCTCATGGTATTTTTTCCTGACTTCCTCTTTAAGCTTGGGGGAGGTAACCCTTGAGTATTAACCAGCCTGCAGCATGGGCCCCTTTTCCCTCCAGGGCTTTATGCCATAGTACTCTGTCAAACTGATCCCAGGAGTCTGCTCTCCTGAAGTCCATGGTAATGAGCTTGCTGTGTGTTCTCCTTGCTATCCCAAGGACCTTGAATTCCACCATTTCATGGTCACTGCAGCCCAGGCTGCCCTTGAGCTTCGCATTCCCCACGAGGCCTTCCTTGTTGGTGAGAATAAAATCCAGCATTGGCTCTTCCATCTCATGGAAAGGAAGTTCTCATCAGTGCATTCCAGGAACCTCCTGGCTTGCTTATGCCCTGCTGTGCTGTCCCTCCAGCAGATACTGGTGTGGTTGAAATACCCTGTGAGGACAAGGGCTTGTGAATGTGAGGCTGCTCCTTTCTGCTTGTAGAGGGCCTTTTCTGGAGATCCCTGCATAGGGCTGCCGTAACTGCTCTGGATACATACCAAAGCAGTATTTTATTCCTGATTGTTTTCTTTGTCATAGTTCCCTCTGTTCCTATAGACTCTGTGTTGTACAGATAGAGCATTAAGGGCCACATAGCTTTTGGAGAAATTCCTTCTATCACAAGATTTCTTTTCCCTTTTATTCACCATTTTACCTAATTTAACATGAACGCTGTACCCTCTTTTGGGAGAATGGAGCATTCATCCCTGTCTTCTCTCCTAGGGTAGCTAGCCCCTCTGATACTAGTTAGCCTTTTCGCTTTCAAGCAGCGAGAACAATTCCTTCCTCTTCAGCTCAGAACATGTTTCATCTGTTAGTAGCTGCTTTACAAATGCATTTAAAATTAAGTCTCTTTATTAACACATTTGCGTGCTGCCTAAGGCAATAAGTGCTACAAACAGCAAAAGTCCTCATGTAAGTGTTCATGTATTTCTAGAGTTTTTAAGAAAGAAAACTCAAAAGTCTTTAGGTTTTCTGGTGTCCTGTTCTTACTGGGGTAGATTAGCAAAAGATCTTTCATATGGCCTAGCTTAAGCTGATTAAACGGAGAAAGTGTTTACAAAGCTAAGGCCTGGATGAGTCTGACAGACTTTGGGATCTGTTGACTCGATGCTTTTGCAAACTCCACACTATTTAATTTTGAGTGTTAAAGCTGGTAGACAATACCGAAATCAGAATTTGTGCAAAAATACTTCTTTTTTTCTTCACTAATTGCTTATTTTTTGTCAGACAAGTTTGGATTGTTTTAGTTTTGATAAGTGGAGATGGGTTTCTCTTAGCTTACGATAGACTGTCCTTGACTTGTAAGTTCTCCTCAGCAGTGACTAGTGGCATATCATGAAATGCAGTTTGCTAATGAAGTGAGATAGCATGAAGCTTACTGTGTGGCTTAATTTTGCTCTTGTTTTAAAAAGTCTTGAAATGCCACTCACTTAAGACTGGGAAACTGTCAGTATTGGAATTGTATAATACATTAAAACATGAAGTAACCTGAATATATGCAACTGTACTGGGAATTAAAAAGAATTTTTGCAGAAACTGGGGAAGAGAGGGACTTCTAGCCTGAGATTTCTTACAACCTTAATGTCTACCCCACAGCCAGTGTCAGTGTGGATATCTTGAAATGACAGTGACTATCTGAAACTGGTTGATCTTTACTAAGAATATTTGTAATTTTGATACTTTTTATTGTGTTCAGCCATTGGGCAAACATGGAGCCAAAGTCAAAACAATGCTCTCCACTTTCGCCTGAATCCTAAACAGCAATTAACTGAGACGAAGCAGTCAAAAAATGAAGGTACTACATGGATTTACACACTTAATGCATTTTACAATTGTTGAAGAGTTGACTCTCTTCACTGTTTTCTTGGACAGAAGGAATTTCAGCTCACAGACTTCCTGTTTCCTTTGTTAGTTAGGGAGGTACTAAATGACGGCTCAGGTAACACTTGCATAGCACTCTATAAAGTGTAAGCACATAATGCTGTTTTTAAGCATAACTGTTTTTCAGATAGACAAAATACTATCCCAATTATGGTACTGTAGCAATGTACTCTGACAAGGAGTCTTAAGAGATGTGATTTGTATCTCAGTTAGGTATAATTATAAATAATATAGATTGCATTCATTTGAAATGCATTTTAAATGAAGTTCTAAATAAACTAAGTCTCTCGGTAATTTCATTATCTGTTGTACATTATTTTACAGTATATTACATTACATTATTTTTAACTACCTTAGTTATGGAAGAATTGTAAAATTTCCTGTAAGGTATGTTCTCCCAAGTGTTTTGAACTGATCTAAGACACTGCTCTGCTAGAAGGATTGCCTTACAGTTTTCTTGTACTCTTGTTAGTGTTCCTGATAGTGCTGGTACAGAAAGAGAGAGGAAACATGAAATTCTGTAGTTAGTGCAGGAAGAAGCAGTCCCTTTGAGGCAGCAAAGAGGATCTGCATCTGACAGACTGTGGAATAGCATCCTTAGGCTGTCTCTTCTCTGGAGGGCATGTGAAGAATTGGACAGTAAAAGAAACTTTCATTTAGTCAAAATATGCTTAGTGTAGAGAACGATACAGCTCTGAAAATATGCTCTCTGAAGAAATGTGAAGTGTGGTATCACTAATTGTCCCACACCTTGTGCCTGAGCATTTTCCTTTCAGCCTGTGCTCTATCAGCTTGCCTGTGGGACTGTAGTCCAAGCTGGGTGTGCTCAGGTGTGTGGTATCTCACAGGCTCTTCGGGCTCTGTGACAGTCTTGCCTTGTTCACAACAGATCAGTCAGTCCTGTGGCTCATCTTCGGTGCCACCTCCAGCACATGGTACATATGGCATATATGGTATACCTACATTGTATAGTTACAACTAGGTCACTGGAGACCTTGCTAGGTCCTCTCAGTTGTTTCAGCTGTTTGAGTGACCACGCCAATCCACTAAGAAATCAGTTTAAAAGAAAGTTTGCACCACCATCACAATGCAAAGAGACGAGGCCCTTTTGTTCACAACCTGATAAAGACCAGGAGACATTGTAGCTGTATCAGGGAAGAAATACTGGCCAAAATGAAATGAAGGTCACTTGAGTGTCAGTAACATAAGCTAGATCTTTGAGTGCAGAGTCATTATTAAGACAAGTGCATGTATTTGGGTTTCTTCATGTTCATAGTATCAACATCATAATGTAAGAAAAAAGTTCAGTGCATATATATGAAGAATTTTTTTTGGATGCACAAATGGGTGACAATGCAGAGAACAGTTGCATGGACGACTTCAATGGCTGAATAGGGTTTGAATTGCATATGGAAGTACAATTCTTCTTCAAAAATGCAAAGAGTAAACTACTCCTAGTTCACCTTGGAAGGAGAGCTGAAGGCTGTGTTGCGTACTGAAGGCAGGTGGAAAGCCATTGCAGTTTCAGACAAAGCCAGTGTTGCCTGAGTTTTGTTTGTCTTCCTATAAACTGACCACATGGCTAACTACCAGTTAGCCTTTTCATGCTCTTCTCTACTAATGCTTTTCAGTGGACACTTTCTCTCTTTTCCAGCTGAACTGTGGCATTGATTTGGTTCACTCACCAAACTTTCCTCTGAGGCACACTGTGGAATAGCACCTAGTCTGTCCATGACAGCAGGATGCGTTCAGTCAGAATGTGTAACAGGCAGCGAAGGAGTAGAAAAGCACATACTTGAGTATGGCAGTGTCCAAGAGACATTTTTGACCCACTTTCTATTTGCCAAACATTTCACAGCTTGTTTTCTTTTAATTTGAATGCTTCATCTTGAAAAATGGGGGACATAAAGGAAGCAAAAGCAGAAAGGCTCCAAGATCACGTTTTTTCAAATATAGATCTTTGTATTTTAATTCCAAATAGCCTGTAATTTCAAAAATCCATTATACTAAAACCCTATTAATACTCAGTTGAAATGAAAAGCTTATAGGGCAGAGGTTAAATAAACTCTTTTGTTTATTTCATGACTGATATATTTTAGTTAGTTTGACTGTTTAGAGGGGAAGAGAAAAACAAAAAGAACTCTAAAATATTTGCACAGCTTCACAGAAAATAAAATAGCAATAAGACCCAAAAAAATTCTTGTTAGTCCACATTAGTACTGCCAGATCAGCTACTCAGCCTTGCCTTTGCAGTTGGGATAAAGTACTTTCTAAATTAAAAAAATGTGACTGAAATACTACAAAAGTTTTTCTAATCTCCTCTTGTTTTAAAGCAGAATTAGAATTATGCATCATTCCTGAAAATAATATTTCTCAGATTTTCTAAAAGCTTCCTGTGATGGAGACTGACAACCTTGCCAGTCCTTAATTAACCTCTAAGAGAAAATGTTTCTTCACGTTTTTGGCTGACTTTTTTTTTTTTTGCTGTAATTCAAGCCTATTAGTTCTCTCCCTATCCACTGCAGACACAGTGAACAAACTGTTCCCTACTTCTTGGTGATAGCCTTGTAAAAGCTGTTATTATGCCCACTCTCAATTTTGTCTCATTTAGCCTGATCAGTTCCAGTTTTCTGAGTCTTTCTTCACAGGTCATGTTTTCTAGATCATTGATCTCTTTTCTCTCTCAGGGCTTTTTCAGACAGTTCATTTCTTTCTTTGAAATCTGATGCCCAAAAATGGATGCAGTATTCCAGCTAGAGCTTTTCCACTGCCAGAGTTGAAGGATTACTTCCTGTACTTTGCAGGCTGCTCTCCCATACATGTCACAGAATGGTGGTTGCTTTTTTCTGCAGTAGCACAACTGTGCCTCTCACTCAGCTTATGATCTGCTCTATCTTCCAGACTGTCATTTGGTGCTCCCCATCTTGAACAGCTGATTATTTCTGCCTGAGCCTAGTCCCTTCTGCTTTTCTGTACAGCATTTCAAACTTCTTCTCTAAGCAATGCTCCAGTTTCTGAGTTATTTTAAGTTCTGGCAATGCCTTCGTGTTGCGCATTTGCAGACTTAGCTAATGTGGTTTCTGTTCTATTGTCTGAATTCTTAATGAAAATACTGCATTCCATGATGGACCTCCAGTCAGCAGGTCATTCCAGTTGCTCAGAGGCTCATTAGGAATCACTCTCTGGTTATGATCGTTCAGACAGTTTTCATTCATTTTATAGCACTTTAATCTGAAGCTTGTTTCCTAAATTTGCTTATAAAATTATTATGGGAAATGTTATCAAAAATATTTTTGAAATCAAAATATATGAGAACCAGTTGTTTTTCTCTGTCATGAATCCTTTTACCCTCCTTACAAGAGAAGTAGACTGACTTGTGTTTTATTCTTCTTGAATTCATGTTGATTATTACTCATTTGCTTATCTTTCAGTGGTTTTAAATTCTTTATTTGTTCAGTTTTTTCAGTGCATTGAATCTGAACTGTCTGCTCTATAATAGGACATATATCTGCTATCTGTCTGACATACTATGAGAACTTCTCAGTGACAATGAGTGATAGTTCTGAGGTTGCTTCAGTCCCTTCTTGGCTGTCCCAGGATAAAGTTTATAATACACACCTGATTTGAAAACTTACGTATTTTTTAAATGTTTCCTGGGTTTTTTTCCCCTCTTTTAGGCAAAGATTTTGCTTCTTTGCAACTGGATTAGCCACATGCTCTCAGATGAGTCTTCTAATAAAAGCATGCAAAAATTTATTAAGCACTTCAGCTTTCCTAGTCTTTTGTCAGAGAATTGTAGAATCATTTAAGCTGAGAAAGACTTTTAAGAGCAGCAATTCCAACCATTAACTCAGCACTGCAAGTCCACCACTAAACCATGTCCCTCAGTGCCACATCTACACAGCTGTCAGAGCTTTTACTTTTCTGCTGAGTTTGGAGTCGCTCATTCCATAGCCACAACAGAAGAGCCATGCTGCAAAGCTCCCAGTACTGCAGAAGTGCCTCAGGCCCGTTCAGCTCTGCTCTTCCCAGCAGCCTCCATCACCAGTAATGCTGCAGACCTGCTTCCCACTCCTTTGGCATGTTCCTTACGTGGCCAGCTCAAGTGTCTTGTTCAGTGTCCAGGACTGTGGTCAGCAGAGCAGACACATCATGACCTTCAGATGTGTGAGCTGTGGTGGTCTGGCTGCCCTATAGAGAGCATACTTTGTGAAGAGCAGTCATGGTCACAGTGCAGCACCTGCTGTGCTGCACTGGCCAGCAAGGGCTGAAAAGGCTTAGCCAGATTCCTGAACTGCCTTTGTATCAAATTCAGCCCCAAATCACAGCATTTACAAGTAATGGTGGCAGTGCTGACAATCTCACGTTGGGTGATTGGGAAAAGAAGAGAGGGAACATGCAGTAGTTCAAAGTGAATAGAAAAAGTTTTATTTTAAAGATGAGTAATTTTAGGCACAGGGAAACAAAGCATTATTTCCAGAATCCAGTAGTAGGTTTTGGAATGTGAAATACCATCCATGTTACTCTCACACCAGAGTTTAATTCTCAGCTATTTAAATAAATCTCTTGGGTATGGGAGTGAGGAGCGGATAAGATCCGTGGAAAGGAAACGAGAATGTTATCTCCACTTTACTGTGTAATTCTCATTTAAGAATGGCTGGAGCTTTCTGAATAATGGATATATCTCAGTATTTCACGTCAGTGGAAAATGCTGTCTGCAGAACAGTGCTTGTAAATTAGAACTGAGAAACTGCTACTGGAAAACTATTATAAATATTAGCAAAGTGCTAATTTCAAAAACAAAACATAGATTTAATTTTGTAGTGTGACAATATTTAATTCTAAAGTTCTCTTGAAAAAGTAACTAGAATAACTCTGATATCCTTTTTTTTTAATCCCTTGCAGCTCCCAGACAGCTGTATAATGGATTACTACGAAAAGTACAAGCACAGAATGAATGAGCTTGAAGCATTTAATATGGTAAAAGTTACAGGATTAATACTATTACTTTGTGCTAGTCTAGGACAAAGCCCTGTTAAGTTTTATGTGGAAGTGGACTGTCTTACAGTGTGGTATGCAATCAAAAAAACAAAGCAGTTCCCCCTTCCATACTTTGGAGCGTATCCTATTCCAAAACTATATTAGGTGTAAGTAAAGTAATAAAGTGAACACGTGAAAGTTTCTTTTTCAAGAGGGACTATTGCACTGGAAAATGGAATGTCAGTCTCCTTTTAAACCTAGACTGGTCTCCATGCAGTTATTTAATAAAAAACTCTTTTTATTAAAATTCATTATTTCCCTCTTTTAAATTGTTCTGCTACATTTAATATTATTTTCTTGTTGGACAATGTCTGAAAACCAACCAAATAACATCATTCCCTGACTTTATAGCATTCCATATATTTTTGATCTTTAATATAATCTGTTTTGAAGATGTCCATCCCATAGGGAAAATTAGCAAGGTGACATTTGTACAACAAAACCCCTAAAAAATGATTGACCTTCGTGGAATTGTTCTGAGGAAATGTAGCCATTTGGAAGTGCATTGCCTGTCTTTCCCAAAAGGATTATGGTATCCAATCTTTCTTTCAGTTGAAGGTTGTTCTGGCTCCTTGCATAGAAGTTTTGATACTTCTGGATCGTCTTTGCTACCTCAAGGAGCAGGTATTTTTGCATTCTCTTTTATGATACCTAAAGGCTACATCACTGAAATGAGGCTATTTCAGTCAATTTATTACTGTGCAGACAAAAAGTCTCTGTTGCAGAATTATTATTCTCATCATATTTGCGAAAGTATAAGCATTCATTCCATTTAGTATAAACATATGCCCAACAGATGTTTTTATTTTCAGCAAAGCAGCAACAGTAAAGTTTATGCTCTTTTAATTGTACGGTAATTACTAGTCAATAGACAGTAAAAAATAAACTAATCAAATGTGCAACAAATCTCATTTTATACAACATAATGAGATCTTTAATAATTAAAAAAAAACTGGAAATGCTAAACAAACATTGTGCTGTTAATACTCGAACTTCCAATTAATGTGCTTTGGAAGATATAATTCACGAAATTGTGAATTAGAACCAAAATGTTTGTGATTTTCTTTTACTGTTTCTTAATTAAGATCAATGATGAGAGAGGGTGCACTTTTTCCAAGTGTATGGGTCTGCTGAGGTACATTTGACTAACATACAGCCTGGATATATTTTACAAGTATAGATCTGGGATATAATAAGCAAATGCTACTACTTTTACTCCATGATGACTTCCATTACACTGCTTCTTCTAACACATCTTGAGCTTGGCCTGGTTAACTCGAAAGCAGTGGTAATACTTTTTCTGCACCAGTAAACATTTTTCACACAAATAATAATTTGGTAGGAGGAAACGGTAGCGTCTTCCAGCTTCTGCTCTGGGCCATGGTCAAAATAAAATTTTAAAATAAAGTTCAAACTCAATTCATGTGAATAGCTGTGTTTTTCCACCCTAAACCTTTCATTTTAACAGCTCCATTTTATCATAAGTGAAAACTCACTTTATTCTTTGTCACGGTGCACTTGGAACAACTGAATTGTAGTAAATGTATGCTTTTGTTCTAACTGGTATTTTTACAGAGAGGCAATTTGAAATATTTAAATAATGATGCATTTTCCCAAATGCCAGCCAGTTAAAAATTGCATAGAGATCTCTATGATTTCCAAGATGGGAGATCAAACTTGCTGTATATAGTACTAATTCACCTTTTCTAAATGTAATATATGCATGAATTTAGTCTTGTACTTACTGATATGCAAAATGTGTTTAGGAAGAAAAATAGAAATTATAAAAGCCAAATGCAACATGATGACCAGATCCAGCTGGCCTGATTCATTTGAAATTCAGTTAATTAGCTTCAGTAGTAGAATGTGCAACATAAAATGAGTATGACATGATCCTTAATTTCTTTGCTCTAGTTCAACCAGAAAGCAAAGCTTTATTGATGAAGAGGGTGGGAAGCTATAATTTGATAGCACCAGAAATATTTTAATGACTTTAAAATACATCCTGTTACGGGTGTCCGTTTTTTCACAACAAACTTTCCCTGATTTTCTTATAAGTGGTTTTCCTGCTTTGCACTAGGATAATAATTTTTAGTTCCAATTTTTTATTTCAAAATGTGGACCTATTACCATATCTTAGCTTGTAAGTGAAACACATTTTTATGCACTTTAATTATATATCATTTTCAGGAAAACATTGCGTGGTCTGGACTTGTGAAGTTATTTGATCCTGTGAAGTCCCCCAGATGCTATGCAGTTATTGCTCTGAAGAACCAGTCATGTTCTTAAGTGGAAGCAAATTGCAGAGAGATTGGAAATTCTGAACTGATACTGCTGTTTCCTCCCTTTTGTTGTTATTTTTAATTGATTCCTCAAGTACAATGTTTGCTTTTCAGATGCAAAAGAAAAAAGTGCAATGCCTTTTTGAATCTTCAGAAATAAATATCTCCTTTATAAATATGATTTCTTCCTTATGTCAGTTATTAAACAATGTTGAACATCTGACTTTATTATAAATGTTACAGCCCATACTATGTGATTATTCTTTAAAATAACGTTATGTTTCTTCTTTTTAAGGTATTATGCTTGTGTATCAATATCCTTTCTCTTGATACTTCTAATCTCAAGATAACATTCTCAATTTTTACCAGTGCCTGGTATCAGCAGTCTCAGACTAGGCTCATCTTTCTTCTTTTCTGGATTCAGATGGTGCAGAGTAAAAACAGAAAAATAACCTGCACTGTAAACAAGAGGCTCACAGAGTAAATAGGATCTTTGTACTTGCTCTTCTTCAGGTCATCAGGACCGGCTTATTTATAGAGCAGTGCAGAAAAGCCTAAGTAGCAACTACCTGGGAAGGACAGTTTTGTATTAACCCCTTCTTCCTTCAGGCATTTTCGTAGCATGCACTTGTTTGCCTGTCACTGTGAAAGAAAAAATGTGCTCTAATCCAGTGGGAGATTTCCCAGCGCTTGAGAATCAACTGCCCTGCTGGGGTTCACTCTGTAATCCTTGGGTTGTATTGGAAAGCCATTATCTGGCCCAAATCCGTTGGGTATAAATACTTGGGTACCCAACTGAATTGAAACTTCTTAGGCAGTTTCTTGTTAGCTGTGCTGCATTCATGAGTGAGAAATTTATTTGTTGATGCATGTATCTCAATGGGTTGCCTAATTAAGCTTGCAGATTTTCCATCCATTAAAAAAAGAGAAAAGTTTCTTTTCTAAGTCCTAGTGCTTTTATTAAAATTTTCCAGCATATGTAAAATATAATTAACTCCTAGTGCCGAGAAAAAAGGACAACAAATAAATTACAGCATTAAAGAAGAAGAAAAGGGGGAGAAAGAAGAAAAGAGGAGAACATGGAAGATGAAAATAACAAAAGATATTTTTATATTAATTATAGAATGACAGTAGTTAGACTGAGTGAGACTGAGATATGAGTAGGAATGGATCTTACTCTGTTGCAGCTTGTAAAATATAATGAGAGCTTGTGAACATGGCCACTCAAGAGACGTAAGGAATTTTTCCAAGAAGTCACATCTTTCTTGATTTATTCACTTGGAGGAAATATTTTGGTTTTATGTCTGTCAAAGTTCGCTGCTATCTGTTTTAGAACTCCAGTCCTTATTAGCTCCATGGTTCCAATATGAGCTTCTGATATTCGTTTGGTCTGAATATATTCAGTCCTTAGAGCTGCTGAACATCTTCAGTGCCCAAGGAAATTAACAGAAGTTGCAGGTGTGGAGCAGTAGAGCTAAGAGAAAAATGAGGCCTTCCATATATGCCACCTTTTATTATACAGAGAGTACTGAGGAAACTAACAAGCTGCTGAATTCTTTTCCCAGGAGAGGACTCAAAAGAAAGAAAATCCTTTCCTAACCTCTAAGCATCTGGAAGGAAAAAAACCAATAATATCGGATACAAAAAGGCAATCTAAAGTACATGATGTTAAAAAGAAAAAAGGTGAACAAAAATCCTAGGAAAATAGGTTTTATTATATTATGTTCTGCTGAGACATGATGACTAATTGTTAGTGAAGTGTTAGAGTTATCCCTATCTTATGTGCTGTTGAAAAAATGTACTTGGGGAAGAAATTGCCTTTTTTTTTGTTACAAATCGGTTCTTCTGCTTTTTCAGACCAAATTCTAAAAACTGGGCATATATGACATTTAAACAAAGAAAGCACAGTTTCCCACTGTAAATAAGGGCTTAAAAGTACCCAAAAATATTCATTTGAGCAAGCCCCATCTGGTTTAATCTGAACACAGTTGAAATTGCAAAGGGTATATAGACTAGTGTTTATGTGATATGTGTGTAATGCTAGATAAATTCAAAGTTAAATTTTTATTACTATCTTAAGAGAACATTTGCAACAGTTTAGAAAAACAAGCACATCTCTAGGATTAGCACAAGTGCTTGTCTGCTGTTTTAAAAAGGTTTGAATAAATTTGCATTCCCTCCCCCAGCAAATTCTCTGGCTCTTTCAGTACTTTTCATGCACTTTGTAGTCTATGCAGGCAAAAACAGGCGATGTGCTTCCTAGAATAATAACTATCAAGAGGTTTATATGATGAGTTTGGATTCAAGTGAAGTCGGTTGCTGTCTGCTCTCGAAGCTGTTTCAAAGCTTTGGATGCCTGAATACCTATGAGTTATTGTTCACACAACGGAAGAATCCCCGACAGTAATCAAGGTGAATAAACCCACTTTTTTCATGGTTATTGTCAGAAGTTCTCCCATAAAGTAAACTGTATCCTAAATATGATGAAGTCTTTGGATAGGAAGGTATTTCCATTTTCTTTCAGTGTGACAGACCACTATCTATCTTACTGTGCTCCCTAAGGAACCTGCTTTCCATCAGGTGTTTGCCTGATTCTGTTTGTGGCACAGCTATGCATTCTCTAACAGCTTCAGAGTGTTTTATTTATCTTTCTTAGGGTTGAAACCTGTTCTTAGATGGAGGAATAAGAGTATATGCAGGGTATGTGTGCAACCTTAACATTCAAGAGTTCATTGTAGCCCTAAAATCTCCAAGCCTGCTTTTGTGACAAACTTTAAGTCTGCAGGTTGAGTGGGGTTCCTCAGGGGTTGGTACTGGGGCTGGTGCTGTTTAACATCTTTGTTGGAGACATGGGCAGTGGGATTGAGTTGCACCCTCAGCAAGTTTGCAGATGACACCAAGCTGTGTGGTGTGGTCAATGTGCTGGAGGGAAGGGATGCCATCCAGAGGGACCTTGACAGGCTTGAGGGCCCATAAGAACCTCATGAGGTTGAACAAGGCCAAGTGCAAGGTCCTGTGGCTGGTTTGGGGCAATCACAAGCACAAGCACAGGCTGGGCAGAGAATGGATTGAGACGAGCCCTGGGGAGAAGGAGAAGGGGGAATGGTCTCAAGCTGAAGGAGGGTAGGTTCAGGTTAGATGTTAGGAAAAAATACTGAGACACTGGAACAGGTTGCCAGAGAGGTTGTGGACTCCTCATCCCAGGGAGTGTTGAAGCCCAGGTTGATAGGGCTCTAAGACCTGGTCTAGTAGAGGGTATCCCTGCCCATGGCAGGGGTGTTGGAACTAGATGGTCTTTAAGGTCCCTTCCAACCCACACCATTCTGTGATTCTATGACTCTAGGTCTGATTCCTGACTTATCACACCACAAAAAAATTCTGTGCTGTTTTAGTTTTGGGATTTCGTTTCAAGGATTTTTTCTGATTAAATATTAAGTATATTTTATGGTAAATTATCTTCTTCATTGACATTATTCATTACTGTTAACGTGCTTAATATCTGCTCAGAGTTAACTTGCTTTTGCTATATCTTGATAGAGCTAAAATCTTGAGACTCTATGTCCTATGATGGCATAAAATCTGCACAGGGGAAGCATGCTAAATGTATTTGGCTTTGTGACAGCCATATGTCTTTTTGATGACTGGAGTACTTATTGGCTTATATTTACTTTTTTCCTAAAAACTATCCTAAGTGTGTCATTGTATTGTCAGAGATCACCGGTACTGAGGGCAAGTGGTAAAATAGGACCAGCACCAAGAAAATATTCCCTGCTTCCCTTCCCCCGGAGCAGGCAAAGCAGCACGGCAGTAGCCGTGTGTGAGCTAGCCAACTTAGTGTGGCACTTCAGACTTTCCTTTCCCAGGGAAGTAACTGAATACCAATCTTTGTTACCATCTTTAAATCTCTTTATCCCATGTGTCCTATCATTCTCACTGATACCTGTTCTCCTTCTTGCTGATGTATAGTCTAGTGCACTGAAAAAAGGGGAATTCATACTGGGCTGTGGGCCATGAAGGATTTTCAGTGTTCATAACCAAATCAGAACAGAGGTGTAGTTTTCCAGACACTTAAACACCTGACCCTTAGAACTGTGACTTTAGCTCAGTCAGTTTCTGAAGTCCATTCAAATTTTGGGTTCCAAAATCCTGCCAGATGGGAGCATGGTCTAATTCTCTGGGAATCCAGCTGCAGTTCTCTCACCATCTGAAATAACCAACTCAGATTGGTGGGTTTATATTCTGTATCTCCAGGCAACTGCAGAATAACTTGATTTCTTTGAATTTGCTTATCCCTGCTTGTTATCTCTGTCAATGTTGTATTTCAGTGTACTCTGAGATAAAGAGTAAAATCCTTCTGAGATTTAGGATGCCTCAGAGAAGCTACACCACAGTTACGCTTCTTGTTGCTTTCTCCCTTAAATTAATTCCTGGTGATCAGGAAGATTAGTAAGCACCAGACATCCTGAGAGGCATAGGCTATTAAAAATTACTGTGCACAATATCTTCTCTTCACAAGTCTTTCAGTTCAAGAGCTCTGAGGCATTTTCTTCACAGGAATTCCAGAGCACATTATCATTAAACTCAGACATCTGAGGAAACCCACCAATACAATGAAGATTGGCCTCAAACTGTTAAACCATGCTGTTGTACACCAATCTTCCCCGTATAAACCTACATTCTCTTCAAGGATGTCTGCAATGTCTGTATCAAACTGGAAAGAAATAGACACTTGTCTCACATTTACAGTGATGCTGTTCATGAAATCAGCAAGAGAATGACATTCTGCTCTTTTCATGCTAAAAGGCAACAGAACCCTTAGAATGGGTATGCCCAACTTCTCCTGATGCCATTATTGAAATCCTTGTAACACATTTCTTCAGTCAGTCCAGTCTGTTACTTACTTCAGTCACTACTGACTATCATCAATAGGTCTACAACATCTGGGATTTATATTCTACAGGTGGACCTTTCTCATAATATACTTGTCCAAACAGTAAATTACTTCAACTAATTGCTGGGAGTGGTAGCTACTCCTGGGTTTATTTATGGATTTTATAATAAGTTTAAGTTGTTTTATCCAAGTGGAATCCTACTATATGCCATAATTTTCTCAGAAATGTGCATTTGAAGTACATCAGAAAATGGTTTCTAGATTGCCAGTTAAAGGTACAAGAAACTGAAATGGTTCTGTGTAAGTGAGTTCTTGGGTAGGAAAGCACAGTATGTGTCAGGTTACATCATGAGGTGCACTGTTGGCCAGAATTTGATAATTCACGAATGCAAAACACATAGACAGGATTACATGGAGAAAATATCGCAGAGATTTGCAGTTACCATAAAATGTATTGCTATGCTTTATAAACTGTAGGAAGAAATGTAATTACGTTACGTAATTAGAATACAGGAAAACTGAAACTTTCAGTAAGTAAACAGGAGAGTTACATTTTAAACTTGCCTTACAATTTAGGAACTAGCTGCAAAAGTAACAATTTTTTTTAGGGCAGCCGTCTGATATACTGTTCACCCCAGGAAATCAAGCTGTTTTCTACACAACATTTATTTTGTATCTGTTCTATAATCCAAGTCTGTGCTTGCTTTTGGGGTTTTTTTTGTGTAACAGTCAATTATTAAATTATCTCTTTTCAGTTTTTGCAATTACAGTCGCAGTGGTTATGTATAATAAGCAAGGACTTTTGATTTCTTTTTGTAGCTAACACATGCTAACAAGATATAATCGTTTAATATCTTTGTTTAAGATTAACACAGATGGTCCAAAAGCAAAATATTACTTCTAAATTTAGCTACAGTTTATCTGTGGACTAAAAAATTCTGCATGTGAAACCTGTGAAACTCTTTAAGTTTTCATTACAAAATTCTCAGATTTATATAAGTCTCTTTCTCTTTGTGTCTGTACCAGTATGAACTTATTCATGTAGATAAAGATGTTGTCAGGGTAGCTGGTATTGGGTTTCACATGGAATTTATCAGGAAAATCAAGATGCAGTATATCTACTGAGCCAACAAATCAGATTGTTAGACTGAAGCTGAGATGGCCTTAACACACTGTCAACTCTTTCATGACTCACTGATGAAAAGAGCAAAGCTGTCTGCTTACTGAATAATTCTGTAGTGTCTGGCACTGAAGGAGAAAATTCCAAAGCAGAAAGGAGCAGTGATCACCTCTCCCAATTGTACAAACCTTCAGAAACAATAATTAAAATGTACAGTTGTAAATCTATGTTGTTTATTACACCTCCTATTATTAGAGTAATGAATAAAGACTGACAGCAGAAGCAACCATGCTGTTTCTCAACTATAAATCCTAAATTCACTTGTTAGTCTTAGAAAGGCTAAAGTCATCAAGAGGACACACAGATGTTAAAAAGTGCAGAAAGAGCTGTACATTGCTTGAATAAATGTGCCATTTGTTAAGCTTTTTATACTCTGAGGCGTGGGCATCAATTCAAAGAACACAACTCACAAAATACTCAATGAGCAGCATATAAAACAAGTTTATCAATTTTAAGCTCTCCAGTGTTTATTGACAGGCTATTATTAGCTAATAAAAAAATGCAAACCCTTCATTTCACAGAAATTTTAGTTTTAATTTGAGAATATGAATAATGGTGGATAGTCACATAGTAAAAATGCATATCATTAAGATTACCCCTAGACAAAAAAAAACCCAAATTCTTGTTTTAAGTAAAAGATGTCTGTCCAACAATGTAGTGAAGACCTGAATTATCTTTTGAGTCACTGGCTAATTTCTGTTGATTTCCATGGGAGCAGGCTTGGACACAAAAGCATCTGCTGAAGACAAACAGTGTGGATGATCAAATATCTTTTGTACAAGGACAGTTCCAAATTTACATTTCTGAAGGTGAAGAGATCGTGTACGCTTCTTTTATCCATACATATTGAAGTTGAACAGTATAGAAATGATTGTGAATGCTGGCTCATCATTGAAATCTTCCTGACATATAGTAAGAGAAGACTTAAATGGCTTTTTGTTCTTTTATTTCAGATAATATGTTTGAATGCATCAAAACTCTCAGGATTTTCTCTTCTCCTCTCACTAGTCCTTAACAATGAGGGCGCTGACTACAGTAACAGTAAATGGCACTTTTTGTTCCTAAGAACAACTGAAGTATCACAGCCTGTACTTTGACTGAATCCAATGGTATAATTCTCATGAACACCATTATAACTGATTATATGAATAAGGAAAGTAAGATTTAGCCTTAATTCTTAAAAAAAAGCAACGCTTGTCACAGTACTTCAATAGAATATTTTCGTAGCAAGATTTCACTTTGTATTCACTTTTCATTTTCACTTGTATTTCCCTTCCTGTCTTTCTTCTATGCAGAAATGTTATAAAACATTGTAAAACAAAAAACTGAATTTATGTGAGTGGTATGTTTCCCCAGTTAGCCACCTCTACCAGCACTTTGCAGGCAGCACATCACTTACTCATGAACCATGTGTTAAAGAAAGGAATCTTAATTAATAACTTTCTGCACAGCCCATGAATTCAATAGAACCTATAAATGTTGATCTCAGACAAAAAGTTTGATTGATTCTTATAATTCCATTTAGGATGTATTTTAAGAATGGATTTCTGCAGAAAATGTTTTTAGAGATTATTTTATTAAATATATGCTACAGCAGGTCTTGAAAATTATGTAACTGGAGGTAGGATCTCAGTGGAGATTTAAAATAATATTTCAGGTTGTCAGTGGGGATAACTTAATAAAAATCCTGTTTGTTATGATTTAGCAACAACATAAATTAATAAGTGTAAAAGGTATCACAATTACTCATTCACTTCTAGTTTCTTGAAATATAGCAGCCTCATATGTTGCTAATTTACTTTTCTTTGGTGAACTGCACCTAAGATTTTGGAAGAGCAAATCTAGGAACATTCATGTTTTTACACATTAGTGGTTTACAGTTCTGTTGAATGAAATAGAAGTGTATGATATGGTAAGTAATGTCGTGTTTCTCCATAAAAAAAGCTGCCAAAACAAATCCAAATACATGCAAGAGTATGTATTCACAGTAAGCACTTAGTTTCTTTATCAGTTTGTCATCAGAAGTTAATGTCAACTTAACTCACTGCTTTTTAGTAATATCAGGTTTGAGACCAGCTTTGTATTTTGATTCTCCATCTCAGCAAAGGAAAGATAGATCACTTTACACCATGTAAAACTGCTATATGATTATCTTGCGTCCCAGAGGCCACATAAACTTGTTAGTCTGGGATTACCCCAAATTAATTCTATCCTCTGCAGCGTCACCAGTTGACTGTGGTGCAGTGCTGTCTTGATATGATTCCACTCCTGTATGGCCCAGGGGAGGAGCACATGTATGCTCTGAGCATCGTCTGAGTTTTTGAGACAGGATAAACAGGGCAGAAGTAAAAAGTTTTATTACCCCTGTTCTCCCACTCACTCCTTGTGTTCCGCCTTCAAGCGCTTCGGGCTGAGTTTTCTGTTACTCTCTAAGGGTAGCAGTGAACAGCTCACACAGTGCTTGTGGGTCAAGCATTGCTCCTGCATATCTCTTCCATGTGATTGGTGCCTGGGACATGCTACCACCAAAGGCTGGATAGTTCCCTTTGTGGAAGTCAGCCTGATTTCTACCTGTTACATCCAGTCCTCACAGAGAGTAGCCTTATTAATGGCTATGTAGGGAGCTGCTCTTTTCTACAGGAAACTGGTGCAGGATTTGCTTTCTCTTCTAGAAGTGGCACTGTGCTTTGCAGCATGGTGGGGCATGCCGTTCCAGTTTGTTCTGAGCATTTTTTATTGAACTGGAGTGCTTCCCTTGAACAGTAAAATCACAGGCTTGCCATTGAACACTGCAATACATCTTATTCCCAGGTTGCCTAGAGGACATTATTAAAAAGAAAAAAAAAAAAACCACAAAAACAGTTTCTCTTCAGACAGGTGAGTATTTTTGTGTGTGATAAATCATAAATATCCCCCTTTGCTGGCAGAAGAGCACATACACTACATGCATTATCACTACATTTGCATTCTGACAACCCTCCTAACAACAAAATGCTCTTTAAAGTGCTTTTCAAAAACTGACCTTCACTCTTGAAACATCTCCTCAGGGCAACTGTCTTCTTGTACTATAAATGTAGTTTTTATCTTTACTTTCCATGGACTTTTCGCCTGTTCTTTTTGGGTTTTGTCTTCACTTGGGGGATAATGGAGTGTTGGAGAGAAGTACTATTTTCCATTTGAAGTTTGTAACATGTATTTTAGAATAATTTAAATAAGATTTCATATAGAGAAGAAATCTGAATTTTGTTTTGTAGATGCTGAAAAGGTCTGTGCCCATTACAAAGTTTTGAACTTACAAAGTTCTAATGCCAATATATGCAGTCAATATTTGCAGTTTGTGTGGCTTTTGAAAACAAAACAGTGATGTACTGAGCAGCGTGAATTCCAGTGCTCTGCTTTCCCAAAAACTTAAGCAAATTATTCTGGACAGGCAGTTTTATGTAACAATGAAAACCTGAAATCCCTAATGTTTTTAATGAAAGCTAGCTACAGACTTATTAATATTTTAAAATTCTTTTTCTTTTTTTTTTTTTTTTTGTGTCTAACCAATGTATCTTCTGTTGAAAGTGACCTTAGAAGTGTTTACACTCAGTTTCTGAAAAATTGTGTATTTGTTTGTTGGCTTAAAATGCCAGGTTTTTTTACCTCTGCAATTTGTTGCAAAGTTGCCCTAAAAAGCAGACAGGTAATAAATTACTTCCCATACAAAACAAGGATACTTCAGTAAACCCTATCAGAAGAATACTACAAAGCATTCTCATTTTCTGAACTGAATGTTACCTTTCCTTGTCAAAAGAATGTTTTTCATTGAGTGTCTATTTCCTACTTAGAGGAATAGGAAAACATTGCAACAGACTGATTGATTGATTTAACTTTTCACTTGGTTTATGTGAATTCTGATCCTAGGTATAAAATCCATTATCTAATTATATCTAATTTAAACCTGTTTGAAGAGTTAAAAATCAGCCTGCAGATTCCTACCTGATTCTGTCTCATTGTTTGGTGTGATTCCTCCTTGATGTGAATTGTACTAGCAGATCCTATTTATCTCTTGTACTTGTTGTCTTGAAGGATACAATAATTTCTTCAGGGAGTAACTGTTGGCCTGCAGATGGTTCACAAATGGTATGTAATGATTATTTTCCACTACTTTGTTTTCTGACTGGATAATTTTTGCAGTAAAGCAAGATATGTTTGTGCAGACATTGGTTCATCTGCTTAGGCTCTCTGCTTTAGTCCAGTCTAGGTCATTGCATTGTACTACAGAGGCACTGCATTGTAGTACAGATAAGTGGGAGATATCTTAGAGGATCATAAGCTAGAACTGCAGCAGTGGCAAATTGAATTGGGGATTAATGATGGTATATGAATTATGAACTATATTTCCTGCAACTCTAAGAGCATCTGATCAAAATTAGCAGTTGTAACTACTCACTTAATGAACCGCATTTACAAAAGCATTTATGGAACATGTACACCAAATAGGCACAAACAAAGCCAAAGAAATATGTTTTTAAAATAAATTAGGTAGTTAAAGAAAGTAAACATTTCTGAAACATATTTACCCCAGACTTTCCTTCAAGATTAATATGGTATGTGTAATATACACATGTAATATTTATGTTTGTATCATGATCAAATTAAGTATGCCATGAACCAATACCAGGGAATGTAGGAAGGAAGTTCAGACATTTGATGCCAGAAAGAGCATTGCATGAACATTGAAACTGAACATCGAAAGAAAGTGCACAAAATACAGCCAAATATGTAGTGAACTGGACATACCGCAGGATGTTTTGGAAACCCAGCAACAGAAACAATGGAAACTTTTTAGACTTTGTTTAGCTAAACACAAAACAAAAGCAAGACTGATTGAATTAATTAATGAAAAAAATATGTTGACCATTTGCAACATAGCAAATGTAAACCAAAATAATTGAGCAGAATATAAATTAGAATTGTTTCCAGTTAGTGTATCTATTTTTACACATTGTATGCTCAACAGACATGAAGTTTTATAAATAATTATCTCTAATGGGAATACTCAAAGCTAGCTTGGTGAGCATTAAAGATGTGAGGCTACAAATGTGACTCAAATACGTTTGAATATAACTATTTGATTTACAAAAAATTGTCATGTGTGCACTGTCATGGTGTATAAATACACACCTTGCAGTGTCGTGCTTTGAATGGCACAGAGTGATGAATTTCTGTAATTTATTTTACTGTCTACATCTGTGTTTCACAGTTTTTACAAATATGTCAGGATTTGATGAAAATTGCAAATTAGACAAAGCCATGATAATGTTTCCATTAAGTTTTATCTTGTTTCTCTATTTCCATTTTCAGTTTCATTTTTTCAGTTCTGGACAAGAAAGTCACCTTTCTCACTGCTCTGTATTGAATATGAGATGAGGTAATACTGCCATGCAAGGAACATCGTCCCAATTTCAATCTGTTATGTCAATCATTAATACAAATCTAAACATCACATAGTAACCCCAGGAGCTTTTTTCTTCCCATTTCCCATTCCCCATTCCCTTATGCAAGCCTGTTTTAATGCTGTATTGCTCAGGGAAGAAGCAGTGTTGAAAATCCTTGTTGGCTTTTCTTAGAATGTATTTTCTGCCAGCTTCTTTTCCTAATCACTCCTGTGACAAATCCACTGTCTGAGCATGCTGTTTTGTATTTATTGGGCACGAGTGAGTCTTTTTGCATTGCTCTCCTGCACTAACAGTGTGAGGTACTTAAGGAGGAGCAGTTTCTGCTCAGTTCTGAGCAAAGACTGCTTTATGCTATCTATCAGGCATTCAGAAGTCAGTATTATTAATAGTGAGAACAAAAAGTGTTATTTATTTATTTGTTTACTTTAATGCATCTCCTGCTTTCTTAACTGCATGGTTCACCTCCATCACTGTTTGAGTGGGATAATACTTGTTAAATTGAAGAGATTCTCTTGTAGCCACTTGACTCCAAGCATTTCAAGGACGACTGCCAAATGTGATTTCTTAGGGTTGTACTTTAATGCAGAAAATACTGGCAAGAGAAAGAAAGGGCTGGAGTTCACAAGCAACTTCCATGTACCAGGACAGTCAGATTTACATTCTGAAGGTTATATATGAAGTGTCGCATGCTAGCAAGTTGTGGACAAGGATGTTTGTGGCAATGTTTTATAACCACTTCTACTAAAGATGCATGAAGGATACAAGTTTTAACCAGTTAAAAAGATTTTTATCATTTTTTTGGGAGAGATAGTTGGTTACATTCCTCAGTTCATGTCCTTCCTCCAGTTATACAGCTACTGAAAGGAGATATTTTGAACCTTATGAAAGATGTTCATTCTATGTAGTTCTTCTATAGTAGTAGTAGTTCTGTGCATGCTCTTCTTCAAGAATTTATTAGAGTTTTCTTGAAATATTTTTAGATTTTCCTTTATTAGTATGACAGTTAATCATCAGCCAAATAATCAGCATTCCTACCTGTATTCCTACCAGTCCAGGATTTCTTGTACAGCTTATGAAAAAGGAAAAAGTGAATTGATGGGGACAGTTCTTCTCTGTGTGACCTATATAATCAAAATGTCCTCTACTCAGTGAAAAAAATATGGAATTTTCTTGATCTACGTACCATTTTTATGGCATGTAGCAAGGACACCAGTACATTTTTTATTAAAAACAAATATCAACAACCCAGACTAGTCCTCATACTTTTTTTTCCCCAGGAAGGTAAATTACAGATTTTTTTATTAATACAAATATTCCTTTTATTGTAGCAATAAGCAGTAAAAAAAGTAGAAAATAACCAATTTGCACAATATCTTTTTCACCATATAAACCAGATTTTGAATTTCGGTATCAAGCCTTCAAGGCATGAACTTTTAAAGTCACCACCCCACATTAACTAAGGAATGTTATAGTTATCTTAAAAGTAAAATCCTTGTATTTGCCAAGAAAATAAGCTTAAACCTTGTCTGGTAGGTTTCCTTTCTTTCAGATTTCACTTTTGTGTCTATGTACACACAAACATGTGTCATATGCTTATGTATTTTTAAAGTCCTACCTGGACTTTAAAAGTCTTCCTGGAAAAGAAAACTGTGAATGCAAAGTGTTGAACTATAGGTTACTCTTTGTCGACTGGAATTTGTTCACGTGTGGTTTCAGGTTCCATAAGCCCCTCTGTTACCCTTTGACTTACTCCAGTTCAAAGCACTGTCTACACTGTAGATTCCTGAAAATGGAAGCGCTTGACAGAGGCTTATTGTACAAACTCAGTATGGATTGTTTTCCCCTCAAGAAAACTTAGGTTATGTTATACCACAGTAATTGCAGAAAGATGACGATGTCACCTTGCCAGGCTTCTGGCAATTTTCCAGTCTTCTAAACTTGCAGACCTCGGAAATCCATTTAGCTCACAGAATATAAATTTTAGTATTTGCACATGGATTTAGCTCACAACTGAATGTTTCCTCTTCAAAATCCACATTTTTTTTCCTCCAAACACAGGCAGAATACCTGTGAAGGTTCAGAGAAAATCTGCAGAGCTCTCCTCTGAGAGTAAGGGAGATGCTACAGGGCCACGTAACAAGGGATGGAAAGAATGATTTTTATACTGATGTGTTCAGTAAATCACTGACTGTCACAGATAATCAGTTTTTCTCTGCTACCACCCCAGGCCTCCTATGTCTCTATATGTGACTGGCTCCAAAGGCACAGCATTCCGCACCTCCCATCCCATCTTTTGTAAGCTTGTCTTCCAGCCCTGTTCACAGTAACTCACAGCATACAGCCTTTCAATGCACACAGTAATGAGCGCAAAGCTGGCAGGAAGATGAGCATTAATTTGGGATGAATGCTCACTTCAGCCTGCCCAGTTCAGCATTGTGTCTGAATCCTGCTTGCCACTTCACGTCCACTCATCTGCATCCTCATCTCTCACTGAGTCCATTGCTTATGCATCCGAGGGCGCTCAGGCTTCACTGCGTTAGGATGTTTTTATGTGAGAATGGTGACACAGAAGGTGTTCGGTCGATGCAGAGCCAGCTCAGCTCTGGGGAAGCTTCATATACAATCTAACTCATAGGTGACCTCCACTCACTAGAATCAAAAGGGCTACGTGATCCTTGGAGAGCCCTTCCAGACCCATATCTTTATGTCTTTATCCCAGAGTATTATCTTCCAAATGTTTTACTTTCCTTATTAAAGCTAGAAACAGCAATTTACACAATGTCAGGCTTCAAATCTTCCCAGTCCTCTAGTCAACCACTGAAGCCTTTTGTGAATTATGAAATAAGGTTAGTACTGGCAGTCATAGTGACATAAAGAATATGTTCATAGGTGCTTCTTCCTAGCTTTGACCCTAAGAATATTACATTTCCACACCTAATTTTGCAAATGAGATAATGAAGACAAATATAATCTGTGTTGTGTAGAAGAGACAAAGTGGAAATAGATGCTCTCCTTCTATATGCCAGCTTGCTCACTTTTAGGATAATTACATTCACCTTTTCATGATAGGGCTTCTGAAGTAAAATATTCTTTGGTTAACCTGCAACTTTCTCCCTGTCTAAAACAGTGACTTCATAGACTAAAACTACAATATAAGTTAAAAGCATATCTCACAGGAATGAAAAAATCAGTGGTATGTAAGGAGCACTTTAATACTTGAGTTTGAAAATCAACTTAAACATACACTGACATTCATCAAATGTGTATTTAAATTTGCATTCAGACCCAAAGCTATTGTCATGATGCAATTCTGAGCTCTGAAATATGTAGGCAGGGAAAAAAATTACAGACTAATGACAAACTTATTAGAAAATGCAAAAAAAAATTGAAAGTTTACATTAAATATCAAGAAGTCCTTTATCATTGAGTATCAAGAAAAATACACTGTTACACATCTTCAGCTTTGACTGAGGCTCCTTTGTATAAGTTCCTAAGCTAGTGAGGAGCTACAGATTTCCCAAACCCTTGCAAAAGCTTCAGGGAATGCATTGTACCCTGCTGAGGCTCACTTTCTGCCTGTGCTGCCAGCTTACAGCTCAGGCTCTGAGGTCATGCTCTGACTGCACGATGGAGTCAGGTTTAGAGTCATGGTGCCAGATCAAAAATCACACAGTGTAAAGGCAGCATTAACACCCTGTTGCGTGCTCCTAATTTTATGAAACAGTGTTTGTATGACTACACCTGATCTGGATCAAAAGTATATTGCTGGGTGATCTGGAAATGCATCGATCCAGTGTTAATGACTGGGAGATTACAACCTAAAGCAGACGTTTGTCAAGCACTTTGATACTTACGTTTCCTAAAGGATGCAGGACGCCAGAAAGGAAACTAAAAAAAAGGAAAAAAAAATTAAAAACCTAGCTTGAATAATAAAGAGAATTATTTAAAAATATGTGAAATCTTAATCTTAAAGAAATGTGGAGTGCATCAAGGAGAACTTGACTGTCTTCACAAACACCAGGACAGACAGAAAAGGCACAATCAAACTCACAGAAGTGGAGGAATGCTCTACTCGATGTTACATGAAATGGGAGAGAGGTGTTCTTAATCACAGAATGGAAAGAGAGGATATAAGACTTTCCAACTTACAGAAGGTTGAAACGCCTCAAATTTTGGAGGCTAAGTTTCTGTATAGCAAATCACTTTGGAGATCTGAAACAAAACACTAATTAATAGGGGATCCAGTTTCAAATCTTCAAACATTTACTTGGATTTTTACTTTGAAGAAGTGAAGGCAATTTTGACCCAGAAGATGCAAAAGATGAACTACTACAATAAGGAAGAAATAAAGCACATGGAGATGAACATCAGCGTACATGAAACAGTTCCATGCATTGCAATAAACAACACAATGCCTGGCCTTCAGAAGAGAATGCAGACACTGTAAGTAATTACACCACGTTTTAAGAGCTTACTGGTGCCAGGAGAGAATGAAGAAACAGGAATTTTTGGATGTCATTGCATCAGAAGATGAATTAACCACCAGTCCAAAACAAATGAAACATTTATTCATTTTGAGCTGGACACAGGTGCACAAGCCTGTGTGCAGCCAGAAACCACAATATTATCACTGAAAGGAAAGCTAGAGTTCGTTAGGTAACAGTTAGGTCCAGAGTTAAATAGGAGTGATCTTTCACCTATTAAGGATGGAAGAAAATAGGTGGGTAAAAATAACTTGGAAACTTCACAATTTCTGAAAACAAAACAAAAAAAGGTGTTCATTTTTGTAAATTATCTTCTTGAGAAGAATAATTGTTAGAAGAAACAAAATACTGAGGAAGAATTTAAGGATGCTTTCCAGTAGATAACATATTTCCCGAACGAGTACCTGTCAGGTCTGACAGAGCTGACAGTTCACACTTCCAGCAAAGTTCTGCTTACTGTTAGGGATCCACGCAGGATCTCTTAGCTGGCAGAAATAAGCATGTGAGGAAGACCAGAAGCTTTGTGTTGTGCCAGACATTACCAAAGATACAGATCTAAAACCTCACAATTTAATTTGAGCATAAGGAACAGAAGCAAGGGATGAACATGGTAAAGCACACAGGCAGCCAGCCCCTTTCATGGTAGTGTCAGACTCCTATAATTCACAGGGGCATGTGTAGTTCAGAGGAGGAGTCCATGGGGATCAGAGGAGGAGCCTATGCCCACTCAGACACAGCCAGAGAGTGACCCTTTGCCCCCCCACCCAAGAGCCAGAGCTTAAAAGTGTGGTGTTGGAAGTGGCTCTGCAAGAGGCGCATCTGAGAAATGAGTGAGGAAAACAAAAAGACCCAGGCCTAAGGTGTCATGAGCCTGAGGGCAA
The DNA here is from genome assembly GCA_013397865.1 of Struthidea cinerea. Lineage (NCBI taxonomy): Eukaryota > Metazoa > Chordata > Aves > Passeriformes > Corcoracidae > Struthidea > Struthidea cinerea. Next base: position 52,369 of record VZTI01002669.1, read on the forward strand.
AACCTTCTGGATTGCCCATAGTTACTTATGATCATTCGTACGTATGAGAGCAGAAACTTATAATGGCCAACAGCTGTTGTCATGGGACATTTCCACGATATCTCAAACTACATTTTATTGTATTTGTTTATGTCTGTTTATTGTCCATTCTAGTGAAAAGGAAGAGCTCAGGCCTGGGGAGAAGAAGGTTTGCAGAGCTTGTGGCCATATGTCTACTTCCTTCTCTTAAAAAAAAGATGCCCTCCTCCATCCTTTCATATTTGGAATGTTCCATGGCCCTGTCTCAGGGTCCTGATGGCACCACAGTCCGCAGGATCCTGATCCCCTTCCCAGCCGTGCGCCCACCCTGCCTGTGGCCCGCGATGCCGTGTGAGTCCCCTGAGCCACGAGCCCATGCCCCAGCAGCTCTGCCGGAGCATCACTCCCCAGCTCCACTCCCCAGCTCCCCACACGCTCCCGCCCGCAGGCCCATGGCTTGGCCTCAGCCCCATCCCCAGGGAGGGCCCAGTGCCCCCGGACAGGCTGTCCCTGTCTGGGACGGTGGGATGGGGCCTGGTGGCAGGCCCTGCCCTGCTGCACCCAGGAGCCCCGGCCCCCCACTGCACCCCTGTAGGTGCTAAAAAGCTAGAAGCAGAGAAATTCTTCAGCCTTTTCTCAATATTCTGTGAGAAGACTGTCTTTCCTATGTAAACTGTTTTAAACAAGGTCACAGTTTCATAAACTTCTTGCACTCGCAAGCTGTTTTGCAAGACTGTTATGGCTTCGACTTTGAAAATATTATGGAATAGGTCTCTTAAAACTTGGCCAATCCTCTCAAGGGGTGGATGGCCGAGGAACCAATTACCTATTGCCGCTCAACACACTTTTTGCGATCTATCCTATATAGTAGTCAGAAAATTATTAAAGAAAAAGCTTCGGCTTCCACTTGTTCATGAGCCTGGACTCTGTGTCGTTTTCTTTATGCGCCTCGGACGTAACAGCGACACACCCCAGCACCCCGAACAGCATCCAAAACCAGGACAATTGACACAGCCCACAGCCTCTCCAGGGCTGCTTCATTAGGAGTTTATCTTGAACCTGTGTCCTCTAATTTCTGCCTATGAATGTTCTCTAGTCTAGTTGTGCTCTGCTGGTATCTTACAGATAGATGGGACAATATTTTGAAATTTTTTGCTGCATTAACATGATTTTCAGTTATTGGTTTTCAGTTTGCATTCAGCTGGGTAAAAAGAGTGCTAAGGCATTAAAACTTCAAGAAGCACATTTTTAACCAGAGCTGTAATCTATGGGCATGAGGACTGGGTTCATAGCTTGCTGCTGAGCTCGAAATGGTGCAGGCGGGAAAAGAGCTCTCTGACAGGCTTCTCCAGTGCAAAACCAGAAAAGGACTTGCTGAATAAAGGATCTTGTTGCGAAACTGAAATGCATTTTAGCTGGTATCCGAGTGGCTGGACTTGAAGTTCCCTTTCCCCCGAAGCAATCCTGTTGGTATCACATCTGAATTTTAGGGACTGAAATTTTAGGCACCCAGGAGATCTGGGTACTACTAAGTAGTACCTGACAAAGTTAAGGGATGGCAGAATCTGTAAACCATCTGCATCTCACCAGTGTGAAGAGCTCCACAGACAGGATTTACTTTCCTTAGCCTTTCTTCTCTATTTATACTTACTCCCTTATTCATTGTGGAATTTCCAAAGAAAGGTCTACAGTTTTTCTTGCAGAAAATTAGCAAGGACTACTGCTGGCCTTTAAAATGTGAGTTGCAGGTGTTATAATCACATGATAACTTAGGCTGGACGGGACCTCTGGGGGTCAGCCCCCAAAGCAGAGCTAACTCCAAAGTCAGCCAAAAGCTGAGATGAACAAGACGTAGCAGTCTCCATTTGTAATGTGAGTGGCCAGAACACAGCAAGTGGTGGGGATTCAGCCTAGCCTTCCTCACATCTCTGGAGCTGCAGAGATCACTCCTGTAGCAAAAAGAGAAGGGAAAAGGGAGACAATTAAACACTTGTTTCTCCTGGCCATATTCTGAAGGAACTGCTTGCTTCACCTGTGTGCTGCGTGGAGTGCAGGCATTTCAGATGTGCTCTGAGAACGCCTCCCAGACCAGTGCAAAAGCCTTGGGCAGGGGCTCCCAATTCCATCCCTCTAATCCTAAACTAGACCTAGCACCAGGCGCAGACAGCACTGCTCAGCCCTGCCAACAAGAAATACATGTGCACATGCCAAGAATAGGAGCTACAGATATCAGTGGAAAGTCTGTGATGAAAACAAGAGTGCCTGCAGAGTTTAAGCAAATCCACAGTCTGTTAGCAGCTGCTCAGAGATTCACAGGATTATATTTTTGTACATTGGCACTTACATTTGACCTAAATTTCACCTGTAACGGTGTCCTTTTCTGGTGCCTGCAGTGCCACATTGTTACTGATTGTAGGGGCACATCCCTGTGTTTATGCAGGTTTGTCTCTCCAGGTCATTAGCAACACTTGATCACTGCACTTTCCCTTCCAAATTCTATTTTCAAACTATAATTTAGAGAATAACTTTTTGACCTAGTACATGTGGAATTACTTATGTGAATGACTGCAAAAAAAGACTGCGCTTTTTCTTATAATTGTCAAATTGCTTGAGATGATTTTCTTCGTTTCTCTTAATTATTTTATGATTGCAAAAAAAAGTCAGTTTTTATTGGAAAACCACTAGTTAAAGTCTTTTAAATTGCTTCTGCAAAGGAATTGTGTACTGCTTTCTATACCTCTAGCACCTGATTTGTGTGCCCAGAACACATGCTTCATTAGCCCCTTTCACAAGCTAAGCGTCTGCTGCTCCAAATGTAATGCAAATCACTTTTTAATGGTCACATTGACTAGATAGGAAATGCTTTTGTTGGAGCTATGACTTGTAGTTAATTAAGCCAATTAGCATGTGATATAAGCACTTCTGGAAAGACAAAGCCCAAGAATAGCTCTCAAAAGATGGTGGAAGACTTTCATGCAGATAGAAATGTTACAGAAGGGAAAGAGAATGAAGCAAGAGGAAGTTTAAAAATAATTTCTAGATATATTCACTACTTTTTCTAGTTTACAGCAGTCTCAGCTGATTTTCTATAAGAGCCATGTTTGTGGGGCTGAGAATCTACTTACTATGTCTGTGTAAGGAGATAAAAACAGACTTTTTACTCAGCAGAGATGATGGGCAATAACGTTTCTGCCGAGATCCTGCTTATATCATGAAATTATCTGATTTATCAATTTCACTTTTGACTTTCTTCCAAAAGAAGACTTTTCTGCTTAACACCAGAAGAGAGTCTCAGAGTCTGGCTGTGAGGGTAAGGACTGTCCTTTCTTCAAAGTAATAACCAAAAAGACTCCTGAGCCTTTAAAATGGAAATGTATCACATTCCTTCTAGCACTGTTTCTCAAAGTAATGGGTAACACTGAGACATTTTAGAATTTAACCACCCTAGAAATATGCAGTCTACATGAAGTATTAGGAATAAGTTGCATTCAGAAATTGTCTTTCATAAATTCTACTAAATTGGGTCCATGTATGGTTTGAAACATGCAATGGCCAAGAGGTGCTATGATACACTCCTTTCAGTGTGCATGATACCTGGGTTTCATTTGCTGGGAGTTTTCCATGCTTTTGCTCAATGTAAAATAACAAATATTTTGCAATCTTTCCTAATACAGTTTGAACCTTGCTATTTTTCTGCCAGTTGCTTCTTCTTTCAGATCCTGGAATTTAACATTATTCTCAAAGAAAGAAAAATCTGATTCTGTCAGATAAAGCAGAAGTTGATTAGGATGCTAAACTACTTAATTGCTATTGGTAGTTAATTTTTATTCTCTTCTAATTAAATTAATAAGAGAAAAAGTGTCAAATCAGCTGGGATGACTGAACAAAGGAAATGAGCTTTTATGCCTACATTGCATTCTTATGCTTGCATTGGAAATTTGCTAACTTCTGCTGAAAAAACAGCAGACTAGAAAATTGCTGCCTATACAGTATTCCCCCCATGCAATTTTGTTGCATTCTTTGTCTTTTTTTTCTCCTATTTTACTTCCTCCCACCCTGAATATACACATTACTGTTTAGCTTAGTTAATCATAAGCTTGCAATTGGCTTTATGAGATTGGACTTGACACTCTTTGACTGATGTAGAATTTCATACAAATACAAATGACTAATTGTATGACAGACATCTTTTGCAAGAGGAAAGCTTGGACAATTCTAGTTGTTCAGTCTTCATCTAAAAAAGAAATAGACTCTGCTCTAGTTCTTTCATATGCATAAAGGTGCCTTGCAAAGAGATTTTTTGTCTCACTTATCAACTATCTTCCATAGCTGCTCCACAGTTTCTTTTGTAATTTTTTTTAATGAGGATGTCAGAATGGCCGTAATCTTCTGATCCGTAATTTTATAGTGCTTAGTAGCAATGGCTAAAGAGTTTCTGTTCTTCACCCTTGATTTGGATTTAGGAATGGGGTGTTCTGATTTCTCTGACAGTAAATAAAGAGGAGTTTTTTTAGGAACATGTCCTAATCAAAGAGGTTGTAGTGAAGATGAAAGTCTTCTTGAAAATTCCTGTATGGTTTTTATAGAACAGTTAATTTTCTTTCCTCGTAGAATAATCCTTGATCTTATCATTCAGTTCTGCAAAGAGCTAAATACTCTTGACTTATATTGACTTGAACAAAATGGAGGGGACTCACTTCACTACAGAATTGTGACCAATATTTGGTAAATCACTGTTGGTCTCTCAGACCTTGCCTATACACACAGTTAAATTGGATTTAAATTTAGCAGAAGTTAAATTTAGTAGCTGACAAAATTCCATTCATCAGTGTAACTTATTGATGTTCTGAGGTATTTTCTATCACCAAGCCATCTACTAGATAAAGTCTTTTCATTTTTAGAAAGTCTACAAAATACTAAACTGAACCTTTCTTCTTCACTGAAGGATCACACAGTGCAAATGACTTTGGGTATTTTTCTCATGGTGCAATGCTGCTTGCAAATCAGGATGCTAAAAAATACTGTACTTATAGTTGTTATCTTACCTATTGATAATGCTACTGTACAAGAAAAGATGTTTGAGAATTCTAATGCACTACATGAAATGACATTAGGAAAAAGAATTACTTAATTTTAATATCAGCTTCAATTAGAAACAGACTTACAGGATTAAGGAGAAAGACAGTCTGGAAGAAAATATTTCAACGTGCTGAGTGGGAAATTAAAATCAGCACAATGTAAACATCACCAGCAAAATAGCTCATCATATGCAAAGCTAGTAACTTTTTATAATAACACTACTGCATATCCACACTTGAATTTTTGTGCCAGATATTCCCATAGTGCAGCAGCTGCACATCCGGATGAGACATGCCCTAGGATTTTGTGTTGGGTAGGAGTAGGGAGTAGATGTGGGCCATCCCTATGAAGTCACTGCTGCTGGTTTCCTCCTTGCACCTCTCTGAGCCTGCATTGCTGCAAGAGGCTGAGCAAGAAGGGGCTCATGGAGGTGACAAAGGTCATCAGCCAGCCAGAGGGGGTTCAGAGATTACGTGAGTCATGACATGTATTTACACCCGGGAACTGGGTGCTCTGACAGTTCAGCACACGCAGCACCTGCTGGTTTTGCAAAAAACTGGATGACTCCTTTGCACAGCAGACCTTACATAAACTACTGTGTGCTGTTAAATTGTTGGCTCTCCTTCCATATTGACTGGCTTTAGAGACTAAAGGTTGAATTAAACAAATGTTTTATTCCACTGTGGCTTACACCACTATGATATCTTTACTTCCAGATGTCCATGTTTTCTAAAGCTTCCTATTTGCCATTAATCTTTCTCTTACAGGCTTTCCAGAAGAGAAGGTTTGAGTCAATCTGAAATGTGGACATAATAGGATAACTGAAGCCATTTTACTGTTCATACCATGTAATTTTAGCAAATAATCTGTATTTTGTATGTAGCAACACTTAAGGACCGGGAAAAGATATAATATTCCACTCAAGCCTACCTATCTTATCTGTACAGAGGCTAAGATGGACTGTTTTCATGCCGATTGAGAAGTCTGAATGTGACGATTATTCAGATTACGATTTAGGAATATGACAGATGAAATTTTTAATGGCATTTTTCAGTACATTGGCAACAGCTCTCATCCCAGAAGAGAAATGCTCCAGATCTAATTAAAGATTAGTGCTTAATAAAGAATTCTCTTTCCAAAGGAACTGGATAGACTATTGGATGTGCTGATTGCAGAATCACATAGTGGACCACAATAACACAAAGCAGTTTGGTTTAAAAAAAATAAAACAAAACAATCACAGGAAGACTGATTTTCATTTCACGGACATGCATTTGCAGTAAAACTTAAAATCTCTCGTGGAAGCCTTTTGGTGTATCACAGACTATATTTCATTCTACACTGTCAAGTGATAAAAATGGTTTCACTATTCTGCAATCCTGTGCCTTCTGTAATCAGTATTTTATAACTTTGTTCATTTCAGTTTCCATGAATCCTGAATTTGTGAGTTCTCTCACTTCTGTGTCAGGAAGGACTGCCAGCTGAGTGACTGACATGTAATTACCAACTCACTTCAGGTTAGTGATTGAACTGCTAAAAGTCAATAGACAAATTAGAGCTTCTTTCAAAGTGCAGGGTGACCTACATGTAAAGAATTCTATACAGGGAGGAACCTGAGACTCAGGAACAGAAAAATTTGGAAGTGTTAAGTTGGAGGAAAATAATTATCAAAATTATATATGCTCTTACATGCAAACAGTGCAGAGGAACAAAGTGTCCAGAAGGTAAGAAAGTGTGTTGAAGGCACTGAGCAAGATGCTGTTCTGCTGTTCAGGACAAGTGGTTGTAGATAATTCATCAGCAGATGAGATGTTCAGATATGTGCAGGCACACCCAAGTTTGGTAACGATATTATCTAGATAAATAGTATTATCTATTATTATTTTAAGCGGTTTAGCTGTGACCAGATGCCCAGAAAGATAGTGTTATCAGGTCACAGATGGTTGTTTTCTTAGTCTTTATTAGTGTTCATCACTGAGCACACCTCACACCCTGAAGTGTGATACCACCCTTCCCAGCTATTGTTAACTAATTGGTTTAGATCAGATTTCTACCTTGAGGAACTTTCCATTTAGGTAAGTTCTTAATTTAATGAAAATACCCATTAAAACCTGTTAGACTAGGCACAAAAGGGTAGGCATTAATTTAAAATGGTCATTTATATTCACAATTTTGAGTTAATTCAAAAAGAACAAGAATGAGGAGTGGGAATCTGAAATAATAGACTTCACATGGTTGCAAGTGATTGTTAAAGGATGGGTGGTTGGGTAAGTCAGTGTGACTTTCTCATGCGATAAGCCATGTCTTCTCACCTAATTTAAGTGAGATAACTGGAATAAAGAAATGCCATGGAGTAGGGGAATTTTAACTCAGAAGATGGATTTTTTTTATGTACTGACAAACCCAGATGCAGTCTACATTTGTTTTGTTTTGTTTTTTTTAAGAAGATAAGATGTGAAATGGTTTCACAAATTAAACTTATTTTTTGTTTTTTGGCAAGGTAGAAGGGTTTGGCTGTGGTCTGAGAAACTCTCTGCTTCCATTTTTGCTCCTGCAGAGTCATATGATAGACATTAGAATATTTTTAAGGCCAGACATTGGAGTGTGAAATCATCTCTGGAGAAGATCACAAGGTAAACTTTCTCTTTTTATATAAATGCATATATCCCAAGCAAAGGAGTGTAAATGTCTTGCTAACATTGTACCACTGGTATACAGATGTTACAAATCACGTTTATGTTCATGAATATTCATTGCCTAAACAGTAGCAGGCATGAGAAAATCTGAACGGGAAGCTTAATAGGAACAGCCTTGCTTATTATTATTATTTATTTATTTATTTATTAAAGTGATTTCATTTTAAAAGTGACTTAAAATTCTCTTTAAAAAAATCTTTGATAACTATGAACACTTGTATTATGGGGTATTTTAATATTGGATATTACTAGGATTTTTTCCTGATCTAAGGGCAGACTATTAATCTAAAGTAACTGCAGTGTCTTAGAGCAGTGTTTTTGCACCAACTTCTACAATGTTTCATGGAAAGCCCTGAAGGACCTTGACTCATATTCTAAAAGAGAGAGGCAATAACAATCTGTCTTGGTTTAAAACAATTTAAAGAAGTGGACACTCTAAAACAAGTTACCTCCCCTTAGTTCCAACCAATATCCTTCTGCCAAGAAAGAACAAATACCAGTAGATATAAGTGGAAAAAAAACCCAGTTTACTAACAATCAAAACTACAACAGGTAAAAAATGACAGTAAATAATCTCTAGAAACAAAATCGCTAAATCTCAGGCACTCCCCAAGAACAAAGAGACACCCAAATTGTTGGGGCACTGCCCCTTCCAAGATGGCAGCTCCTGCTGCCGACCTCATGCAGGGAGACAAAGGGAAAAAGGCGCCTGACCCTACCCACAAAGAGGCGGCTCCCACAGACAGCTGCACGGCTTGAAAGACAAAGGGAAAATGGCGTCAGCTCTCTACCCCAGGATGGCGGCCTTCGCAGAAAATGTACCTTCTTTCCCCCTGTACCTCTCACGATGTTGCATGCCCTGTGTGCGCCCAGTCTGTGAGCAGAAAAATGTGATGCAAAAACATCCCTTTATCACTAAAGCCTCCTTACAGGTTCTTTAAAGGAAATGCTCCTTACCTCTTCCGTGCTGAGATCATTTTCTTTTTTAAGAAAACAAAACCAAACCCAAACAAGCTCATGGATCCACAAGGATACTCTGTGCAGTACGCACCTTGAAACTTTCTGTGCGCTCAGCCCTGGGTGTCTCAGTTGTGCCAGAGCAGTTTGAGCAGGCAATGCTTAGCACACACAGGGCCAGGACTCCTGGGCCAGCCTTCATCATGGGCTGTGGCGCTGCATGGAATCATCTCTGGGATGCCGTTTTGCCCCAGGTACACTTACTAGCTCTTTAGAGGTGTTGCATATTTGAAATCTCCTTTGGCATCCTGCAATAATCTTCGGGTGCCCTTGTTGTAATCTTTGAGGATTATTTTATACTGGATGAAACAGGGTGGAGTTAAAGCACAGATGAAGGACTAACCTGCAATTAAGTTGTGGAATCATTCATGCAACCTTATCTCAACCATGCTGGAGTTTCAGGATTTAGAAACAAACTTGGTTTTTCCCACTTCTTTCCCTGGCTCCCTTGATTTTTGTTATTATCACTTTAAAAGGGAATAGGAACGAGTAGCAGAATAAAGCTGGAAAATGGGAATGTAAAGGCAACATCAATTCTTTAAAATATTTTGACCTGAACAGAATTTTATTAAATTCCTTTTATTCCTGGGACTCTACCAACACCAAATGACATTGTTCAGGCCTTGCATGACATAAAATGTGCCTGGAAGAGATGCAGCATGTCAGAAGATGTTTTTAATCTTGAATCTATCAAAGGGTCCTAGACAAATATCACAGTCCCAGCTACTGAATCTCACTCAGCAATGAGTGCTGTCATACCTTCTGGGAAAGGATATAAATAACCTTACTGACTGGACAAAGAAAAAGAAAGGTAGCCTGGAAAAAAAAAGTCTTTTGTTCCAGAAAGAGAGTGTAAGGGTAGCACTGTTTATATTGACTAAGGTACTCCCATCTTCTAAATTATCTGTCATTTCAGATTTTAAAAAGAGTCTGAAAGTTACAACAAAACATATCTGAGTGCAAGTCATGTATCTTGTACTAGTCCTTGGAGTTGTAATTTTGTACTGATACAGTTTTCTTTCTGTGATAATATTGTGAAGTGAGAGTGAGGGTTGTATGGAGAATCTATGGATTGCTGATAGGCTGTTGATAGCATTTTGCACAGAGAAAATACTTTCTAGCATGCTTCTATACCTTATTGCATGCTAAATCTTGGAATTTATAATTTAGAAATTAATAATGAGGTTTTTTCACCAAATGAAATTACAGCTAGTATGTTTTAATCAATATGCACAATTTTCATCTGAGTAAACAACAGATGTGGCCAAACACCTGGAGTTACACTGGACAGCATTTCAGCTGAAATGTTCCAACACTATTATAAATCTGTGAAAGAGGCACACCCTCTTTGATATACACTGTTTTTTCTAGACTCAAGTGGTTTATTTTGCAGCTGGTTATCTGAAACTTTCCCAAAGTAGTCCAAGCTAATACTGCAGAAAAAGTATTCTATGTTTTCTCCATTAAATACTTACATTTGTTGCAGTGCTGCACTTTTGTTAAACCTTCTATGACTATAGCAGTGCACAGGAAGCAGAGGTCACCACACATCAAGCTCCACCTGCCTCCAAACTTCAGCTGGGAAGTGGGCTGGGCACCAATCCACATAACATTGGCTCGAATTGATCTGAAACTCTGAAAGAGTTGTAGTCAGCAAATGGCTGCATATGGTGGGAGGAACATTGTAAATGCTGCGGCAATAATTGACTTCTGGGAAAAGAATACAAACATTAAAGTGTTTGTAATTAATAACCATTTCAAGATGCTTGCCATGAATTGGAAATCTTTTTGCAAACTGTCCTGCTTAACTAATCATCGTATACTAGTCCCTGTAATTTGTCCAGTGCCTCTGAGAGAAATTGCAAAATGTCTGATCCATGCCCTTTAAAACACATTAATAATAAAGCAAAATCCAAATGTGTTCATTTTAGCTCTGAACTAAAGCTCAAGCTCCATGCTGAGCACAATTACAAATAATGTATGAACTACCATGATGCTAACTACAGATGTCCAGCTGGTGAAAAGAGGGTAAACTATGTTTGCTAGCACATATGCTCACAAAGTTTAAAACATATGACTTCTCTTACTGTATTTTGCCTTCCTAACAATGCACAGCTTCTTGCTGATACCACAATGTACTCAGCTGCATTTGGGTACTTTCATGGATAGTCTGTAGAAGGAATGTTCACAGACTAAGGACAACAATATCCATAGGACTTTAATATACCTACAAATTATATGTCAAACTCATTTTGTTTAAAAGGGGGAACTCGATAATTCAAATGCAATAGCCATGAAAATGTTGCTAACACAAAGTTGCCTAAGTAAGTGTTAAGTTTTCTGAAAATACTGAAGTGAAGCATTGTGTACGTAGTCTCTTCTAATTCTTTTATTGAAGAGGCTTCTCCATTTGTTTTTATACAAGCACAAAATGAAAGAAGAGTTTTAAACCAAAGTCAAGGTGTTGCTTCATCCCATAAAGATGACAAAATTGCAATTACAGCTGAAAATCTGTTCATAGGTTATACTGTGTTCTGAGATGGGTGCAGAAGCACAGCAGTCAGGCTGAAGAAGAGGGAGAGACCAAGCACATGTCAGTGAGGAGCCTTGAGGGAGCACTTGCAGAGACACAGATTAAATTTGAGGTGTGAAGCCGCAGCTAATTTATGAAAGTTATTTTAAAAATTGTTTGTGGGTGAAGTATTTTATCAAAGACAGTGGTTGTTTCATATCTGTTTTGTGGCTGAGAACAGAAGGGTGCAAAACCTAATGACTGGTAACAGTTTTGTTCCACCCTCTCTGAACTTCTGTTTTCAGCGGGGTTTTTTTGGCCATTTCAGTAACCCCAGGCTGCACATCACTGAAACATTCCTTTAAATGAAGGTAAAGCTGGATCAGCACAAAGCCTGTTAACCATCAGGTTAGACTGGTAGAAAGTAGCTGGTGGTATGTCTCCTAAAATAAGAAGGGGGACACATGTGTGTCTGTTTTTCCACTGAAATACCCTGACTGGATACCTACTGTATGTACATGGCATCTCCACACAGAGATCTTCTTCTTTAAGTGATAGGTTGTACTACACACTCATTTACTGACAGGATGGACAGGAGGAGACATCATTCCTAGATGGGGGTTAAAGAAAGATTGGACAGGCTAATGGAGAAGTGAATGGGATGGGGCTTAGAGAAATGGCAAACATCCATTCTAGCCACAATTAATTTAGGGTCCTGGTATTATTATTATTTCTTCTCTGCCTCTTTGGGGTTTTATTAGGGTCAGGCAGAGCCAGAGGAAATCCCATACAGCGCAGGTACAATGCAGCAACATTGCCAATAAGCCAGAAGGCTTGCCTGAGGCCAAAGCAAGCAGGAGTAGACATAGTCATCTGCTTAAGAATTTGAAAAAAATTAATGGTTCAGTGCCTTTTTTGACCAAAGAAAACTGGGGCTCGCCTGCACCTCTCTCCAAAGAAGTCCTCACCAAGTCGTTTTCTTCTAAAACTCCCTTTTTGAGGATTGTAGCACTGAAGGGGATGATGTGGTCCAGCTGTTGTAAACAATAATTCAAAAACATAACGATAATGAATCTAATAGGACAAATGCAGTAGAATGTCACAGAAATTAAATTATTCAATACGATAAAATTAGTATTGTAAAATATTATAGAACTCATTTCTAAAAATATCTGAAATCAATCTTAATAAATTAATGGAGAAATATGTCCATTCTGCTAAAAGTGTGTGCTAGTTCTACAATGACGGTAACAAGATTTCTCTATAAAGAGAGAAAAAGATTAATTCTCATTTTAATTGATCTTTCATCCTTATGACAGTTCTTGTAACTGCTTAAAATTTCCTGTAGTTTCACCCTTTCTCCCCAAACTAGACAATATTAATGTATTCTGCATTCATTTACTATACATTCCCTCTGGTCCATATATACATCATAATATTTGCAGGCAGAACATTCTATTTAACTAGCAATCTAAAGTTTCACTGTTTGCCAAGAAAACTAAAGGCGTTTCAGTAGTGGAGATTAAAAAGAAGAAGAAATTCCAGCACTGTAAATTGTAAAACTTTACACCTTACAGCTGCCAGCTGTAATCCACAAGGAGACAGTGTTCTTAAGCTCCCAGGAACATAGACTGGGCTATTTTTTAGCAAATACTTTTGTTGTTCCTTCAGAAAGGGAAGGAAAGGGAAGACAGAAGTCCTAAACCCCAGCAGAACCCTTACATATAGAGTACATAGCATTCATGAGGAGTTATTTTGTCCTTGAGTGGAAAGGATTGTGGTGATTTGATAAGATCTGTTAAGATTACACTTTGCTTGTTATTACAGTTGAAATATAACAGCTGAAATGTTACACAGGCTAAGTCACACTAAGCCTGAGAGGATTTTCACAATGTAACATTTACGTAAGATAAGGGCATGGTGGTTTCTAGTTCTTTTTAACTGAAATACCTTCATCTTACTATTATCACATTATTTCTATCTTAAACCAGCTTTTACTGTAAGATTAAGTATATTTGTTTTAAATCCATAACAAGGCTTATTTTAATAACCCATTTTCTTAATAACTTTAGTAAATTAGCATCAGACAAAATCCAGGATGCAGTTAAGATTCCTGAAGTTCCAGCTAACTTGCAGAATTAAAGCAATGCATTCAGCACTGAGGGGTGCACATTGGCAGCACATTGCTGTGCTGAGACCTTCAAAAAGGAAAACTACATCTTCTTCTGAGTAAATGAGAGGCCCAACAGCTGCCTCTTTTTTTCCTCTAACAAAAGAAGGAACAATGGAAAACTATTTTGGGCAGGTCCAGGAAAACCTGAAGTGTGGCAAGGCAAGGGAAAGACACAGGACAACTCTATATATCTGTTTGTCATGTTTTGTCTGCCTGTGTCTTTGTGGTGAGAGAGAGAAAAAGGGAAGAAAGAGGCATAAGAAATACCAAAGAATATATACCTTGTGTTATGAAAGAACTCCATGAAGTCCCTAGGCTTAGTCTGCTTTAATTCAGATTCACATAGGTAAGTTTACTGCTAGTCAAGTCTGTGAGTAGAATTAGAAGAGAGATACTTCCTTAAACCACTCTTAAAAGATTATCGTATCTTCCTCCATCATTTTCAGTGCAGCCGTCACTTTATGACTTTTCTTGCAGTTAGAAAAGGGAGGCATGATTCATACAGAAATCTCCTCCTACTCTGTGGTTCTTTCGGTGTGAAGTAAGCCACAGGAAAATGGAAGTAGTAAACACGAGAGAAAATGGTGTCTTATGCTTGTGTTAAGCTACAGTTACTTGGTTTGACCCAGGGATAAGCGCATGAAATCTAAGATCCAAAGGAAACTTGTCTATATAATTCTGAAGTTTTCTTTTCGGTCCTGAAATCCTATGAATAGAAGTCCCTTCATGGCACTTTGGAGACAGGTCATTAAAAAGAAAAACCCTCTTCACTGGGCATGGAAGGAGCCTTTTCCCTCTTAGCAGTCCATATGGTGTGGCTATAAAAAAGGTGACTCCACCACCAGGAAGCCTGGCTGTCCAAAGAGCCAACATATAGTAAAAAACATTTTCCTTGTAGACAGTGAATGAACCTGCTAGAAATGTTCTAATGCTGGAATACAATTCTTTCCAGAAGTCAGATTTTTACACGAATTTCCCATCAGTATCACTCTAAGAGAAGGCACACTGCATTTAGTGTGAGCCCTAAAAAGCATGAACCACAGTATAATTTGAATCCCATGTCAAAACCAGCTACTCAGTGAGGAATTATCTCCTGGCAATAGTAAAAAGAAATGTAAGAGAGACCCAGATTTCAAAAGACTTCAGGATAGGTATGCTTTTCACATTTTAATCTTTTCTGACACAACAGAGCCACCTTCCCTGCCACCACATTTCATCATTGAGTTTCTGTGTCAGGAAAACTGCATAGAGAAGAGCTCTTATTCTCTAGCTGAAATAATGGATAAAGGGGCTTAAGTTGGAATCTCTTAGACTACAAGTATTTTCCTACTTAAATATTGAAAAAAAGCTCCAGAGAATGCATTACTTTGAAATAATTTGATAAGGAGCTATAGCTGTTTTGTAGAAAGCATTTTTAGCATTTTAAATAAATTTCTGAGGGTTTGGGAAAATATGCTTTTTCTTAAAGTTTGCCAGGCTTACTACTTTATCAAGAGCTGTTGAATGTATAAGCTTTAATAAGTGACCACTTCTACTCAGCTCAGTAAAAAAAATTTCATTATTTCTCCACTTATCTTTTCTCTGTCAAATGCAAAATCCTATCCAAATTAAAAAGGTGAATTTATTTATAATTATTATTATTATTACTCTTGCTTGTTGTGGCTATTATTTACACTGCCTACATAGAGAATTTTTACACTATTGAGATTTCTAGTGTGTAAAACTTATGTCAGTTGAAATACCTGCAGTACTTTGAGTGATGAAGAGCTAGAACAGGTGTGGTCAAGGAAAAGAGACTGATATACTGTGCTTTATTCAGTTGATACAATTTAAGGGACAATTTGCTCATGTAACAGGTTTTGTATATTTTTCAAATACAGCCTTATTCAAAATATTTTCAATTTGTCAGTAACTATGCCTCTGTCTCATTTCTTTGATCCCCACAAACTGATCTCATATAGCTGCATTTCAGAAGTGACCCTGTTAATAATTTTTTGTCTTTTCATAGAAAGATGTAAAAACTGCTATGTATATATTCTGAAGAAGTTCAGAGTGACGTGCCAAAAAGACAGGTGACTGGAAGGAATAGCTTCACAGCTGGCCCACTTTTATTAGCATTTCCAGTATGTGAATCTCTCTTATTTTATTCAAATGAAGCATGTTGTCATGCTAATTTCTTTTACTTTTCATTGCTAATGTTGTTTAATTTTCACTGTTAATGTTTCTTCAATAGGTTTTCTGGGGTCATGTGTTTTCTCTTTTCCTACAACTTGTGTCAGTCACCAGATAAACTTGCAGGTTATCACAATATCCTGGACATGAAAACAGTGCATTAATTTTTTCCAATGCTGCAAACTTGGCATGGGTAGTTGAAGAGAGTATATCTTTGAAAAAAATTGTTCTTTCTTTGACTTCTTTTCCTGTTCTCAGCACCATAGTGATCTGTCAGCTTTATAACCATATTGCGCATGGATGCCTCTCCCTCCTTTGTGTTTCATCATGTATCATTTCCAAATGCTCTGGAAGTGCTCAGTAAAGCTGCACAATATCCCTTTTTTGAAGACTTATTGCATGCAGGTTCTAAAACTGCACGTATTTTCTATGGATGCTTGAGTGCTTTATCACATCTCCCTCTCTTTTTCCTCTTTTAGTTCACCTGTGGCCCAAGCTATCTTATTCAACACATTTTTGTTAGGGCTCATTACACTGACATTTGTATTTTTATCAAAGTTTTCCTTTGAAGTTGACTGTGAGATCAGTAGATTTCCTAATGAAATGTACATCAAAGAGTTTGTTCACTCTTTCATGGATGTTCTTTGGAGAGAAATGAGGGAGAGACGTCTTGAAAATTAAATTCAGATTACTCCTGAAAATGCATAAGCTGCAAACTGCTCATCTCAGTAAAATTTCTAGCCAATGGAAAAGGCCAGCTGGAAGAGAGAGCCAGGATCAGCCCATGTGAGTGGGAAGATGGAAGGGGTTAGTCAGGCCCTTCCACAGCCAAGAGCTTTAAGAGATTTTCGCACCCACTGTCATCACTCTTCCCTCTCCTCACTCCCTCCAGCTATCCGTGAGGTTTTTTTTCCTTGAGTTCTTTTCAGCCACTGCCACTTTTTTTCTGGAGCAGCAGAAGCCAGCAAGCCTTGGCCGTATTTGCCCCTTCTGGTCATGCTCGCTCTGCCTTGGCCCATCACCTCCATGGAGCACTGTCCCCTTCACAGCTCACCTGTGCTCCTGGCTGCCTTTCTTTGGTCTCCCCTTCCTCCCATTCTATTTGCCTTGCGCTGCATTTTCACCCAGCATCTTATTCTCATTGACACAAACTCTTCTTTACATTTCCCCTGGCAAAATAAAGAATTCACTGTGCAAATAAAAATTACAGCTGAATGCATGTCCATGAGAGACAGTGAGAGGATAAAAAGTAAAGAACAAGGAAAGCTACTGCAAGGCCTGGTAGAAACAAAGGTACCCATTAAATCCTTTTCTGACTCCACTAAGCTAGTGTGCAAGAAGACAGGAGACATGGAAATAATTCAAACTGGGAAAAAATAGGAGAAAAACCTTAACATGAGAGGAAAAATTCAGCACTTCATTGTCACAGGCTGGTTTATAATACTACACGGAGGACTGAATCAGGAATTTATGTTGAAGGAACATAAATTTAAAGGAATATTATTAAGGGCCTATGAATATGGGAAAAGGGAACATGATAAGGTCATTATTCACCTGGAAGAATAATGTCTTTAATATTTTGCTATTAGACCCTGACCTAATATGTAACATATTACAGAAAAAATTATTCGTCTTGTAATAATTCTAGATGAAGAGATTCAATAGCATTTTTTGCAGGGATGTAAATATTATAGTTGAAATATAACTTTAAAAGGAAAGTGGAGAAATGTGCGGATGATTTTAATCCACCATTTTTACTTTATAGATAATTGTATTGATTACTCAATTGCAAGTGACATGCCTGATTGCTTTCATGTCAAACCGTAAGTGCTTCATAAACCTAGGTAGTGAATCATGGTAATGACACACTCCCAAAATCATAGACTGGGAGACTTGCTGAAAACTTGTAAAAGTTGCTTTTATGATATCTGCATTGAGTATTAAAAAACAGTTGTATCACACCTTGCAGCAAATAACTTCAGTGAGACACTAGAAATACCTTTATTTTTACATGCGGAAATTAAAGCTCTTCCTCTTTAAATCTGCTTAAATTGAAGTGGGCAGTTCACAGTATTGTTCCATATAACAAGCTGGACAGTCTGGCTGTTTGTGGAGAATATCTGTAATAGAGATATCCAAATCTTCTGCCATGTTGATAATTGTGTTCTGTTTCATTTGCAGAAAGTTGCCCTAGTAGTGATAACTACTCATTTTGGTTAAGTTATGCAACTGCTCCAGTCTGTACAGTTCTTTTGGATCATATCTGAGTGGAGGCACTTAATCAGTCTCCTGACTTCCATGTGGACCTGGAGAGCCATTAGGAGATGGAGCTGTTGCTGAGGAAGCTGACACAGGCCGAGCTATGGTTTTGAAACAAAGGTTTTGTTGCTTCAGGGTACTGACATATGATAAAAGCACTATTTCTAGTGACAGTAGCATCAAAATAAAGAAAGAAATAGTGTATAATGGAAACCTCGGGTCATATGCTCATCTATCCTAACATCTATAAAGGAATACCCTTCTGTAAAATGCAGGTGGTCCACAAAGAGATGTATATAAAATGCCTAAATCAAAATACAAGCTTCAGATAATGGCTGAAATAGGTCCCCAGAGGATCCCCCTTCCTCGAACCAACTCTGTACATGACAGCCTGTAAAAGGGAGGAAAGAAACAGAGATAATTTTACAATACTAGTTGTGAGAGCTGAGCGTCACCAGTGGATGTGCTAGCAATGGCCCAGATGAATCTTATAAAACACATTTAACTAGTAAAGGTCATGACACAAAGGTGAAGTAATTCCAGCTGTCCTGCTGGACCACATAAAAGTGATATAGGATATCTAACTAAGATATTCATACCAGGTGCAAGTGACAGATGCAACCAGCATGATGGCAGATCAAGAGTTCTTGTAAATCTCATCAGGAGAGGCCATTTATTAAGGGCTTCAGCATCTCCAGCTGTTTCACGTCAGCAGATCTGACTGAATTTCTCTGTTAACAGACCTTACAAACTTTCTTTGATTATCCTAGTCCTTATTCTAAATTTTTGTTTGTGGCTGATGAGCTACAGGAAAGATAGTTGAAAAGTTCCTTGACACACAGACCTTATTTCCACCCCCATTTTTGTTTTTATCTGCCTGTATTCAGACATTTCCTAAGGCAAGCCTTTTCCAGCTGAGGAGCAGACCACAGCACAGATATTTTGAACAACAGCAGGAAAGTATATGTGGAACTGCTTTTCATGTCACTTTTCACATGCAATAGTGATCCTGGAGAGCAAAAAGCTGAACTTAGATAAATTGCATTAATTGTCCCCTTCTGAACATGTGGCGAGTAGACTGAGGCATTAATTCACATCTTCCCCAGTGAAGTTATAGTACAGTCTGTGAAAGCCATGAGCTGCATTAGTTGCCCTGTGTGACTCTGAAGTCACTTTCTCATAGTCCCTGGAGAATAGGTTCCCTCTGAACTGGGCCTGACCTAGATATCCACTCCAGTGTCACTGCAGACATCGTAAGATATTACAAATTAATGATAATCCTAGCCAAATTTAGTAAAGCAACTGAGCTAGTATAAATTGCACGTATATAATTGGCTGAAAAATTAGTTTCTCAAATGATATTCATGTTATTGTTATACCCATTATCTGATTATTACAGATGACACTATTTATATGTAATGAAACAAATGTGCTTTTTCTCAGTGTTCAAGTTTGTTCTGTGTTTTCAGTTAAAATCCTCAGTTACGGGAGTAACCATGAAGTGACAAGGGCTGACCTGGAGGCAACACAGGCTGGGGGATGAACAGATGGAGAACAGCCCTGCCCAGACGGACTTGGGGGTGCTGGCGGGTGAAAGGTTGGACGTGACCCAACAGTGTGCACTCACAGCCCAGAAACCGAACATATCCTGGGCTGCATCCAAAGTAGTGTGGCCAGCAGGGAGGGGATTCTGCCCCTCTGCTCTGTTCTGGTTAGAGTGCAGTGTTGCATCCAGATTTGGGGTACCTAGCACAGGAAGGACATGGACCTGTTGGAGTGCATCCAGAGGAGGCCACCAAGATGATTAGAGGGATGGAGCACCTCTCCTATGAGGAATTGTCTCCTCTGAGACAACTGGGATTGTTCAGGCAGGAGAAGAGAAAGCTTTGGGGTGACCTAATTGCAGCCTCCCAGTACCTGAAGGGAGTCTACAGGAAATATTGAGAGAGAGTTTTTACATGAATATGTAGTGACAGGAGGAGGGGGGTTCCTTTGAACCTGGAAGTGTTCAAAGCCATGTGGCATGGGGCCCATGGTAGAAGGGTTGGAACGAGATGATCCTTAAGATCACTTCCAACCCAAGCCATTCTATGATTCTACGATTCTATGACACTACTCTGGACAGTGCAGACTGTCTGACATGAGTGGTACAACTTGATACTGCAGTGACTCCGGCACGCCATGGCTGGATTATGTACGAGCCACTGTACCAGCCATGGCTGGATTATGTACGAGCCACTGTACCAGCCATGGCTGGATTATGCCAGCCGCAGACCACAAGATTTCACTTTCAGGCGCAGGTCTGACATGGTAACTCTATAGGACTACAGTAAACAATTTTAAGGGTCCAGTGAAAATGACATGGCAAAGAATCAGGAAATGGGGCTTTGGAATCAGCAGGGATAAACCAATTGGACCCCCTGAAAATCAGTTCTTTAGCTACACTGAAGTAGCTCTACCGACTGCTGAAAAATAAAGGTTAGAAAACTAGGTTGCATCTCTAAGGAATACAAATTAGTATTCTTATTTATTTGGAGTTTTTGAAGAAGAGTAAAAGTGAGCATGTTGTTTTATATACGTAAGGCTGTAACATGAAGAAATAATAAAGAAAAGCAACTGAGGTGCAAAGCTGGTCCATTACCTAATATTTTTGTAACCTCCTCGGAGACTGGTGGTTCCTGACTAAGGATTTGTTTATAAGCTGGTGATGCTTCGCTCTCAATGCTACTTCATGAGCTATTTAAATTAAAGTTACCTTGCCTATCTCAACAATATATTGCAGTCTCATAAATGATGCCAGTGTAGAAGTATACACCTCAGATCTCCAACATTCAGGTCAGTTATAGTTTGTCAAGAAACTTATTAGAAGAGAACTCACAGTGAAAGAACTGTCTTGAAAAATTCTTCTTTCGTTTCTGTTTTTTCTTGCACAAAGGGCAGTCTTGTATTTGCAGTCTGCATAGCCTCAGGCAATTCACACAGTACAGAATAATACTATTCTACTGAGAAATGAATTACAGTGAGAGGTATTGGAGAGCTCTGTAACCTCAGAGAGCATCAGAAAGTTAGTGTTTCACAGGGGTGTTGCAAAACTCCCCTTTAGCCAGGTATTACAAAGTCACAGTTATACCTCTGTGAGGAAACCTATCTATTACTCACTGAATACCTATCCAGGTTATTCAGGAAGGACACAGGCCCAGAATCATATCTACTGAAACCTTGAGAATGGATTTAAGCATATCAAGATCCATTATCTGCATGTTTTCTAGCCATATTAGTAGCTGTAGTCCTGCTTCTGCTCCAGCCTAAAGTCTCTTTGCTGTTGGGGCACTCTGCCCTCCTTCCTTTTGCAGTGACTTGAACATCTTTAGCTGGGGTGAAGGAGAAGGCAGGTATCCCCCTGCACTGCTGTTAAGGACTGGTTTTGTGCATCTACTGACTTTGCCCAGTTAGGAACAGGATCATCAGGAAACCAACTGTGTGCTGAAAGCCTAACAGGAATTTGTAGACCTGTTAAGGAAACTACCCCGTCTGAGCATTCACGAGACTCTCTGGCAGTCTGGGGCCGAAGCCCTTTCACAGCTCCAGTGAGCCCACAGGTGCCCTGCTTGGCTCCCCGCACACCCCACTCACACAGTCAGACCAGGCTTCCTGACCGGTTTAACCCCAGGTTTTCCATAGCAAAGTCTGAGGTGTCTCATTCCATAAAGCCGTGTATTCACCATGCAGTAACACAGAAACAGCCTGAGCTGGTGCCTCGAGGAGAGACACCCAACAAAGGAACCCCTGGGCTTTTACACCCTCACAGTCCACCCAGGTGCAATTCTCCCTTTTCCTCCTGAGGCCTCCCTTCCTGCTCTGTCTCCCAGTGTCCATCCACCTGGCTGGCACCCCCTACTCTGTGCCATTTGTTAACTAAAGGGTTGGCACTTCATGGCCTCTTGTCTAGGGCTCCCACCCAGAGCTTAACCTGCATCTCAGTCTGCAGCTTGCAAATAGAGGCTACCTGCACCAAATGTGTTCCTCAACAGACCATGCCTTCAGGCTGACAACTAAGGTACTGCCATCAAAATTGGCTCAAAATCAACTTGGGCAAAAAATCATTATGTGACCATCTGTGATTGCTGCAGACCCCGTGCAGCTTAGTGGGGAGCTGTTTCAGCCAGTTTCATTCTAGGAAGGTTGTTAACTTTGTATAGCTCTCTTCTAGATGACTTGCAGCATTTCGCTGTTTCTGTACCAGGCCAGTATGTCTTAGCCTTGATAGATCTCTCTCTGATGCTTTTTTATTTCTTATAACTAGTCTCTAGGGTACACCATAAATTTGTAGAGGATTACCCTATCTCTTTTTCATTTGTCTTCTCCTCCTTGTTCCCAGTTCCCAAAGCCCTATGATTAGTATTTTGAATGTATTCCTTTATATGCCTTAGTTTGCATATTACTGGCTTTAGCCTGCCTTTCCTACTTGCAGCCTTCTGAAGTCACACCGATGACAACCAATTCATTATATAATGAAACATAATAAATGAATAACATTCTTATTTAAATGACAACTGTTTTGGTTGGCATCATATAAAGACTTAATCTGGCAATAAAATACTTCTGATTAATTTATTGTCCCTACCCTGATCCCCACCATTAATTTTACAGGGATTTTTACTGTGGAGTCTTAATTGAGAACTTCTTTGGGCAAGTGTACAAACTGAGGTGTCTTGCAGTGAAGAGGCCTTATTCTAATTTTTGCTCAGTCACATACTCTCCTCCCCTTTTTTCTGTGGGCACCTGAGGTGGATTCATATTCTGAGCAATCATTTTTAGGTGTTGGATACAAAATATCTGCCTAGTAATCACTTGCAGATGAACTTGGAAGGTCCCTGGCCCCCGAGATTATCATCTATCATCACCTACAGCCATTGTTTCTGTCAGGAGTGTTAGATTCATTCCCTTTCCCAGCTCTCTGAGAATGCCACTGGCAGAACCAGTGACACTCTTCTCTCAACAGTCAGATTTGTCAGTATAGGAATACTTGGTAAAGTTTTTGTTTTATTGTAATTTTTTTAAAGTTATTTTCAGAACTATCTCTGCTCAAATCACCATAGGCCTCTTTGTCTCCAAAGCTCAAGTTTGTCTTTCACTGTCCATGCTAGTGCCAAGTCAGAGTGGCTGCAGTGGCAAGGCAGCAGGGAAGTGTTGAGGCAGCAGCTCACAAACTTTTGGTCCATAACGCAATCCTTAACAGTCCTGTGCTCTGTCCTCAGCTCTAACACTACTTGGACCTCCAGGTGTCCATCCTCAAGCCCCAGAACCGACACTCATACCTGTCTGCCTGCTTAGTTCCTTCACAGACTTATCCTAACTGGCATCTTCTGTGTCTTTTAGTGTACAGGAAGCTTGCTCCTGTGGGAGAATGGTGCACAGACTCTAGCACCTCCTGTGAGAAGCTTGCAGCCCAGCTGAGGACAAAGTCCTGACAAGGGGCTCTCTAAAACAGACATGGAGAGCCCTTATGGAATGTACAAATACCCCAAAATGTCAGTTCACATCGTTGCTCCATGCCAGAGACAGGAGGCTTTTCTCCACCCTCCATTACAGGGCCCAAGAGCCAAATACCCTCACTGAACAGACTGTCTCTTGCTCTCCAGATGTTCGCCCACTCCTGGGCAGTGACATAGGAAAATGTTTCATGTAGCAGGAAGTTTAGCGGTTCCTGCACATTCCTGAAAGCTTTTAATGAGGCTGAGGCTCATTAAAACACACCCAAGTCTCACACCATGGGAGCTGAAGTAAGGGCATAAAATACTAGATTAGTGTTACTGCGAGTGAGAGGGTACACCAAGCCTGGTCTGGAAAACCAGGAAAATCATTCTGGCACTACAACATTTAAGAAGTCTTCTGAAGCCCTGCTCGGCTGCACAATCTGAAGAGAGAGAAGTATGATGGAAGCCATAAGTAGGCAGTAATATGTCAATGAGACAGCCTGGCTGTCTGTCTCCTTCTTATGCACAAAGCCTGATATTTCTTTATTCTCCCCCTTCCATCAAATTACCACCATCACCTTCAGCAGATGACCACTAAAGTCTGCAAATCATTCACTGTGATGTGAGTCCATGTCCCTTCTTAGCTGAACTGATCACTCTCCTTTTATTGTCTAGTCAACTTGTGCAGAGATCATCATGGAAATCAAAGGGTTCTTTCAGATGCTCCTTCCTGGATGAATGTGTCCATAATAGGGAAATCAGTTCACAGATCTTGTCCAGAGGATGGACTTCAAGGGAAGTGAATAAGCAGCCTAATTCTATATTGACTAGGAGGTTCAAAGAGTCTACAAATGTAGACTTGTGTTATTTATAATCTACTCCACATGGGATTCCCTCTTAGGCCTGCCCTGGACCTATCTCCATGACTAAGAGGACCATGAATACAGAAAATACTGGGTTCTGCAACAAGGGAGAAATCTGAGAACTTTCACAGTGGCACGTAGTCTCTCTTTGTGATGGAAGTGCCAGGTTGGTGTACTGTACATTTCACTGAGAATGATCAGGTGCTCCTGGCACAAGAGGCTAATGATCAACTAAAATGGAAAATATTTGCACTTTTACAACCACATTTTCCTGTCCTTCCTACAGTGTCTGCAATACCTCCTCCGTATGCTGATGGAGTGCACCTCAGCTGTCTGCTTGTCTCCCTAGAGTCCCACCATCCCGCACCTACAGGAGCAGCCGAGCATAGCACATTGCTGCAAGCCTGTCCAAATCG
>VZTI01002669.1:77063-96694 GCA_013397865.1 Struthidea cinerea
CCCCATTGATGGGGTGTGAAAGCATCCATTGCTTGAAAATCTCAAGCTGAAGTCCTAGATTTTGAAGGTTAAATTTTAGAGGGTGTGCATCCTTATTCCTAAATCTTTGTTCCTGCTGTGGAGGACACAGTGGACGAAAGCCACTTACTAAGTCTTGTTTTCTTTCCAAACAAATCCTAGAGCTTTAAGCACACTTTTTATTTGTCATCTTACTTTAAAGAGTAAGATGGAAGGGGCTGTCTTTATGTCCCCTGTATATCTTTCAGCATTTTGCCTAGCCCAAGCAGGAATGGTAGTATTTATATCCTCTATATTTCACAGAGTACTCACTCTGTGGCCAGAGGGTCTATGTATTATTGTTGTTTTTAGTTCAGCTTTCAAGGCTTGCATATTGCAAACAGCTTCCTTTTTTTTTTTTTTTTTTAAGGGAGCGGTAAAAAACTTTGACAATGTCTGTGCCTCTCGACTCAGTGTATTTTGGAAAGCCATCTCCTCTGGTATTCATGCTATATCATCCTCCATCACAAGACAATTTAAAATAAGATATTCCCAGTCCTGCCAGCTTTCTCTAAACAAAGCCTGTGCATTGAGAATGAGCTCAGTATATGCATGACGTGTACTGGCATAGACACGCCAATGGGAGGGGAGCCGTTAGGGTAATTTGGGATATCCTAGGGTAATTTGGGAGACTTTGGGGAGAACTGTGGACCTCTCACTGGTCTTCCTTCAGGGATCTTCATTTTCACTCATTTCAGTAATGCACTTTCACCATCAGACCATCATCCTTCACAGACCCCAAATAAAACACTGAAACAGAATGCCTGGGCAGCAGGGTTTCTATTTCTGCAGCTGCCACAGAGAAATGGGATGAAGAGGCAAAAGCAAAGATTTATTCACCATGAGGTGGTGCTTTGAGATGCATCTGCCTCTGGAATAGCCAACACAGGTCCTCTAGCAAAAGTACTGTAGGGGTTCTGATGCAAGAGAGAGCTGCCTTTTTTTTTATACCCAAAGCTGGCCCCAAACCTGATAAGGAGAAATGTGGTATTCTTATATCTTTAGCATGGCTAAAATCTCTATTGTTGATATGAGTCAGTTAATGTGACTAAAATGTACATCAGAATACATGCCTTGGAAAAAATGACTAATCAGACGCTTTTAAAAAGTACCTAAATGAATAAGAGAGTAACATGAAATTTTTATTTGGAAGTGTCCATATAATTTAAATGCTATTTAAATATCACTAATGGTTTGAATATTGTACAGTGTTTCAGAAGCATTCACATGCCTAATTCCCTGTAACATCAGAGACTATAAGGCATACAAATATCTTTGCAATAATTTTTAAAGGTCTCAAATGCATAGTAGCACTGAAAACAGAACTTTAGTTTGTGGTTTTGTAGTTGTGAACTTTAATTTACAGGTTGTCCGTCTTTACCAAAAGTTTCTCCACTGGTTGTTGGCTTTTTTTTTAAATGTTCAAGCACTTTGAATAGTTTAGTTTGTCCTCAGTGTAACTAATCTCACAGATGGATGATTAGGCTTGCTGAATTTGTTTACATTTATAAATATTTTCTCTCATGGCTGAAACATTTTTGAGGGGAGAAGTTTCTGCTGAAACTCTCCCTTTCTTTATAGAAAATGTACTTGTGTTTTGTTTGAAGGAGGCCACGTGCCCTGGCTAGGCTGGCATGAACTGGTGCATGGCTGCACATACAGTACACCATGTACTGTTTTGGTAATTTTCTTCATCTCTCCCAATCCCTGCTTCTTTTATTCCCACAAACTTTAATAAACTGAAAGAGAAATCCTGTGAAGGCTGGAACTTTCAAACCAAAAATGCAGTGCTTGAAATGAAATAGTATGATCTCATCCATCCCTAATTTTTAGTGCCTTTTCTATGACCAATTGACAGCTTTACTTTTATAAAACTTGAGTCCTTGTCAGCCTTGAAAATACTACTTATTGACTTTGTCACTTGTATTTACTTTAAGCTATTGCCTCTTGTATATGTCCATACAGAATGAGTTTCCAAACAAAATATTAAGTATTTTTTATGTTGATCCAGAAATCTAATTCCAAAGTCAAACTATTCTCTAATTGTGCACAAGTGAAGGAAAAGTTTTTCAATGTACCGCCGTACAGTTTTGCACTCCTATACATCTGACATTAGAATAATGTGCACTGGGCTTTATCCAACAGAGATAAAGGCTTTTTTGTCTGTTGATCCGGGACATTTCCAGAGCCCCCCAGGTTCTCTAGTCAAAAAGTCTATTTTTGATTCTAATACGAGAAAAGTGCTTCCTTCTATGTCAGCAGACTGCCAAATTATGCATCCCATGCTGGCTTTTCCTGACTGGCACTGCAATAATAGCTATAGTAAAGATTTAAGTCTTTAAAGCCAGTTTGGCATGAAAGATTGATAAGCTGATGACTCAAAATCAAATGTAGTATTTCATAAGAGAACATAGGCAGAAAGAGCTGATGATTGTTTTCCCCTTTTGCACAGTAAATTAACTAACTAACCAAATCCATTGTTAGGTATCTGTTAAAGGGCTTTTGTTTTGCCATAAATAACACCTGAAAGTTTTGAAAATGAAATCAGCCATCACAAGCAGGCTTTTGGACATGCCACCAGGGCTGAATGCAGTCAGCATGCTCAAGAAATCATTTGTCACGATTCAATCAATGGGCTAGAGCAAAAATCTAAAGAAAGGCTGAAGTAGAATAAAACAGCATCAGGTTCCATGCATACAGTCACTTCAGAAGATGATTAGTAGAGCAACAATTACATACTTATAGTACCCTCCATCTTAAAGAAAAAAAATTACTGAAATGGGAAGTATACTATATTCATCAAAATAAGCTGATAATAATATCATAGCTGCAGACAGAGATGTAGGCAGCAACAGGAAATTGCTGGACTGCTTCTGTTGATACCTTCCAGTACTGTGGATCCAAAGCTGGAATAGATCCCTGATTCACTGAAGTACTTAAGCATGTGTTTCATTCCCAGTGAGTTCAAACAGACTCAATCTTGTCCTTAAAGTAAGCATCTGCTTAAATATTTAAACTGAATGAGGACCTACCTTGATCCCATTTTTATTGGAAACATCCACTGACTTCTGTAACTGCAGAATTAGACTCCTAAATAGGACTTGCAGAACTGTGGATCTGGGATTTAGTCATTCACCTATTTTGCTCTAAGCATGTGTCCTGAGTAGAGGAGGTACTGTCTATCAGGAGTATGTATTTATCCAGTCTTGGGATGGCTAACTGATCTCTTCTCTGTAGAGGTCATTGACAGGACCCAAGGGAATGGCCTGAAGTTGTGTCAGGGGGCTTTAGGTTGGATATTAGAAAAAAGTTCTTCACTTCTTGGTCACTGGAACAGGCTCCCCAGGGAAGTGGTCACAGGACCAAGCCTGACAGAATTCAAGAACTGTTTGGGCAATACTCTCGGGCACATGGTGTGACTTTTAAGGACTCCCTATGCAGGCCAGGAGTTGGACTCGATGATCCTTGTGGGTGCCTTACAACTCAGCTTATTCTGTGAGTATCTTTACTAGAACTCTCAGCTGACTAGAATGGTAGAGCCTGACTCAGCAAAACAGCTGAGCATGACTGCACAGGGTGGATAATAAGACGAAGCTGGTTGCTTTTGGTCTAACAATGCTCTGAATAAATACCATAGTTCCCACTTACTCCCAGTCCATTTTTCCAGAAGCCAGATATACCTGTGAGGACACAATTAGGTGGAACAAGGTCATAAGGCTCATGGGGTTGCAGAGCAAAAGGGGCTCTGGTGTTTTGCAAAGATTCAGACCAGAGGCCCTGCTGCAGGGGCGGGCAAGGTGGAAGCAGTGGTGAAAGTGTCACGCACAGCACACAAGGTTTGATGGGTCTTTATGTAGCCCCATTAAAGTCAATGAGAACGAAACACACACTTTGCTCTGCAGAGATGGGATTACTCATGCGCCTAAAATTAAACATGTGGTTAAGTGCTCTGCTGAATCAGGGCCAGAGAGATGGAAAATGAGCGCTGCCAGTACTGATTCTCCCCCATCCTCTTTTCCACACAGCTGCCTCCTGACGCCTGCTGACTCTTTCGTAAATATGGGCTGTAGCTATAGTACTGTATTAATTACGAAAAGAAACTGGGCCATATCCAAAGTCCTGGCCTCACTGAGGTCTTACTTAGACAAAACTTCCATTAACACCAAGTTAAGATTTGACTCTATGATCATAAAAATGGGATTCTGTAGCATAAGAATGGAGTTGTTCCTAATAGAGTGGATGGAGATGAGGTTTCATAAGACAGAACCAAATTGGTGAGAAAGTACAACTAACAGGTAAGTCCAGAGGAAAGGTGAATTTTCTATTGGGAAATATCCATTAGAGAGCTTCTTCTGCACTTTTCTTTTGTGTGCACTTAATCAGTTAACTTGTCAAATATTTTCGCATAAATAACTCTTACAGTACCTGAGAAAATTATATCTGTTTTTGCACAGTAGATTTATTATTAACACATTTGCTGATTTAACAGGTCTGTTAATAATTATTAATTTGATCTAACATACAAAAGGTTTGTGGTCGCATCAAATTGTTTCTTTAGTTTTAAAACCAAAAATGCAAGCAAGAGTGTGGAATCTCTGTTTGAATCAGGGAAAATATCATATGTGTGTGTTTGACATAAGTGACTGTTCATTTGACAAGCATCTGGAATTTATGTTACATAAATTTGGTAAGTCACCATATTTGTACATTTCCTCACCCCTTTCAGAAGACATTCCAAGAGTTACATTCAATCTTCTTTTAGAATAGGCTATATTTCCTCTATCCATGTAAGCATCCCACGAGAAAACAATTGAGATAAAGCATATCATACAATACTATAAGTGATACTAAAGACATTATAGTTTAATAAGCTGTGTTTTATTTTTGTATAAATTCTAAAGCTATGGATTTTCTGATAAACATTGATGATAAGGCTTTGATGTGCATTTTATTTTCTTTGTGGGCATTTCTGATTGAAATAAGCACTGAAAAGTAGGCAAGATATAGAATTTTAGAAAACATTGCCTTCCCCTCTCACAGTGCAACAAAGTTTAAAAGATTTTAAAACTGCTTTCCATATGGTTTGTTCTGTTAAATTAAATCAATATCAGAGTTAAGACCCAGGAATTCCAAGAATTTTTGCACAGGTCATTTAACTTACCTGTTTCTCCACTTGTCACTGTATTATCAGCATATTTCTGATAACTGCCTTTGAACAAACAAAGTAAAATAGAATTAGAATTATAAAAAGCTTGATATTATTAGATAAAATCTGGTAACTAAGAACAAATTATGGCATCTAAATATAATATATAGTAGACACTACGTAATAATTAATAAAAAACAATTGTAATAATAATGCAATGCACAACAATCCTTGAAAAACCTGGTATCTTTCATTACTGCCAGGAGATCTGGGTGAACAAGAGAAGATACTCCAGCTACTTGCTTTTTAATGGAAAAAGTGTGTTTCCAGGCTGGACACTTATCAGTGAGGCTTTGTTAGATACAGACTAACCCCAGGAAATGCAGAACTGGGCTCATACTTCTGCCACGCCATACTGTAGGACCATAAAGCCTCTACAACCATATTTCAATATTTAACTCCTTCTTTCTTGGTTCTTGCCTCGACAATCATCATGGAAAACGCAACCCAAGGCAGTTGGTCTGGGTTGCTTTTTGTCAATCCTCACATATTAAATGCATAGATGTTAGGTTTGTGGTGTAAGGGGGATGTGCAAATATCACACAAATTGGAAAATAATTAATATCCCTTCCCAAAATGAAAAGAACTCAGCCTTCACAATGTCTGTATCTTGCAAGAGCCACTTTTCTTTAGCCATTGTGCCATACTTACACTTATCCAGTTGAAATCTGAAGATGGAGAGAAGCAGATCCATGTTAAAGTTCTTGCCTGTAACAGACAGCTGAAGAACACAGTGGCTAAAACGCAAAATGACTACTGTCTGTCAGACTTCCCTGTTGAACAATACACCTGGGAGCTTGTGTTTGCTTTTTTTGGCTGTAAAAAAATCAACTTAAGCTGAGCTCAGGTAAAATGCATTTTAAAAAACACACTTTTTTTCCCCCATCATTACTGTTTATAAGGGAATGAAGAGTGTTTAGGGAATGCAATCCAGCAAAGATGGCAGAGGCTTTTTTGTGGCTGTGGCTAGGTTAATGTTAGAGTGGCTGTAACTCTTACATGACCAGCTTACTTTGAGAGATAGTGATATTTGGAGGAATAAGGTAGAAGGCCTGGAAGGAGATAAAAGAGAACAACATTGCACTGTGGTGAGCAGCAATGGATGCCCAGGCATATCCTTGGGAAAGTACTGACCTGTGACAATTTACTCCTGGCAGTGGGGTATGCAATTTTTCTCTTCATCACCATCATCTTCTTCCCCACTTCCCCTAACCATTTTACAGTGCTGGTGTAATGATCTGACCAGTTCTTACAGTCCTGTAAAAGGACATCCCAAACTGGGTAGGATAGGGCCAGTGTGCAGTGGGAAGTGTGGTGTCATAGTATAGAAAATATATGTATTTTCATATATGAATACATATTTTTTTTTATATATATTATTAATATGTGTATTTTTGGTGACACTGAGTGTCACAGAAAGACCTACTGTACAGGGCCCAGGATTAAGAAGCCTGCATGATTTACCCATCTCACAAGTAAAGGCTAGAAGCTGGAATACCTCTGTCTATCAGTTTTTAGAGTGGTTTCAAGAAGATAAGGAGCCTCTGCATAATGTAGTTGAAGAAGCCACTTAGCCTGCAAGGCAGACAGGACATGTCAATTAAAAATGACCTAGTTTCACTGGACTGGTGGAGACTATGGGTATTCTCTGAACTATGCTGGAAAGCAACCACAAGTCAGATGTCTCTGCTTGGGAAAACTACCCATGAGCACTGGGATTAATTTTGGCCTGAAAAATGAAATTTTGTCCATTTGGAGAGCTATCTCACAGAGACAGTCTGGTCTGTGCCTGTGGTACCCTCAGCCTACCAAGCAGCAGGTGCTGAGCTGAGGGGTCACAAAGCTAGATTCAAGTAACAGAATTAAAGAGTTTGTGGCTGGTCATTTCATCCTCCTGATAGAGGGAGAGCAATACAAGAGCAGGAAGTATGAGGTAAGAACCACAAACAAAGCCTGGAGGGATGATTTGTTATGGTTTAGGATCATATGATAAGTCTTGAAAGAGCGTCAACAATATCTGGGTGTGGTAAAAGTGCGTCCTAGCAGAAGGTCTTAAAGCAGGCAACAAAACAATGGCAGGAGTTCATGTGGTCTAGACCAATGGCCAAATACAGGAAACCACAAAGTGTGCTTGCTGGCAGAGGAAGATGTGCCTGAGAGAGGAAAATCACTGTGATGGCCAAGCAATATCCAGGAGGGACCCAGACACTTCCTCACAGAGCACCAGGAATTATGTGGGCGACCCTGGCTCCGTGTTCTCAAGGATGGATCAGGACAGATGCCAGCAGTGAAAGTGGCATCCCTGGGGGAGTGTATACAAGGGGGGAAAAGCAGAGCAGCAAGAGGGGAAGTTGAAGCTAGACAGAAATACCCATTCCACAGTTACTCATCTCACAAAGTGGTCTGTAAGATCAATTGGGGTCTGAAAGCAGTTTGTCCTGCAAATGACCTTATGAAGCAGAGCAGCTGGCTAAGAGCTCTCTGTCAGTTGAGGAAAACAGAAGTCTTTGGGATTATGTCAGAAAGTGATTGGTGTCTGTAGATGCTCACCCCTGGATCACCATCACCCAATGATGAAGAAGAAAATCTAAGGGTCACACTGGCCGTGAGCCACAGTGGTGCAGCTGCACAAGACTGCAGGTGCTCCTGATGACCTAGCACCTGGGGAAAGAGTAACACTTACTGAGGTGTCAACGGGACTGAACAGAAAGAATCACTAGGTGGACTAGCACAAGATAAACTTGCAGCACATAAGAGTGTCACATGCTTTTTTGGTAAAAATTAACACACTGCAAAAGAGAGTAAAACATGAAACATGTAACCTGGATTTACAAGACTTAGGTAACCCTGCTGTTCTCAGTACATGCAGTTAACCTCATGGTATAACTTCTAGCTGACTTCTCTGATAGGGCTGAGTGGCCGGAAGGCTACAGCATGGGATCTGCCAGACCATCCCTACAGAATAACATTGCCTTTTTTGATTGCTGCTAGCAACTTAGTGTTGTCTGAAGCCATGCACAGCAGAAACATTTGGTATTTTGCCAAAGCAAAAAGGAACGGGTGTTATACCCAAACTGCTTGGAAGAATTCAACTCTCTTTGTGTTTCATGCATACCTCTACAATGTACCCAGAGCACCATGGAGGCGAAGAAAAATCTGTATGTGAGTCAGAGAGGAGACTGACACCGAAAAGTGATGGAAGTTGGCTGGATTTGCCTGAAAAACAGGGTGGAAGCAGGGACTAGTATCCAGTCCTTTGCCACCCAGCAGTGATAAGGAAGGAATGACCACCAAGGGGCAGCATTTTCTTAATTGTTTTGTCGTGTTGTTCCTAAGATCTTCTGCCCTACTATTCCTATGACACCATTCAGATATCGGAAATAAATAAATAAATAAATACATAAATGCATAAATAAATAAAGTAGTGGCTGTGAAAATGGCCTTGAGAGCTTGTAAATGCCAGTCAACAAGAGAGTGCCCAGCACTGGCCTCTTTTTGGAGGTACAGAGTAGAGAGGTCACAGAATCTGGAGAAGATTTGTAAAATGCCCTGACGTACACGGAAGGTACCATTGATCGATATTTTACACTTTAATGTCACTCAGTGCAGAAGTGTGATTAATGGAACAATTAAATTCCCTTGCTTCCAGCAGAGACCTGAACCTTAATTTTGGTGGTTTTTGTTCAGTACCATAATGTTTAGCTAGTTTAAAGGTGTTCTTTAATTTAATTTTAAGGTCATATCCAAATTTTACAGAGGTACAGTGAAAAATTATGTCACATTGTCAGCAAAAACAATTAGATTATGATCCTTTAATCACTCATATTGAGCATGAAGTCCCTGATTCAGCAATGCATTTAAGTGTGCTTTGAATTTTAATTATGTGTGACGATCATTGTTATTCAGAAAAGTGTTTAGGCATATGCTTATATGTTTTGCTGAACTGAAGCTTGAAAGCAATAAGAAGGCATCTGGCACTTACCTAAGAGCAATCGAGGGTGACTCATAGTAGTGAAACTGAAGCTGGGCCACAGAGAGTTATTACATAGAGCAGTCTCCTGACCCTGTACTATAATAATCAGGAAAGAAAAAGATCTGCTTATCCCAGTCTTCAGATTCCTTAAGTGTCTTTTTTGCTGGTTGAAACAGCATTATTTTACCAGGGTCCTTTCATTTCTTGTCAGTCAAGGATGATGAATATGGGAATGTTTGTTTTTTTCACTGCACTTTCCACTGGACAAACAATTCCCAGCACGAAGTGGTGGCTGTTGAACAAACTCCTGCTGTAAAACCAGTTGAAAGGCTCCCATTGATTCTGAGGAAAGCCGCTTCAGGCCCTGGGTGAGTCACTGCACGGGCAGCCCTTGTCTCAGCACTTCTTGTGTTGTCTCTGTAATATGGCAGCAGATCAAGGTCTCCCAGCCAGTGACTAACAAATACTTAGAACTGGAGAATCACTTCCCCATCCTAAAGTCTTCTGACAGCAGGCTGCTGCCTCTTTCTAGCTGTTTCTTTCTTTTTAGATGTCTCAGTCATCAGTGTGAGCTACCCTAGGATGACAGACTGTCTCTAACAGCACCTGGCAGGGCTCTGGGGTAGATTCTGCTCTGGCCAGCACTGTACTTGGATGCAAGGCACCACTGCTCCACTTGCCTCAGCCATGATACTAAGGGAAGAATTTAACCCCCTGTCAACTCAGAGTAATAAATGAGAGAACTCCCCAACTGATTATCAGCTCTTTTACCTGCAATGTCCAGGACCATTTAAATCTTACTATGACTGATTAAAAAACATAATGGAAAATTGATTTTTTTTCCACATTATAGGGGGAAAATCAATGCAGATTAAGAACAAGAGAAACAATGAAAGGGAAGAAATACAACTGCAAATTCCACTGGACTCAAACCCAAAACCAAGAGTATATATTCTAAACTACAGGAACACACACTTTCTAAAGCCTCCTAAGTCTCTGCACTGGTAAAGTAATCTCAAACAAACTTGAAAGCAGATTGAAAATAGATGGGGTGTCTCTAAGTGAAAAGAGACAGTTATCCTCTGCACCTGCTAACAAACACAGTTCCTTTTTTTGTTATGAAATGTCTCTAACTTAAAATACTGCCTGAAAGTAAACTCCTTCATCAATTCATGATGAATTCTTCAAAGCCATTTTGGAAGACACTCTAAACCATTGGCTTTATTGTAGCTTTATTTAGGATTTGAGGAGAGAGAATACTGCAATCAGAAAGGAAGAAAGACAGACAGAGGAAATTATTACCTTTCAATCCCTGTGATTTAGAAAGAATAACATGCTTCTTTCTTGATCTGTTATATTACATACTTACAGAGTAAAATTTGACAATGTGGCATTGAACTGCAACTGCCTGCTGAAGTGATATCATCCTCTACTGTATACCAGGAACTTCTGGACCTGGGACTTCTGTGCCCTTTCTAGAATGCCATCCTCCCACTGCTTTTGGATTAATCACTCCCCTCTGCACTTTCCAGCAGAAGTGATTAATGCAAAAGATGGGTAGCTGTGCCCTCCCTGCTGTGTAGTCACTTTTCTTCATTTAAAATAAAGGTCAATTTTGACAGCAATACTGTTTTTTTAAATTATTGTTTTTTTAAGTTCCTCAAACTCTTTCAACAAACCTAGGTAAGTTTTCCTCCTTTCCGAAGTTGTGCAGCCACACATATTTATTCCTCATGTAAAGGATAAAAAGGTTGTTGCTGCAGTGCAGTGCTCTGGGCATTTAAGACCTGCTAAAAGTACAGCACCAAGTAGGTGCTTTTTCTAGTGGTGATGAGTGCATATCTGTCTGAGGATGTAGAGCTGAGCTTGCTGTTTGGTTTTGGAGGCCTTCCCAAACACTTCACCATTTCACCTGATAAGCAAAGTAGGCTGGGGAAAATGCTAGACATTAATTGTGGCAAAGATTGTCTTGTCTCCATTTTGACAACGGGATTAAGAAAATATGATTTCTAATGGCTACGCTGAGAATTAGGGATGCTTGACATCTGTTTCTGTAATTCTGAGCTCCCTAAACATTCTAAAAAGCATCCAAAGGCACCAGATTCTGTGATAGGAACACCAGAAGAAACACCTCGAGGAATACAACTGGGATACTGGCACTGCATGTAATGGGTACTGGCCTCCAGAACTGCCTGCAGCAGGACCCTGAGCTCAGCATCGCAGAAAGACCATTCCAACCCTGTTCTCCCTTTTTTTCCATCACGTCCTCTGCTATGTGAGTGTTTTTGTCTATCCACTGCCAAACTTCAAACATCAGAAAACTTATAAACTCAAACTAAACCATTTGGCTTAAAAAGCTGCAATAAAAGTGAACATTGGAGAATATGAATCAGATAAATGCGTCTCTGTGACAAGAGTTTGTTTTTTCTGCTGAAAAATAATTTGTTACTCCATATGTTTTGCCACTGAAGCTTTGCTTTTAGAAAGCACGTTACAGAGACTATCAGAAATTTTCTCTGACACTGAGTTCAAATATGTGCAAAAATTAGACATTTCTCTTTTTTGGTGTGTGTATAAATACTATTACAGCACTCTCCCCACAGAGTGTATGGCAAAGGTGGAGATACACTTGCAGATAGCCTAAGATGTGCAGCCAGCTTTGGTGTCTTTGTACCAAAGCAATGATGACGTAAGTGAGCTAAGGGTTTGCTCCTTGTTCTCAAAATCAGCACATAGCTGAGTTCCTTTTCGCTGGTAAAGCTCTTGGGTTGCCAGCAGCACTTTTGGAGTCTTGTTTGGTAGCCCTTTTGCCTGGCTGGTGTGGCTTGGTAGCCCTGGGGCAATGCTCATCTGGCAGTATTCATGACTAACTTTTGTCAGGATCCTTTCAAAGTTGAATTCTTATTGAAGGAGGGTTGGAATTGCAAATAAAGAACATTTTTTCTTATCTGATTTCAGCCGTGGCCAGGGGAAAAAAGTGCTTGGTGGGTTGTTTGTGGGTTATTTGTACACACAGAGGATTGTGTCACAGGAACCTTTCAGCCAACTACCATCTGCTGCTGCTAATGGAAACTGTCTAAACCGGCCCATATTAGGCAAGTCTCTGGGATCAAACCATATGAAGAATGAAGAATTTGCAGTCAGTTAAATTTTCAAAATGGCATTCTAAAATGTGTGGGTTTATTCCAAGTCCTTCGCTAAAATATGCTGCAATGTACAACAGTGCAGTGCTGAGGGTGAGTCCAGGGAAAGAGGGGTAACTCTGAGGTAATGGAAAAGGCAGTTTCCTGAAAACAGTTGGAATATGCCCGGTGATTTGGATGGGTGCTATACATTGTGGGTGCTGGGAATAGCCTGGAGAGCCAGGAATCACCTGCGATTATGTATTTTGGTATGGACTTTCATAACATAAGATGACCGAGCAGACCCACCTTGCATGTGCATGTGATTAATAGCTGTGGTGAAGGGTTAGTGAATAACAGCCTGATGCCAAATGGATATCAATGGGATCAAACCACGCATTTGGCAGATACAGGAAGGAGCATTCATTGTTGTGCACAGAATAAAGGAGAGTGCGGCAGCAACTCCCTGAACCCCCGGTAGAGCTCTGGCAAGTGAACAAGAATCTGGCTGTAACCCTGTGCAATAAGGACCACGCATGTACACATGTGCACGCAATTACATGGCATGAATGTAACAAGAGAAAATTGAATATAAAATATTACAGAAAGCCAATAATTCTGGTTTATATCTTTCTTTGTCCTTGATGCATAAGAGAACCTGGCTATTTTAAAATCTGGGTTCTATTTACATAGCCAAATTTAATGATCTTTCCTGTGCAAAATATGGTAGGAAGGAATTTAAAATGTCAACATTCTCTAGACCTGTTTATCTCTTTTCATGCCTCCGTCTGTATGAAGGAATAGACACTAGATGATTGAAATTGTGACAGCTCTGCTGAAGATACGACAAGTTATACCAGCTGCAAGCATGATCCAAAATCTCTGACAACGTACCTGCACTACAAAATAAGGATTTAATCACATGGTAGCCAGCATATGGGAAAATCCTTTTGTTCATCGTGCAGGTTGCATCTTTTACTCATTAGCAAATTCAGGAAACTAAATGAAAGCCTTAACACAAGAAGTCAGTATTTTCCATGAGATGTATTCAGTAGGACGTTGTTGTTTCCCAAAAATTCCTAATGGACATAGAAAGGAATAACATTCTTTTTACCAACTTTATCTAAAAGTTATAACAAAAACAATCTCATGATGCTAAATTTTCCTCAAGGTCACTAGAGATTGAGCAAAGTCCAAGTTTGTTATCACCAGTGCGGAAAGACCTTGGTATAAATGGGCCAGTTTGGTGATGGTAAATTCTATGGGAGCTAGAACTAGGTATATTTTCCAAGGTGTACTTTCCCAAGCAAACATTACTAGAATAAAAAATAAGAAAAGATGAAATAAATTAGAAAGCTGTACTTTGCAAAGCACATGGAATTCTCTCCTCTCTGCCAATGTACATGGGAGGGAAAAGTGCTGGAATAGTCTCCAAAGAATTTTATTTTTGGTGTGCACATTGGAGGTTATAACCTTCACTTCATTGCATCCTATGGCACACATTACTGTGACTGGAATCCAGCGTGTGTCTGTAATAGCCAGTAGCCAAGCAATTGACTCACTGCTCACAGAAAGTATACAATTCTGTATCTATCTGTTCGTGTGACACAGCAGGGGAGAAATCTGGGTCACCTGCACTTCCTGAGCCACTGCAGTCACTTAAAAGATGTGAATGCTCCACTGAACTGATTATACTTCCGCTACAAATCTTGTGTACTAAAACCCCTCACACATTTCATATTTTGCATTTTACCATATTTGAAAATAAAAGAAGGAATCACCCTGTCTCTAAATCAACGTAGCAATGTCCTTAAACCACAAAAAATGCAGTAATGTATTTACTCCATTAAAAATTAAATTTAATGTGACTTTATTGCTAGCATGCGTTAATTATATTTTGAAGCATGGAGACAGAGGCCATCCGAATTTTTCATTCAGAATTTCATGTATACAGAGAAGATGCTTCTCAAACTGAGCAAGCAGATGAGAAGAAACATTAATTCCTGCTAATTTAGTTGCTGTTTCTGCTATATTGTTCATTAAAAACCTAGAACTCCTTGAATTATCCTCTCTGGGCTTGTCTATATTGCAGTAAAAAAAGTCATTTAGTTCTAATATTATTATGAAAAATCAAACTGACTCTTTTTAGAGAGGTTCAAAGGTTTACTCCCTATAACAATTTTCCCTTGTTTATTTAACTTTTGAGAATTGTGCTTGTGCTGGTGTTAGATATGTTTTGGTAATGTTGACATATTCCCTCTAAAATAAGAGTAATCATGGTTTTCCTGGCTTTACTTCAGGCTTGTACAGCAGGAAGCCAGGATTGTACTGAAGTAAAGAAGTAAATTAGGTTATTCCATAGAAAATCTGCAGGGATTGAGGTGGAAATTACACTTGCATCTTTGGCTGCTTTTGCTCTGCTGTGGGATGAAGATCTGATCTTGCTGCCACAGAGATGTATAATTTTTTGTCCAATTTTCACAGCCAATATCCCAGATTGTACATTTGGAGGACAAATGAAGTAGAAGTAGACAGATCTAGAGTAAAAACTGTCTTTCAACATCTGCATCACAGGGGAAGTGTCAATACCCTGAAAAGCAGAGGACTTATGGACAACGATTCGCTTCTTTCTATGGGAAGGAAGATGACAAGGAACAGATTTTCAGCTGCTGATGAAACTTTTCCATCTACTGGGCAATACAGCTGCCAAAAAATGATGAGAGGCAGGATATGATACACAACTCATACTCCCTGTCCTCCACCTGCACAAAATCCAGGCTGTGCAGCACAGAACTCTTGGTTATGTTGCAGGCATCCATCTGTCAAGCAGGACTTTTTACAGAATTACTGTCCTAGGCCAAATTAATCCCTGAGATAATTCCATTGTGTTTTGTCTAAGGAAATATCAATTACTGTGAACGGAAGGATGATCTCATGATGAAGGCAAATAAATGACTTGGAATCATGGCTGGGACCTTGGATAGATTCCTCTTCTGCTGTAGAATTCTCATATGATTTGGATA
Organism: Struthidea cinerea; assembly: GCA_013397865.1. Classification (NCBI taxonomy): domain Eukaryota; kingdom Metazoa; phylum Chordata; class Aves; order Passeriformes; family Corcoracidae; genus Struthidea; species Struthidea cinerea. The sequence continues at coordinate 92,445 of VZTI01002669.1, forward strand.
AACTGACACAAATGCCAGTTGCCTCGATTTCCACCTATATAAAATAAGGTTAATTCTAATTTACTTCCAGAGCCATCTTTTAAGAATCTGTATTTCTTTGAGCTGTTTTGATAAAAAGAACTACAAAAAAGCCCAACCTAACAAAACCAAACCAAACCAAACCAAACCAAAAAAACCTCCAAAAACCAAAACCCAAAAACTGGTATATTGCTATTTTTATAGAGCATGAAAAAAAGAGTAAGAGGCTCGTGTTCTGGGAGATGACAGACATATCTGCATTTAGTAAGTTTACACTGTCAACTTACTCTGAACAAGAAGGATTAAAAACTCTTTTTGATCTCTCTTTGAGCTATATCAAAGGACATGGGAGATAAATATACAAAGCAGATTAGGATTAGTCTAGAATGGAGTAATATTAAGAAAATAATCCTTGAAAATTCAGAAGAGACAAAAAATTACCTTTTTCTCTGTCACTGAGATATGCTCACCTATGAGTCATACAAATGGTCCTGCATGTTTGGTGCATACAAGAAACTTCCCTTTAACTATCTTTTTTTCTCTGTAGAGAGAGTCTACATAATTAGATTAGGTCAAGTTAAAAATGCATTGGTTTTTCTCTCTCCCTCTCTCTCCCCCTCTCTCTCTCCAGCTCTGCAGCAATACTCTAGCTCCACTGACTGATCTAAAGTAGGAACTGGTGCCTCCCAGAAATGTACATCCTTAGGAAATGTGTTCAGTTAAAGTGTCTTCCAAGTACTGATGGAAGTCCTGCGTGTGCTTGGTTTTCCTGCATCTGTTTATTTTTTATTGTCATATTTCACACAGATTTTCATGAAATTTTACAGTTTTGGAGTTGCAATTTATTTTTACTTTGGCTGTCATTGCTGATATTATTATTATCATAACACTAGCAAAGGAAAAAAAAAAGGAATTGCTTAGAGAAAGCAGAAATACTGGTGTCTTTGAGGATTAACATGATCTTGTTAGCATGAAAGGAAAACAACAGCTTGGATCCTAGCCCACAGAATCCAACAACTTTACCTCTATGGATCAGTGAGTAATTGTGAAAGCAGCACTTGGCTAAAGCATTCTCTTCTACTCTACATTCTCCACTTTTGATCAAGTAAAATGACTTTTTCCTTCCTCAGATAACACCAGTTTATTCTTAACCAGATGGGTGTTTCAAAATGCACCAAAGTTTACATTTCTGAGGTTTGTTAAACTACATCTTTGGGTGTCATTTGGATTGTTCAAAATTAGGTACAGTATGTTACGACATTTCTTTGATGGTATCTGAGCAAAACAACTGGCAAAAAAATTAAAAATCCCACTTAATTATTCCTATAGTAACATTTAATATCCAGTTACCTCATTCTGATCAAAAAACCCAGCAGCTTTCAAGGGGTTAGCCTTTCTCTTCTCAGATGCTTAAAGGAAGTTGGCACAAATATTTTTTACAGGCTCCAGCAAATGAACCCAGTGTATAGAAATTGAAGTGTCTAATCTAATCTGTTGAGGGATCTGTACCACATGCATTACCCTGACATTTAAGGTCTCATAGTCAGTGACCGCTTAACCAAATCTGTCACTGTGACAGACATGTATTTCTACATGCTGTGCCACAACTTAATCTTTCAGGCACCGTTTAGGTGAAATATCTTGTAGCACAGTGACTCAAGAGTCCATAATGTCTTTAATGAAGAAATGTCCCAGCTGGTATTAAAACAGATCATTTTGACTGTCATATTTGCAATAAAGCAAAACAAAGTGAGTTTGTCTACTGAGCTCTACACAGTAGATCAGCTGTTAGATGATGTAACTCTAGTTATCTTTACAATTACTGTTATTATTATGTGTTATTACAACGCTACACCTCTTCCCTTTTCCCCAGTACCACAGCCTTTCTGGAGGTGAAGACTGTTTTTGAAATGTCTGCTTAGTGACAGATCTGAACTTCTAAATTACCTCTTCTGACACCTTGTGCGTCCTGTACATCACACTGTGAATCTGCTATGAGTCAGAACGTTGTCTGATATCTCTCAATGATGTAGTAAAATATAATGTTGTTCGTAACTACATGCATTTAATACTTTCAACTAACTGAGGAAGAGAAAGAATTCTTTTATCATGATTTGATTTCTACCCTCTTGTTTCCTTTTCTGGTGTTGCTTGTTTAACGGGGTCAATAAATTTTATGTTCAATTTGTCTCCAGGTTTTGCACTGGCTCTTTCTGGCTGCTGGCCCCAGCGTGGCCTGGCTTGTGGAGTCCCAGAGCTGACAGGTGGGGTGGTGCATGCACATATTGCCATCTGTATCTTCCTACAAAGCAGGTTATCTCCACTGGAGACAGCTCTTGCCTCTGGGAGGAAACTTGTCCTTTGTTTATATGGAGAAATGTCTCTGCGAGATACAGACTTTGTGGATTCTTGTAGTGTAGCTAGATCTACTTGGACAGGCTGGTGGAGCCCTAATGCTACTTCCAATCACCCTGGAGCACTTGGGATGTCCTGGGGAACAGGCACTCTCTACACAGTCTACACACTTCATCCCACCCTTTCTTGACATTCGCTTTCATTACACAGTGCCTGGCTTTGTTAAACTTTTTTTCCTGGAGGATCAATTTTGTTTCTAAAGCTTTTCTGCCAGACCTCATCTATCCCAGTCAGTAGTCCTACCTCTTTGAAGAAAAAATATATATGCTTTTGATGGATGACAAGAGGTTTCTGCCACTATGACTCAGCAGCAATTATACTGCTTTTTATGCAGAGTTTATTAGGGTGTTCCAAAGAAGGAGCTGTACAAGCCTAGTGCATAAATTCAGCAGTTCCACTGCAGCAAGAAGGACTAAGTCGTGATGACTGGGATCTTGGCAGTAGGTCCAGAAGCATATTGAAAATTGGTGTTTGAAAGCAAGGATCACAGGTCTTCTGACAAAGAGTACCAACTCTTTTAAAAATCTAGGTTACTATGTTCAGTGCTTCAGGCTGAAAAGTTTAATGCCAGATCAATGTGATCTGCTAATGGGTTCAATAAGGCCCCTCAAAGCTTTAATATTCTGAAAAAAATGTGCCCTCCCCCAATGTCTGCAATTACTGCCACTGATGGTGATAACACACTCCCTGAATCTAAGTAGAAGCAGCTGAGATGTTTGTGACACTTGGGGCAGACTTCCCAGGAGCACTTTAAGCATTGCTTGAAAAGAGGTCTTAATGCACTTCGTATATTTTGAGGTTGCAAAGAACAGCATTAAATAATCACATAGGGGAGAAAGAAAACTTGTCAAAAGCTCCCCAATTTATTAGACACAGCTTGATGAACAGACTCCCATTCTTCTGGGACAGCATGATGTGCCACTTGATGGAAATCATGAGGAAACAGTTACATAAAAGGGCTGGCTAGCAGTGAAAGGAGGCAACGTTTTAAAAACTCTCTATAAAAAAGAAATAATCAGCCTGATGTACCCAAATCCTTTCCATAACTTCATGCCTCTATATCCCATGAATTCTGGAAGACGGTTTCAGTACATTATTTTCCACAGGTGGCTTTCCTTTCCAGTCTATTTATCTGTCCCACTCAAAGTGCGCATCTCCGGCTATACCCACCCCTCCTCTCATGGGCAGCAGTTGTGGGACTGTACTGAGGGAGCACCAGCTTGCAGCACTCCTTGCCTTGGGGTGTCTTTGTTTCCGACCCCCTCTGCCAAATTTCAGTGATTTTGCTTAACTGTAAGCTTAGCTAGGAGCTCCCCATGCATGCTCACACTGATAGAGAGGGAAATAACAGGCCGTGGGCAAGTGTGGAGCCCCCTGCTCTGGCATCCCATCCCCAATGGTATGGCCCCTCTCTTTCCTACTAATTTGACCTATTCTGCAGGGCTGAGCAAAAAAGAAGAAGGGAGGGGAGGGAGGAAATGAAACAGAAAAACAAGGAAAATAACGATGAGCAATGCTAGAAGAGAAAAGGGGAACAGAGAAAAAGCGAAAAGAAAAGAAACTAAGAGAAAAGAAAAACGTCAAGAAAGAAACAGCATCTGAAAAAAGAGAAAAATGACAGAAAGAAGACAGAAAGAAAGAAGTCGAAGAGAAAACAGAATGGAGAAGGAAAATGGGGAAAGCAGGAAAGGGGAAAAAGAAAATGGGGAAAGTAGGAAAGGGGAAGGAAAATAAGCCCTGATTGTGCCCAGCAAGCAGCGGGACACGGCGCAGCCCGTGCCGCCGGTGCCGGAGCCGGAGCGGGAGCGGGGCCGGCT
>VZTI01002669.1:100187-132074 GCA_013397865.1 Struthidea cinerea
TTTTTTTTTGTTCTGTGGATGTAGACCTAGAAAACACAAGCTTTTGCCACCCTGGTCCCTGCCACAGTAATTCTCACAGACAGCTGTGATATTTCCTAGTTACGTGTGTAGATTATTACTGAGAGTTTCACCTCCCCAGCTCAAAATCTCCTTGTTCAGCTAGGAGCAAATAGGTGTTTTTTTCCCCCTCTTTTTACTTATTTATTTGAAGCTGAATGTGGCATGCAGTAACCCAAAACAAGAGATGCATGAGGAAAGAGGGGGGAAAATATTTAATGCCACAGTAGCTCACGTTGCTTGTTAATAAAGGTTTTATTTATTGCTAAGCAAAATCATCTTGGAACTGGTAACAGCTAGAGAGAAATGCAATTTCCGTTCCTGCAGATATGTTGAAGATCTTGCTTGTTGCACTCTGTTAAATCCAGTTTCTTGCCAGATTAAGGGGGGCTAATCTTTGCACACACAGTTCGTGTTTCATGCTATTATCTACCAGTATTTCGGGAGGGAAGCCCATTGCTGTGGTTAGGCTTACACATGACTATTTTTGCCTGCCGTTTAAGCCCCACCAGCCCACCTGGCAGTTTGACCTGCAGGTGCCTTACACTGAAGCTGTCGTCCTTCATGTGGCCTGTGCTGACTAAGACAGGTCACTGTCAGTTTATAGCTGGGGTGGGGAAGATTTAGTGCTCTGAGTATCCGAGGTCATGCATTTTTACAGTGAACATGGCAAAAGCAACTCATCTGTTGAGGTAGTCCTTTCTCCTACGTCTCAGAAGAAAGGCATATTTTAGGGAGGGTACGGTAGGGAGCTTTAACCTTGAGTGATGTATTGTCTCAGTGATGCATTGACAAAATTGGTATTCTGGAAAATGTGTACATATTTGTCTGTGTAGGGCTCTTCCATGAAATTTGGTAGCACAGGCTAACTTTCTCTGGCTTGCACTGCATTTTATTTAGCAGGCCTGAATGGGGCAGCCTTGCTGATGGTAGAAAATATCCATCAGCCCTGTTTTGAAGCCGCTGGGCAATATTCCAGGCTGCGTTGAAGAAATCCTGTTAAATGTTTTCACCCTGTAGTGTCAGACTTGCATCATTTAAAAACAGGCCGAGCCCATAGACATTTGACAGTACCTCTGTTGGGTCTGCCACATGAGATTTAATCTAGCAAGTGACCCAAATACGTGCACTAGAAGAACAAGTGTAAGTACACTGGGGAAAATTACTTGCCATCTGTCTCCTTGTTGTGTGTGTATATTTGATTATTAATTTACCTCTGTGATTTTTATGGGCCCTTTTTGTCGTCTTCTCAATTTTTCAGCTCCAAGTGCACCCCTCCAGTAGCTTTTAGTAGCTGCAATCTTCTGAATTCTAGGAGTGAGGTTGGTGATGGAGAGACAGGGACTTGTGTGCTTTCTCTTTAATGTTTTCCCTTTGTCCCCTCTGTTCCATCTTCTGCATGCTAATTTCAAACCACCATAAAGATAATTTGTATATGAAATGTATATATGAAATATATACAAAGGAGCTTTAACATTTTCATAAATGAATAAAGGTAATTTGGAGAAGATGCCTGAGTAACTTAACCTGTGTGATAAAGGTTTGTAGTTGAGTTTGTGTTGTAGCTGAGTATTGACCAAGTGAACCAGTTCCTGGTTATCTAATGGGGTGAACGTGGCACAATAATGTTCTATTAATACCAGTTCATTTTTAAATGCTGAACACAACCTAAATATGTATTTGGCTTTTGATTTAAAAATGGTTTCTGCATAAAAAATTATGTTGAACGAAACACTTTGATCAACATGTGAAATCCTAGTTTCATCAAAATATCGGTGGGTGGTTTGTTTGGGTTTTTTTTGCATTCGAGATGCTATAGTATAGAAATTTTAGAAAGCAAGAAAAAATAAAGCCTGTGGGGACATAATTTCTAAGTTTCTTGTTGCATATGTAGCACTAACATAAAGCATGTCATTTCTGGTAGCTGGTTCAGAGAATAAATTCATCCCTGTTAGCAGACAGAGAGTCTCCCTGAGTCACTGATGGGATGTGCCTCATCTGCAGGAAGTTCTTCCAGCACACAATGGAGTTACAAATTCAAATGATCGACTTTCTCCAACATGTCCCATATGTATTCCAGCTGCACTTCTGCATCCTTGAAGTTTGCCAGAGTGAAAGTCGCTGAAAAGGCTCAGAAGTATCTCATCTCAATTTGTTAACCATCTGATAGCTGCAGGAGTTATGAATTAGAACTCCTTTGCTTCCCTCATCTGGAAGTTTGCCCTTCCCTTGTTGTTTGCTGCTAGGTTGTTTTTTTTTTTTTAATTATTTTTTTTCTGTGAAGTTGACTGAATCAGACTTTGCTGTTTGTTTATGAAGTTTCTTTCTTTAGCTGAAATATTTGATGCTGAAACTGATGCAAGACTGCTGGCAACCGGTGGTGAGAGTTGCTCCAAATACACAGTTGGAGAAACAGACTAAATCTGAAGGCAGAGATGCTTAGTGTTATTGTTACTTATGTAAAGGTGAATCTGTTCTTTAGGCCAGTGTTTTATGTTATTATTTCTAAATATATTATAGGCTTTATTAAGATTTTGGGTTAACTGTTTTTTTGGAAAAGAAACCTTTTTAAACTGTCCATTTCCTTCTCTGTTCTTTTAACCCTAATTTTTTTCTGAAATGGTTATTTGAAAGGTGGAAGCATTTTATCTGGAGACCTGAACCTTAAGCTGAAAGTTTTAAAATAAATTTTGGAATTTCTCTTGATTGTGGAAGCCTGTTGTTTCTCTTTGGGCTTGACAACCTTTGACTCCCTCCGCTTTTCCACTTGGGGTGACTGATCATATAAATGCTCCTTATTTTCCTTTAGAGTGGGAGCTTGTTCCGTGGGCAGGTTATTTAAGTCAGGATGGCAGTAGGATTTCATTTCACATCTACTAGATCACGTTCTTATCCTGTCTCAGGATAGTCATCCAGACTTAAAATGTGTTATTTTTTGCGTGGGCAGTCCCTGCCTAGTAAGAGGGTGTAAATTTTGCAATTTTTTTCCTAGTTTTACCCTCTGCAGAGCTCCATACAAAACCATTTTTCCCCAAAGGCCAGCCTGTTGGTGAATGAAACTCGAAGAGTCAGAGGAAAGTGTTTTTTTGGAATGACATCCTAAATATTTCTTAACATGTCAACACTACTGCTCAGTTTGTTACTTCAGGACAGTTGAAATATTTTGTCGACCTGTGAATGGCTTATGACAGATCTCCAAAGGCAGCGACATGCACTTGGTTCTGTCTTCAGAGGATGCTTCAGGCTAGCACAGGGTTGCTGCTGTTTGTGTATGACAGCTGATTGTGAAACAAAGAAACAAGCTGGATCACTGGGGCAGCCACCAAGGATCGAGTAATCTGTCAATCTCTGTTTTACTTCAAGGAAAAAGAAAATTGGTAAATCCAACTGTTTGAAACTGATAAAATTTTGTGACCCAGCCTCTGTAACTGGGGAAGGTTCATCGATGATGCTTCACTGACCATTCCTGGCCTCATTAAGCTTCGAGAGGCAGAAAAAGTAAAAGTGGCTTCCTTGAATACTAATCCTTGTGTTCCCTAGGACACTTTGAATTACTCTGTTAGCCTTCATTGTCCTAGTGGCTTCATGAGAAAATTTTTCAAGAGTAGTGGCAAGTTTCAGTTGGAGATAAATAATACTTGTTTACTGTCTTCAAGTCACTTGTTTCCTTTACCTCTTCATCTTTTTAATTGCTTTTTGTTTTATTGGAAATATTGTGCTTTCAGCATATTTTATCTTCTAGATCTTGATTATTTTGATTTTTTTGTCCACTGGTTTATTTAAGTGACCCATATTAATGCTTCAAAAACTAAGAATCAGTGTAATCTGTAAAACACTGTGGGTGTATATACTATCATTATATACAATAGCAGAATTCTGTGGTATACTAAAATTTGAGACCATGCCTTTTTTGTCATCTTTCTTCCAGCAGAGAGCTGGACAGGCTTGCCATTAGTCTGCCACAAAGGCTCCTTAATATATTCGCGGGGGTCACTGTTGGCTGCCTCAGATCATTTCCTTCTCTCCAGGATTTAAGCACATTGGCCTCAGCAGCATTCCCAGTCCCAGCTGGCCCAGGAAGCCAGAGACTGACAGATAATTGAACACGGATTTTCTATATGATGGTACAAACCATTGTTTCTCGATGACTGTACTGGTCTGTGGAATCCCCTATTATTCACCAGCTTGTCAGTAGACCCAAAAAGCCCTGCCCTGACCTCTGACCTGCGGTTCAAGGGAGGACAGGTTTTTCTGAATTTAGCGTCCTGTGTCCAGGATGAGTGTTTCTGAATTTAGTGTTACTCTGGGCTATTTTGCTTATGAGAGGCTTGTGTGATTTTTAGCTCCTACATGTTGTAGTCAGTTAGTCCAATTCGTGTTCAGGGGAACAACGCAGTAATTGGTAGCAGAACTCCTGCTGTAAAGTTTCTGCCAGTGCCTGGATGCTATTTTCACGCAGCTTGGTAATTTGCGTACTTAAATCCTAAAAAAGGACTTGAACTCTTGAAACAGGGTTGCTATTCAGTGACCAAAATTGTCATGGAAACAAACCCACTCAACAGCAGCCTGAGCCCTTCTGAGATCTGTGTCCAGCCTTCTCTTCTCACCTCTGTGGCTTTTTACATGTAGCAGTTAATAATTGATGCTGGGCCCAGGAACCAGACTCCAGTGTGCCACTTGCCCATCATTGCTGTAGAAGACCTGCACCCAGTGCTTAGGTGGGAAACCAGTCTCTGAACACTCTCAATTACCTAACTAAAAGATACACCACAAATATTTATCTGCAGCCTCGACTTAGAGACAGCATTTCATTTCAATAGTGTTTCCAATTGCTTGGCTACCTTCTCTAAGTGTAACTTAACTGCTTTTCTAAGATTTTTCTCTCCCTCTGATACAAGGGAATGTAGCTCAAAGTTGGATGGCTCTGTGAATCAGGTACTTTTATTTAGGAGGCAGTGCCTGGCTAAGTGCATGGGCTTCCAATGTTGTGATGCATCAGGAGTGCCTTTGCAGTATCCAGCCTCCAATTTCTATGCAGGAATATTTCTCAATTGATATTTTTTAAAATAGTTTTTATGTTTTCTCAGCAACTATTGAAGCTGGTAATGGTTATTTACTTTGTTACTAAAAAATCCACCATGGAGTTCCAGTGTATAAATAAAGCACTAAGAAATATTCTTCCACTGAAAATAGTCTCCTAAAGTTGATGTTTGGAGCGGTTTTAAGGTGACATAATTACTTAGTGGGGGAGGAGGAAAAAGCCCTGAGTCACTGGATGTTGTCCATTATAAAGATCTTTAAGAATTAAGGAAAATTAAAACCTGTCCGTAGATAGGGGTCAGCCAAGCCCTTTATTGTGGAATATCACGGTTAAAACCAAGCCCTGAAATTCAGCCAACCAGCATGAAACTGTTTGTTTTTGTCAAAGTGCCTCTTGATATGTCTTCATCAAGATTCCAACAGGAGATTTAAGACTTCAGGAGGATGCCAGCTTGTGTGTAGAAAAGATTGGTGTGCTGAAGTTGCCTCTAGAAGGTAGGCAGAGGAGGTTTGTTCCGTTGTCATTTAAATTGTAAATATTCAGTGTGTGGCTGGTGTTGGAACCATGTGTGTTGCAGTAATTCCTGAGCATGCATTTTTACTGAGGGTGTTTCCCCAGAGGTGTTTTATGGCATGCTCAGAGTTAAACCTGCTGTAAGTGAGGTTGTGAGTTGTCGAGTTGAAGTTCTTTACTATATTATTGAAGTTACTTACTACATTAATGCCTGTAAACTTGACAGGCTTTTGAATTGCATGTTTCACTTTGCATTGAAACATGCAAATCATTGGATTATAAAGTCATAACCAACATCTTGGAGGCAAATTGGGGAGAACTGGAATTCTTAATCCAGGATAATTTGATTTCTATTTTTTTGCAAATGTTTGATTTGTTTCAGGTCTCTCACATAAAATCCTGAAGTGGGAATTAATTTCAAAAGTTTGCCACTTCTGTGACTTTAGCTTTGGTTTCTCCAAGTCTTTTGTGTGTGTGTACAGTTTGATATTGTTTTCAGTGTGTTTTCAGCGTTTAAGTGTGTTTTCAGTGATGGGCCTTTGAAAAGATGTGGAAGGATCTTGCTGCCCAGTGTTCAAAGCAGCACATTAAATAATACACTTAAAAATCTTCCTTTTGAAGCACACAATGCCTGTGCCTTTATAGGCTGTTTGGTAGTTTCTCCTCTGCAGACTGATCCTGTTGGTACTTTTAGTCTTTATGTGATATTGTAGCACTTTGGAAACATTGGAATGTTCTTAGTTTCATTTTACAGCCTGTCAACTTTCCTGGGTCAGAATCAGTTATGTTTGGCTGGCTCTTTTGTTTGAGGGGACTTGTACTGGGCTGCTTTGAGAAGAGGATTAGGTCCAGTTGGAAATTCAGATGAGATGCCTGCAGTCACTTCTGGCCATTAGAGTACTTATCCTAAGTTTCCTATTTCCAAAACACACTGTGGATTTCTCTTACTGAAGTGGAAGGAACCCATGCTGTGTTGAGTGTGACTCTGTGGGTGGAACTTGTAGCTGTTGTTCTGTAGGTTATGAACTTTCTGCTATATACTGGTTTTTTCATGCTTCATATGCTTTTTAAAAATATATTTTTTCTTTTAAAATAAAAATATGTTTGAAGGAACACCGTGCCTTGTTTTATCCTCTTATTTCCAACAGTTATGTGAAGGTGCTGTCATGCCTTCTCTTGCATTTGATATTACTACTTAGTGTGGCAACAGTGTTGATTGTTTTAATATTTTAATAAGAAGATGAAGAAATTAGAGTCACGTTTGAGGCAGGATCTTAACAAGCCTTATTTTGTGTGTTAGTAATCAGCGCTCTAGATACCACTAAAACGGGAAGAATATTTATGTCCTGGATTAAGCCTCTCTGTATTGGCCCATCTGACCTTGACGGTGCCAGAATTTAGTTGGTGAACCATCTTGGGCACCTCTCTGAAATGATTTCTGAAGCTTGGTTTGGAAGTTTGGTTTGTGAGTCTCTAGCACAGTTGCTCCCATTCTGCCATCCTTTCTTTGGCTTTCCAGGCCTCCTTCCACCTCCCATGCTGAAAAGAAACACTGTACAGTTCCTGGGAAGATACTTCTAGGTATGGTATGCATCTATCTATGTATTTCCTTACTGCAAAATCTTGAATTATAGCAAGAATTTCCTTGTAATAAATTCCATGAATTTTCAGTGTATGTGTTTCATTTTCTTCAAACAGTTTCAGTTGCACTTGAGGAAACTTTTTAAAGGTTGTTTTGTTTGTGGGGGTTGTTTTCTTTTTTTTTTTTTGAGAAAGGAAAGAGGGTTTCTCTGGCAAAATTAGCATTAGTTGCAGAATAAAAGTTTCCTTTTCTAACCAGTTATTGTAATTAATCTTCTGCTCTCTTACATTTTTATAATTAAAGGAGAAGAAAACTTAGGCTTTTTAAATCACTTTGATCTGAATTAGGGTTCCAGTGCCAAAAATATAATTTAAATGCTGCATGGTTGTATAAATAAAGCCTGCTGAAAGAAAAAGTTCTAAGAGAATAATGAAAAAATTGAACCAATTAAAGTGGCACTTTTGTGTCTAGCAGCTCTTATTTTTGTAGCACAAACAGTTCTTTATAGCTTCTTTGTAACGCCAGTGTACTTGAATAAATTTTCTATTTTTGTGAAAAGATGTAGTTGTATGTTCCATTCAATTTCGCAGTACATTGTTCATCTCTTGCATGTAAATCACTTGGCTTGTTAAAAATGTTAATATTTCTCTTCAATAAACATCACGCTTCTGGAGAGTTCTCAAAATGCACTTTTATCCAGAAGACGAAAGACTTAAGAATGGGGAAAGGCCACAAAGAGAATGGTTCCTCACGTTGTTGCACTCATAGTAAAAAAGCCAAGCCCAAGCTGGATCACCTGGAGTTCTGTCTGTGCTGCTGTTTGCTGCCAGGCACATTCCTGCTCTGCCTGGCTGTTGAAAGCAGCTCCTGCTATGGAGGTGGTTGTGGTGGTGTGGCTTATGGAGTATGGCTGGCAGGTGAAGCCTCAGATGGGTGCCTGCTCCACCTGAATGAGCCTGGGGCTGTGTGTCAGGATGGGCCCTGAGTGATGGTGCAAGTCACTACATCTCTTCTTCCCTCCCTGTTCTTGCTCAGTATGTGATGGCAAACTTGGGGCAGCTGAAGCCGCATCTTTGGTAGGTCTGTTGTGCTGGATGGTTCCGTGTGGCTCAAGCCTTTGTAAGGGTGCCTGGCTATTCTGAAATGATGGCTTGGGCTTAAAGAAAGGAACTTGTTTTATATACTTTCCCTTTCCCTGAGAACTGTGAGGTGTCTAGATGCTGCTTAGCCAGAGGAATTTTGGTTTCTCTGGAGTGTGTTTTGCTGTAGCAGTGTACTTACTTTAATTAAAAGACTAGAGAAGTTGTGGAGAGTCTCCTTCTCTGGCGGTAATGAAAACCCACCTGGACACAATCCTGTGAACCTGCTTTATTTAAATGGAGTGGGGTGGGTCTTGGACTAGATATCCTCCAGCGGTCCCTCCCAAAAGTAGCAATTATATGAATGTTTCACTAAATCTGTTTTGTTTAATGTTGAATGAGTAGGTTTATATGTGTTCCGAGCAGAACCTGGGATTACCCTGGTGGAGCTGAGTAACTGGAGTTCCATGCCTGACTGATACAAGTTAAAAGCAAAAGGAAGGATTGAATGTCCAGTGAGCAAGGAAGCTAGTCGGTCCTCTGGAATTTAGAGCCTGCTTCTAGCACACGACGAAAGAAAATAGGATATTAATGAAAAAGGTGATGTTTATATGTTAACAAAACTGATCTAAAAAAGTAGTACAGTAAACCTGTGGGAATTTTCAGGAAACTTTTCTCCTCTAGGGGACAGTCAGCTCTTTCTGCCATTTTTTTCCTAAGTGTTCTGTTTTCAATCTGTGTGAACAATCCTGTCCGAGAACGGTTGAAGGCCACCTCATTTAGGGGCTGTGCAAGTGTGTGGTGAGGTGAGGAGAGGAAAGGATCCCACAAAGAAGAAAGGCATTAAGGAATACTGGCTTTCACCAATTTCTGTGTCACATACCTAGTCTGCTACCTTGCAATACTAATAATTATTAACGTTTGGTATTTTACTCTTGAAAAATGATGAAAGTACTGACTGATACAGGAATACCTATAGTGTTTTGTCCATATATCATTAAGATAAGTGTTAACCCTCTTGTAATTCTGAGCTGTTGGCTTGATGTGTATGGAAATAAACTAGCTTTTCAGGAAAAAAGGCTTGCTGCTCTTTGCAGCTCTAAATCTTGGTGCTGCTTGATGATAGTCTTGGAGAAGAAGGCTTGTCTAAGCAGTCAGTGTGGATAGTACAGATGTACAGGTACCATGGTGATGAGTATCATACGTGTCTTGAAAGGCTCTGATGCAGTAGCTTGGCGCAAGGTACCACCCTGTTAGGCACAGTTTCTAGGAACACATGCTGTGTGTGATATTTCAGTCTACCAGTTTGGCTCTGTGCTTGGTTTGTTCTGAACACCTTGCAGACTGAAATTCGTAGATTTTGTTAAGGTTCTCCGTGTTGTAGCTTATTGTAGGCAGGGAGTTTCAGTTTGTGTTCGCACTATGCTTGCTAATTGTAAATGATGTGAAAAAGCACAGGAGTTTATTTTATAGCAAGAAGATTTAAAACTCGGTTTCTTCCTACTGAATCCTAATGTTAGGGTACTGTTTTCTGAATTAGTAAAATGACTCTAAAGCATAAAAATAAAGAACTAAGACACAGGTAAATTTAAATATGGGAAACATTACAGGATTCCAGAATAAAGAGTCATTTTATTAGTGGCTGTCCCTCAGTCTTTCTGTAAATATTTAAGGAACAAAATAAGTGATGTGAGTGAGAATTTTCAGTAATGAGTGTGATTGAAATAATTTATCATTTTTTTTTCCTGCTTGTCTTGTGTAATTGAAACAATTCTGCTCCAAAATACAAATTGTGCTGGATCTTAGTGTGGGCAAGGATCTAAGGACATCTGTTCTTTGTGTAGCGTAGTGGGAGTGATGGCTGAAGGTTTTTGCTTGAATAAGGGCACTGAGAGCACTTTATTTTGCATACTTCTTTCAAGATAAGAAATCATGGGGAAACATCTGTGTGTAGAGTACAGAAATGTACAATGTTGTACTTTATATGTTGCTGTATGCTGTATTAGTGGAGAGTATTTGTTTTCCATCCTCATTTTTCTTGGACTGAAATCCTATATGAAGTGCATGAGGTAGTAGGGAATGGTCCTGTTAAGGAATAGCAGATACTGTGATAATTCTAAGCATGAATCTGAAATTGTACCAGTTAGTCCTTTGCCAAAAGTAAGTGAGCACACTTGTAGAATAAGTGCTCAAGGAAGACTGCTTGTTATGCTGTATTTTGTGTTGTAAAATGCAAAAGAACCCTTTTGATAATGGGATGGTTGCATTTAATATGCATACTTAATTGCACATATAACTATATATATATAACTATATATATTTATACACACACACACAATAAAAGACATAATTTTTCATCCCATTTATACTCGCATGCTATCTTATGTCTGCACCAGCAGTACAGGTCATGGATAAAGTGAAGGGCTGGACCCTGCAATCAGTGACTCTTCCAGCAGAGTGGTTAAATTATTATCCAATTATGCCCTTGGGAGTTTCTGAGCTTATAAATACAGTAAGCAGTATGGTAATCAGAAAAACCAAATTTTTTTTTTTTGTTTAGGGAGTCCTTATTTCTTTAGTCATTGTTCTGAATTTCATCAGGAGCTGCTAAATTCTTACTTTCTGCAGCAAAGGATCTCTTCTGACTTTGCAGTATTTGGGTTTCCTTTTTTTCTGCTGAAGGTTGGAAGTTAGTTTATTGGGTCATCTTACTATCTATGTTTTAAAATAAAACTAAATGAGGAAGCAAATGCAGAGATTATATTTCAGGTGTTGCTTCAGGAACTGACTAAACCTTGATTTAATTGAATTCTATTTAGATTGATTCAATATTGCTGCTCTTCTGATTAAAGGAAGAAAACTGCAGCTTACTAATCTGTTTTTCTTGTACCTGCCTAAAATTTATTCTTTTTTGAAGTACAAATGAACAAGTGAATTTTTTGGCTGAGCAAAGTCAGTGTTTGTGCCTAGACAATTATGCATTAGCTATTTCTTGCTTACTGGCATGGAAAAAAATGAGCAGATTGGAGAGGATGGATACCCTGCTTAGTAATATTCAAAAAGAAGGATAAATATAACCTAATAATCTGCTTTAGTGATGATCTGTTTATTTTGTCCTAACTTAGTTAAAATCAAAAGAAAAGCAAATAATTTTGTAGGTCTGATGTGCTAGTAAGCGAAAATGGCCGTGTATGCTTTGGCTTTGCAGTTGGGACTTCGGTTTTACAAACACTTGGACATGTGTTCAGCTTTTCAGATGTAAATAGTCCCATTAGATGAAATCTGGTTCTAAATGGAATCAATGGTAAAACCTGTGGCAATTTAAATAAGGCTGGAATTTCATGAATGAGTTCAGTGAGACTAGCTGTATACATAAAGCTAAACACACGTCTGAGTGTTTGCAGGACAGAGGGCCTGCAAAGGATACGAGACTAAGACCCTTCGACACAGTTTGAAGTCTGACCTGTCTTGCTGCTGAATGATGAAGAGTCACAGTGAGGAAGTAGGTGACCAGTTTGTGCATAAACAAATGCAGTATATAAAACATCATAAATAACTACAATTCATAAAATGCTTGGTTGGTCCTAAATAATGAAGCAGTGAAAATGTTTATGGGATGTCCTTGTAATATATTTTTATTTTATATTTTTTGGCATAAATACATGTAAGTATCATTATTATGTTTCATTATTCAGGAGAACTTAATAGCAGGAAACTTCCTTTTGGAAGAGGGGGGGTAAAATAGAAATTACAGGGCAGCCCCCCCCCACCTTGTCCTTTCAGTTGTAGGAGTCATGCAACATTTTGATAATTGTGTCAACTCTTTTAATCATCATGTATATTAACTACTTAATTTTACATCACACTTGGTAAAGAAACGCTGTGGGGATTACCATAATTGTGATGGTTCTTGCCATCTGAGGCTCTCCCCTCCAGATGTTTCACCAGTTTGCAAATTTGATTTGGAGCTGCATGTGCAGCAAAACAACTGTTATATACACTAACAGATCTGTCTCTCTTTGTGCAGAGCATCTTTGCAGAGCCTAGTTTCACATTTCTTGGTGAGAAATATTATTGAATGACTGCCCTCTTAGAATCCTGTGAGATTTAGATAAGTGCAATTTTCCAAGTTTTTGAGGGAGTCCTAATTTACATTTCATAACGCACACAAAGCGATTAGCATGAAGTCTTAAGGCAGCTTGACAGTCCTTTGTGCCTATGGAAACAGTTACAAAGTAGTGCATATGCGGATAATGTTATCAGGTGCCCTTTGTGCGTGCTCACTTGTTTTACCTGGGGCATACTAAAAAGCTGCAGCCTAATTCTCATTTAAACTCAACCTGCTCTATTGTATGATGAACTTGCATAAAGAGATAAATGTGGAGGTCTTAAGAAAATAATAGGTACTGTTCATTGTTCTGAGTGACCTCATTTTGGTACACTCAGGCTGTTTTTCTCTGTGTGCCTGGCTTTAAATGCCAGTGATGGGAGGAACATGACCTCCTAGGTGAGGTGAGATTCAGGCTGCAAAGCTTCCTCCTGTCTTTGCTCTCTCTCTCCTCACAGGTTCACAGAAGAACCTTGTCTCTTCTCCAAGCTGGAGACTAATAGTGCCTATGTGTTTGGAGAATGGAGAAGAAGATCCCAGCTGCATTGTCCTGCTGATTGTGCAATCCAGCTGTTGTTGGGGAATAGAGAGGGGAGACTTGGTGTAGTGGGCAAGAAGGCAAAGAAGTAAAGCAGCAAGACGGTAGAAGGTTTGACACTGGTACCAAGCTCTTTGGCTGTTGTGCACAGGTGACTGGGACAAATCCTTCCATAGTTCTTACTCAGTCTTTGTTGATTTTTTTTTTTAAAGGTTTAAAGCATTTTTGTTTCAGTCTGATAAGATACTGATGCAATTCGTTCACTTCAGTTACTTTATCCAACTGTGTAGGGAGCAATGCCTTAGGGTGCTTTCAAGAACTCTTGAGAAGAGATTTTCTGCCCCAAGGAGTTTTAGACTGAAAGGTATGATAAGAGCAATGCATGGAAAAGAGGCAGCGTATGCATAGTGGTCCTGTGTCTTAGAGCGGTGTTTGCAGGTACAAGAGCCATCTAAACATTATGGTGTCAAATAGGGGAGGTCTGAAGAAAGGAAAAGGCAAGGCAGAAGACAGAAGGATGAAATGAGATATAGACCTCGTTGGCACTTAGGTGTGTGAGATGCAAAAGATCCAAACCGAGTACACAAGCTGTGAGAAAAATCACTCTCAGAGTATGAATGCTGCTGCCTTTGCTGAGAGACACTGACTCTAGGCTTTGGCAATCTCATCTGTTTCTGTTGTAGCAAGCCAGGCTGGCTCAAACTGCTTGAGCCTGTTTGCTTGATGGGAACAAACCTAAGATCGATCACACCACCAGCATGGTCATCAGGTCTGAAGGGATGAGTGTTACTAGAGTAAATGAGAGTAAGCAATCAGTGCAGATAATCTGGTTGGAGGATACCGGGGAAGCCTGTCCAGAGAGGTCTCTGGGGATTTCACTCCTGCCTTTCATGGGTTTTCAGCTTGCTCTTCTAACCTGTTCTCTCTGTCTCCTTGGGTGGTTTTCTCCTCCCATATTTCCTACAATGGAAAGCTGTTAAGACATATACAGAAAGCAGATGCTGGAACCAAAGGAGGAGAAATGAGCAATGACTTACTTAATAGATTTAGGTCCATTCAAGAAGAAAGACACAATATGGCCTAAAAAAGAGATAAATTGTTTGGGAAAGGAAAATGGATAAAACAATGTGACTGAAGACAGAGACTTAGCTGATGCTGCGCAAAAACTAGATGGCTACAGAAGCTACAGTTTTGTGTCTGCCTTGTTTGGCTATTCCTCACACTAATTCCTAGTTTGGGACAGACGGTGATGATGCAGAGCACTGCTGCTTTGAGCTGGCCCTTGCCAAGGCGACTGTGTGGCTAACGAGGCGTGAGGCTTTAACCTCATCTTGGCAATAGCAGTTTGGATGGAAGTCCAAGCTGAACTATCATCAGAGACAAGGCTGTTTTTAGGGCTATGTGTATGAAGAAAGAGTTGATATAAAGCTATGGAAACTCTTGAAAAGTGGCCCTGTGTCTTGTGCTTTGAATATTTTATACCGAAGAAGTTTTCAAATCCTTCTCAAGATGAGAACTGACTGTGTCAAACATAGCACTGCACAGCATGTGGCATTCATTTATTACCCTGTTTTTAGATTAGATGTTACAAATTAAACAAGTATTCTTTTTCGTGTTTGCTTAGGTTGTTGTTATAGAAGAGACACATCTTTAATTCCAGGTAGATAGGCTTTTCTCCTTCTCTCTGGACTTACTCTTCTTTCCTACCATATCTTAGCTTCAAGGACAAAGGAAAACTTAATTTTTACATTAAAGAAGAAATTATTTCTAGAGACACATTGTACTCCCAGGCTTCTAAGACTTGTGGTCTGAAAATGGAAGTGTAGCCACAACTAATGTATTCAGAGACCAGCTCAGTGTGGAGTTTTACTGAAATGTTTGGTGAATGCTCTCAAAAGCAATGAGTGAAGCTTTAAAAGTTTTCTTATAGTTTCCTATATGCTGCCTGACTTTTAATGCTGGCATGATCTTGGTAGAAATAATTAGACATATCAATTTACCATGGAAAAAAGAACAGCGATAGTGTTCCCCATCTCCATTAGCATGTTCATGTATCTCCCTCTCTCATCCTAGATCAGGAAGAAAATACTGAGATTTTCACATTGTTGCCATTTTTTTTTTTTTAATATACCATTTTCTTGGGTAAGGGGAACGCTTTAGAAGTGCTAATGGCTATGGCCTGTGTTCATCTTTAGCTGGTACAGCATTTCTTATAATGCGTCCGTATTCAGTGGGATTGGCTTTGTACTTAGTGGCAGAACAGCAGAAGTGGTCTGCGCGTGGTGTGGGAGCAGTGTGCTCGCACAGGCGAGCCAGTAGCAACTGCAGAGAAAGTCTTGTTGTACCCTGGAAGTGCCGCTTTCACCAAAGCTGTTGGTCAAGGTAATGCTATGAAAACAATTCAAGTGGTAGGTAGATAATGGCAAAATTCAGAAGGCAATAAGAAGGCCTATTATATGTAAAAGTAAAAAAAAAAAAAAAATTATCTATAGTGAGCATTCAGGAATGCTAGTGTTTTTCATAATGATTTTATCACTTGTTTTGGTTAACTATCTTAAGTTTGTGTGGCAATAATATTCTATTTTCAAGGTGATTAAGTTGGAGTTTTGGAGACTCTATAAGTATGAGGAACAGCTGCAATCTCTGTCCAACCTAAGAAAGGACTAAAAGCAGGAAATCGTCCAGGGTGCCACATGGGCAGTGCATACTCTTGAGTTTCTCCGAGATCTAAATATACTAAGAGTCTGAGCTGAAACAGCATTGTTTGTGTGCTTCAGTGTTAATCTGAGTTATATTTTTGGTATATGCTAGAGTTGTACCTCTGTCTTCAGGGCAGATGTAGCCAGAAAACTGAGATAGAGGCCAAGACCAGACTTAGTCAATAAATGGCTTATCTGCAATATGGGTGGTTCAAAAGTATAAACGATAAAATTTCTGATTTATTATCATAACGTGAGGTCTGAAGCAGTCTGATCCTTCTAGAGTTGCGTCCTTGCTATTTGAGTGACTATAAAAATAGAAGCTGTTCCAGCCCTAAAAAGCTTGTTGTTCAGGCCCCTACTCTGGAACAAAAGCCCCCACTCAAAACCAACATACCTCCTATCTACGCCTGCCCATTTTTTATTTTACTTAGTAGCATTGCTTGTATAAACATTGGTGTGGCTGTCTTATTTTTTTAGGAACATAAAAATCTCAGAGATTTTGGTCATGTTTTATTTTTGATTACTTCATGCTGTGGGTATTGATGAGATAATGAAAATCTGTATCTGGAGCATTGTTGTGGGGAAAGCAAGTTGTGTGCAATGTTTCTCATCAACCATAATTAAAGGATTGACTATTACAATCAAAATTAATTGTGTTTAATAAAGGATTTCTATACTTTTTTTTGTTTGTTTGTTTTTGGTAATGTATCCAAATCACACACATAACTCTCCCTTCATGTTTCAGAAAGCTTTTGGAAAAGTCTGTTTTCCTCTTTCTGTGTAACTATCTCTAGGAGAAAAGGGATTCAGTATTTCCTGAAGGTAGTTATATTTCTTAAATCATTGAATCAAAGTGCAATGGTTAATGTTAATAAATATTTACTTTGGTTTTAAGCTTGGAATCATCAGCAGTGCCACAAGCTAATCTGTGAATTTGCCTGAGGTGGTGATGTGAGCCTTCAGAGTGTTATATTTGAAGTTGCACTCATCCGTTGATTAACTGAATAAAATTTGCATCTTTAACAAAGACCAGCCTATAGCTTTGTCTAGGTAAATAATTCTATACATATTTTTCAGTAGTATTTTACAAATTTTTTCCCTTTTAGTTGTTTTAACATGACTTTCTTCTGTGTGTTGGGTTTGTTTTTTCTCTTTTTTTATCTTTAGGAAAGCTTGTTTTCAATATCAAGCAAAACCCAAATCCTATCAGAAAAAAAAGTTGGGAATAAAAGCAATTTCATATCCTCATAGACCGTGAACTGTGAAAGTGATACAAGCTCAACTAATCTTCTCACAAGTCAATATTAAATTTGTTCTGTCTCCTGGTTTTTGTGATGTTGTGTTTGTTTCTTTTTAAATTGTTACTTTTTTATTGTTGTCATTTGCTTTGTCTATGTTCACTTATTCTTTCCTACCTCACTCTTATATTATACTTCCTGTGGGCCAAGGACAAACCCGCTTGGAGCTCGTACATGTCTTGTCTTGCAGGAAAGCATCTTCAGTGATAGGTTGGATTCTTTAAATGTCATTACTCTTTTCTCTAAACCTGATATTTTTGTTGATTCTTATAATTCTTGTAACCTGCTGCCTCTCACTTTTGTAAGTATTTGGTCAGGATGAGTGTCAGGGTTGATGTTGGTGAAAACAGGTAATGGTGTCTCTTCTATATTACACGAAGCTCTTGAATGCTATGAGATCATAAAGTAGAAAAATAATAGGAAACCATTATGCTTGTGTAAAATGTGTTCTACTCATCAGTTTTGCTCATGAGCTGCAGTACATACTCTAGGACACCTTTGCCAGCAGGGCAGATATGTGAGAGTCTTCCCCTTGTCAGGGGTCAGGGCCCCCTTTAGATCTGGAGCATTGGGAGTCCTGAGGATGTGCTGGTTTCCAAGAGTGCTACAGAACTGGTGTGTCAGACTCTCTTAAAGCCTATGGATTTTCCTCCCCTGCCTGCTTTGCTCGGATAATCCTGCAGCAGCTGTCAGAGATTCCCTTTGATTCCTCTGGCTTCAGCAAAGCTGCAGGGACACTAGAAACCTAGCCCTGACCCCTGCTGAGCTGGTGGAGATAAGAGCAACATCATCCTCATTGAACCTGTGTACCATTGCCCTATTTCAGCTAAGTGAATGGTCAAAATCAAACCCCTGATTTGATTTCCAGGGATGAGTGACAGGCAGTCCTTCCCCCATCGCTGGTCCCCCAGTGATGCCAGCTGCATGTGCCCTGTCCCCAGTGCCCCTGTGGGTAGGGTGTGGAATAGTGATGTGGTGTCAGCAGTTCCCTGTGGTTGCATCCCTGCTTGTGACAGCTAGAGGGAAAAAGTGGGTGTTTGTAGGTGAGGTTATACCCAATTTCGATTGAGACCTGCCTGGTGTCTGTTGTGATCCAGTGCAAAAAGTGTTGTCAGTGCATGCCGGGGTGGGGGGGAGCTGGGTGCTAGGCAGCAAGAGATCAAAAATACAGAGCTGCCAAGTTGGTCCTGTTGTATTTGGTATTTGTGAGGCTCAGTGGAACACACATCCCTTATTTTAGATGATGTCTTACTGTCCCTGAAAACATATCTCTTAAAAGTTTTCCTCTTATTATTTTTAGTGCATGCTTCAGCATGCATTTGTGAACTAATTGTACTCAGGAACGGTGCTCTGCCGTTGATTCAGTTCTTTTCCTGCAAAGCATCCCCACTGTTTTGGAAATGGCCTAATGTATAATCTGCAGTGTGAGGAGGGTGGCAGTAAGAAGGGTAGGTGATTAAAAAATTCCATAAATACTGATAGACAGTTTGAACATACACAGCTCGGATTAACTGCCTCCACTTTATGGACGTCATTATCTGTTAAAATAATTTGTTTTCCTACAGGTAAAAATTTAATCTTCTAATTTGCATTGATCTGGGTTTAACTTCTCTTAGCGCAATCTACTTTCTCTTTTCATTTTGATGTAATGTTCTACTCAGCTAGGCAGATCCAATAGTTTTAGCATTGGAGCCTGGTACGTGAGACCTTTTAAGGTGTGTAGGTATTGCAGATTGCCTTTTCTACAGCTTCCACGTCACTTTGTTTAATAGTAACATTTTCAATGTCTAGAAATGTACAGGGGTGATACAAAGATTATGCCTTATTATTTCAACCTACAAACACTCTTCTTTGAGGAGCTGGACTTTGCAATAACCCTCATACCCTCAGCCCCCCTCTACACAGTATTAATCCCAGCATAACTGCTGAAGGGTACATGTACAAGATTGAAATGTATTTCTGCAAAGACTTGCAATGTCATGAGATTAAACACGTGTTTTCCTCCCTTTTGTTGTTATCAAAATGTCTAGGTTGTGGCTTTGTTATTAGGTGGCCAGTGTAAGCTTGGCTTTGACCCTTCTGTGAGGTATCAGAAACGCCTGTCTGAAGATGTTTTCAGCTCCAAAGTCACCTAGTCTTGAAGCATTTTTCTTTGTCCTGCTGCTGGCAGTACTGATCTGACAAGCCGCGGTAAAAGCAGCAGCCCGAGGTTCCCGCTCCCAGTGTGTCTGGGGACCGCAGGGGCCACACGTGCTTCTGGCTGCCTGAGAGCTAAAACCCGGGCAGGAGCATGGGAACCTGCTTAGGGGTGCCTGAGCTGCTGGTGCATCCGGGTAGAATAAGTACCTAAGTGCTTTTTGCACATAGTGTTATGAATACCATCCTATCACCATTTAAAAACCCAGAGTGAAATAGAGCCCTTTGTGATTGTTTGTTCCTTTGTGTGCCTCATGGCTTCCTAATTAAAAAAAACACCTAATGTGTCTGTTCTATTCTTTCTTTCAAAGCAAGAAATATGCATTTATGTATTGGAAAGGGGAGTCTGTCTTTTATCGCTTTCCTTTTTCATCTGAAAAAGGTGGTAGGAAAGCAAGAAATACAAATTCAGTGTTTGAATTAATTTTCCCCTGATTTTGAGAAGGGCTTTTCTCACATATTGATTGTAGTTTGTGCTTTGAAAATAGTTGTTGTGTGTGTAACTCCTAGCGTGCCACACACTCACTCTGTGAATACTGGATGGGGACTGAAGTCAAATCCTCCTTTAGCCGTTCTTTACGGAGCCTAGTCAAGCTTTACTCTGCTGTCCAGTGGATCTCTCCAGGTCTTACAGATTTACAGTCTCTTACCCAGGGCAATTTTCAGGAGTTACAATTTGTGGCATTCTTGCCACCAGAACAATTGCCCAAATATTGAAATTTCTAAATTCATATATGTTCCTTCTGTTTGAGGAGATAATGTGCAATGGGGAAAAAGGTGTTTTTAGCCTCTGTAAAATGCAGTTTCTCAGCAGCTTTACTTTCTCCTTCCAGTCTGATATTTCATAGATTTTGGTGTTTCGGTTTTTTTTGTTTTGTCTGGGTCTTTGTTTGTTTTTGGTTTTTGTTTTGTTTGAGTTTTTTTGGTTTTTTTGGTTTTTTTTGTTCTGGTGTGGGTCATTGAGTTTGTCTAGGTTTTTCAGTTGTGTTGCATTTCCACCTTCCTCAGATTTTTCTTCTTTACTGTGGAAAAACTAGCTGTTAATTCCCTGTTTTTTTATGACAGTTTTGAAAATGACCCTGGAACAAATGACACAAAAGTGCTTTTGGTGAGGCAGCTTTACCTGAGTCTTTGCATTGATGTAGCTGGGCACTGCTGGCTGTAATGCAGGCAGACCTACTGGCAGGTGCTTTAAGGCCAATATATATTCTTTTTCCTCTTTTCCAGGTATTTCCTGGTTTTGATATTTACTCAGATAGTTTTTCTTTGTAGTGGTTTTAATTTTGAATTGCTGAGCAGTATTACTGACAGTGCAAAGCCTGATGAGATCTGCTTAGTTATTGCAGTACTTTTGTTAATAGATGACAATATATTTGCAAGATCAGCCTTTTGCAGAACACCTCTGTTTATTAATTTGTTTGTTTTACCTATCAAGACAACAGGCTAAGCACACTGTCAGCTTTGAACCAGCACCAGTCCAATGCACAGATGGAGAGCACCTATTTTGTGCCTGTGCTTCAGAGTGGGAGTTTCCCCAGCACAGATGTGTGTAAGCAGAAGTCATGGGTGCATTTGCTTAGTTCTTGCTTTTCATTGAATTCTGCTTTCTCTCTAACTCTGTGATGTTTCTTTCCTGAACAGGTACATAGAAGAACCAGGAGGTGAACTACTATTTTCAGAGTAATGTACTTTTAATCGAGTGGTGTTGTAAGCTCTTAAATTGTGTGTAACCTTTTTGGCCTTACAAATCCCTTCTAGAAGAGATAGTCAGCAGATGTATTGTAACTAGAGTCTATTGGAAAAGGTTACAGTCTGGAGAGGAATGTGCATGCTGTACTTTAAATCTCTTTCCATTAAAAGTTTCCTTTGTTGCCAAGGAAATAAAGCAATGATCATGTTATGGGGCTGACAGTTTTGCTAATGTTTCATATTTTCAGAACAAGGCTGTTCAATTGTTGAGGATGATATAAAATGCAAGGACTCTTACTAATGTTTCTGATGGGACTAAAATATATTTTTACACCTCCTCCCTCCCTAAAAAAATCTCCAAACCTCTTTTCTCAAGGTGACAGAGGAATGGACTCCCTATTAAATGAACTTTGGTAATTATAGCAAGTAATTAGGCACTCTCTGCCCTACTGGTGGTGTAAAAAGCTCCACAGACGTTCTAAGACGGGCTCCCTTTACCGAGGATTAAGTGTGTTGGAGTTCTCCCTGCTGCATTTCCTGCTGCTGCTTTTTACTACTCCTTGGTATTGTAGGTCATTGCTGGGAGGAGGAGCTGTTACCCATGTTCCATTCATAACTGCCTTGTTCCTACTTTATCTCTTCATAGTGAGAGGTGTTGTTTTCATCCCTTTCTTTTTTCCTTTGGTCCATGTACTTAGGAAATAAGATACAGAAACTGAGGTTGCTCTCTCTGTTGCAGTTACCTTTGTGTGTTTAAGGGCATTGCACTTAAGAGTTTTACTACATGCACAGGGTATCTGTGCTCATGGTAAAGTGATGTTAACTCAGATGCTGATCACTTTTCCTTCCTCTTCGAATTCAGAGCATCAGTGAAAGACTCAGGAGTGACCAATCTGCAGTGAGATCATGATGCTGCATCCTCATCCTCTTCCTCTAGCTGTTTCTGAGAAAGAGACAGGAAGCGATGTCCTTCCTTACTTTTGATATTGGCAAACATGGTGATGCCTTTTTATTGAATAAAGAGGAACATAACTGGAGGCAGTTTGAATTCTGCTTTTTCCTGCTATGCATGTTCTAGGTGCATGTTTGGATAGGTGGTGTGTGGTGGTATCTGATACTGATAGCTCTTGCTGTGTAACCCATTTCTGATTTAAAAACTTGGGCCTGATGCTATACTAGCTGTATGAGCAAGATTTATTTTGCCTAACTTCATCTTCTTAAAATATTTAGGTCTAGCTGAAAGTTGTCATGGGGATAAGAATATTGCTCAGAGGGAACAAAGATGTGCAGTTCATGCAGGCTCAATGAGTTTCATTACCAGAGAGACTTCTCCCCTTCTCTGCGCCCATTCATAATGGTTTAGTATTTCAAGTCAAGTGTCTTAAAATATTTACTTCTCCTATAGGCATGATAGGATTGCCTCCTTTAACTTTATTAATAACCTTTAGAAATAATCACCTTGGTTGATAAGGAGTGGATCCTGGTTTCTTGCTTTAGATGACAAAGATATTGAAAATGACCAAATAGTGTGCTTAAAATATGCAGAATATATCATGTTAACCTTTGTTTTAAAAATCTTCCTTTGCCTGTAATCCTGCATGAGAAAACTATCATGTAAAAAGATGATAAGGTAGAGAGACTAGCATTGTTGTTGATTGCTGTGCACATGAATGCCAGTCTTTTTTAAGCAGGATTACTAGAAAAATGCCATTACAAAATCAGTGGCTTCAACTTTTATCCTCCTTCCCTTCCCCTGTTCTTCATGTTTAAAAAAAAAAAAAAAACAAAAAAAACCCCAAAAACCAAGAATACCCTGGTGCTATTATATCTGAGCTAAAGTTTTAGCTGGTATAAGATAATACATAGTTGGTAAACAGAATTAAACTGACTCACAGCAAAAAAAAGATGTTCCTTATTTCAGCTTTCAGATGCAGGAAGAAGGCAGACTGATTTTTAAAAACAGCTACAGTTACAACAAAGGGAAGAAATCAAAATATTCTGTTGAAAGAAGGAGAGTTCATGGAGTTGTCTTTCCCTAGGCATGCAGGAAGACAGAGACATGATGCAAGTGAAGTGGTTAAATTAGGTCGTGGCATGAGCTTTAGTGGGGATTGCTAGGAAATAATTTGCACAGTGGAGGAGAGCTTCCTTCCTTAATTGTTTCCACCTGGTAGCAGGCTATTGTCAGACCAGGGACCTCTCTGCCCCTTGGAGCAGCACTCTGAATGAGAAATATACAGGGCTCTGTGATTAAGTAGTGTTTGGATAATAGCTGATTCTGCCTGGCTTCATTTTACAAAGCTGTTTGGAAATGTGATAGAACAGCATTCTCCTTTAGGAATACACGCTTTCCCACTGTGGTCTGACTTGGGAGACTGTTTTTCTTTGTTTTTGTGTTGCTGCTTCTGCTGCTGCAAGAAACATGGTATGTTTCCAAAGTTCAGTATAAAAATATGAAGTGTTGCATTAAAAACAGTGTTAAAGCACTGTAACTTCTTAATTTTGGAAGAATGCACACAGAAGTTGTTTAGGAATGCATTGCCTTACTAGAAGACAAAGGAAGTAGAGAGTCCTTTATTGTGCTCTAGATTTAGCTACTACAAAAGAGAAAAAGCCTTGCCTAACACTAAAAAAAAGTGAAAGGAGTAGGCATGAGTGTGAAGTGATATTACCACCTGATCTTGAAAAAATTCATGACTTCTAATGCAAGCCGTCACTCTTTGGAAATCGACTTATCACATCTAATGCAGCTCAGAAATTCAGTCCAGTTTTAGTAGCTGAAGGCTAGAATGTGAAAGTCCCTCCTTTTGTAATCTATGCCTTTTAAAAAGCGTCCTTGATTTCTGCCTTCAAAGTCTGGAGGACATAGAAGTGAAATGGTATAAGCTTTCATCAGGAAGCAACTGAAATGTAGTTTTTCAAGGTGGGTGTATAGGATCACTGCAGGCTGCCTGTGTACACCTGCTGTAGTTTCAGTCTCATTTAATTTCTCTCAGATGATGGTCCTGTATCCTAATTATTAGTTTGCTGTGTTTGTTGATGGACGTGGGAATCAAAAATTCAAAATGAAATTGCAGCGATTGAAAACTTACCAGCAATGAGACTTAGGACTCTCTGGATACATTAGTAAGTGCATTCCCGTTGGCTGCTGACAGCCCATTGCTGGTGTTGCTCGGGTGGCTCTGTCGTGGTGGAACACACGCATTGCTCGCACGCCTGGCATCCCTGACATGGAGCAGGAGGCAGACAAATGCCTACCGACTGCTGGGGAAGCTTCATCTGCCATGGCTACCCTGGATTGCAGGAGCTGCTTGGTACTAGCTGTGGAATATTAAGCAGGGTTGAATCTGCCTCAGTATGTTGGAATGAGATTGCATATTTCATTAAAGCCTAATTTGTTTTTCATGGGGAAATACCAGAGGCTTCGGCAATTATCATACTTTTAAGATTGGAAGAAAGATGCTTGGATGAAATTTAGCAAACAAGGCTGTCAGTGCTCATTTAGTAGCTCCTTTGTGAATCATTTTGAACCAAATTTGCATGATTGTAGCAGACCCCGAAAACCTTTTGCTGCAATTATACAGTGATGCCACTATATAATCAGCTGGAGGTAATGGGTATGCTTCTTACAAAGCTTTTTTCACCATTTCTGGCCTTTTCAGTCCCTTTCTCAGCCTCTGTGGGGGCATTCTGAGACAACCTGGCACTGACCCAGAGAAGATAGATACATGAACGATAGTGGATTGGATGGAGGAGCGATGTTGGCCTTTTGACAGAAGGATAAGATTCTGTTTTTTCAGATTTGACCCTGCATTTCTTGAAATCTGCAAGGTTTAAGGACAAAAATCTTGTGAGTCGCTAAAATCCCTTGTACTGGAGCCTAGATTGAAAGTGCTTCATACATCTGGGGTTAACAATCTAATCTAGGAATTGAATTGAGCCCATGTAACTTTCATGCTAAATTTTGAAATGCTTGCCAGGTGAAAAAAAAGGGGGGGAGGGAAATTGGAGAATAAGTAGTGCCAAGTAAGCTCTAAAGTTGTCTTGTTTTGCTCTTTATTTCAAGTAGTGGAATAGGAAGCTTAGTCTTGAGTTATAATGAAAAAGGAATTTGTGCCTCACAGTATCGTTGGGAAAGTTAAGTATTTGTAAATGACAGAATTCAAGACTGACAGGAAAAAAATACATTAAATTTGAAATAGCAGCACAGATATTTTTGATGGTGATGGGGTAGGGTGGAAAGTGTGTTGTGGAGCTCTGTGGGACAATGTAATTTTTTTTCCCAGCCTACGGAAGGGGTTAGCAGCTGCTTATTGCCCTTAACAGTTTGTTCTTAATTGACAAGGTTCTCATCTTGAGAGTTTTCAGTTGTATGTTTATATCTCCTCGGTCTTGGTATTCTCTAAACAGTTTAAGAAGCCTGGCATATCTCTTCCACTACAGCGGCAGAAATCAAATTGCATCAGAACAATCAGACATTGTGAAGTGAGTTGTTGGGAAGTCTTTTTGCCTGAGATACAGCTGTTTCTCGAGCATATGCTATCACAACAGCTACGAGTCTCAGTAATGCTGCATGGGAAAGAAAGAATTATCATTGAATTGCTATTCAAAAGAGGAATATAATCCAAGTGAACACCCATGTTGAAAGGAGCTGAAATACAGCATGGCTTGCATTTCCTGCCTTTTGGTAGTGCTTGGTTTTTATTTATTCCGCAGCATAGATAGATGACCTGAGAAGAAAACCAATTAAAAATGCACAGACCTTTTTCAAGGATGATGTTACTGAACTGGCTAGTCTGTTCTGTGTAGATGCAGTTCCAGTATGCTGTGGCACATGTGTTTGTGCATACAGAAAATTGCCTTCAGAAGTTTAACACAGTTCTTAGTTGACAGTTCCTTTTGTAATCTCTTGGTGTGATACTTGGTATCAAAGCTAGGAGTAGCTTTGTCAGTGTGCTTGTAATGTTGACTAACATGCTTCTAGTGGCATTTTTTTTAACAATTTAGAGATAATTTAATGATTTTTAAAGATATCATCATTGCTCTTTAAAAGGTGTGTTGGCTAAGCTAAAAGAAAAAGGAAACATAAATGCTTTGAATACATACATCTAAGCACTGTCTAAACCATTTCATTTTAAGTGGTGATAGCACTTTACTTGCAGTATATTGGTTTCCTGAATTTCAATAACCTTTGGTCTGATCCCTCCATGAACAACTGAATCCTGCTGGCAGCACAGGGATCTTCTCAAGTGCATTGCCGTGCTGTGTGCATGGGTTTGGCATTGTGATACTGTTGCCTCCAGTAATGTTTTTAAAACCATGCCTCCATGTCTAATATTCTTGGTTAGTAATTTAACCAATCTCCTCTGTAAATGTGATCTTTTTGTTTCCACTTCATTGCTGTGCAATTGCATGGCCTACTTAATTTTATGGTTAACGGACAATCTCCCTTCAAAGGATTTGGGAATCCTTCTACCAGTTAGATAACATCTATTTTGCCATTGTGCTTATAATTGTGTATGATAATGTAAAACTGAGACTCCTAAAGCAATTTGATTATTCGTTCAGATAAGAAGTCTTACCATAAGTCATTGTTGACAGTGAAATGGAAACAGGGTGGTTTTTGTGGCTTAGGTGAATATGCAATTTCTCCTGCATTCTCTGAGTGTGCTATGAAATGGTTCCCTATAAGAGAATTCTTACAGGGTACCATATGGCCCTATGTTCTTTTTTGTGGAAACAGTTTCTTGTAAGGATGGTGGCCTTGTATCTCTTACTGGGCAAAAGCATCATTCTCTCCTGCAGAGCAAAGATAGAATGAGGGAATGGGTTTTGTGGTGGGGCTTCTGCTTTTTCTCTGTGGGAAGACAGGGTGAGGATATGCAGTGCAGAAGAAATGGAGATGGGCAAAGTCCTTTAAGTGCTCATGTTCTGTAGTGAAGGAAGCATGCAGCATGAAGAGTGCACTTGAACTTAATGGTGCTCATGTTGTTGCAGAATAAGACAAAAAATGACCTTTTTGATGTAAGCATCTTTCTCTTGAACCTTTAAGTTTCACAGTTGGTGGGAAGGGAAGGAAGCTGCATGTGGCTGCTTCATTAAGTAGCAGAGAATGTAATTATGACTTGTATTCTTGATTTATTGTTAAGCACTGATAGTGAGTGACAGCATGAAGAATCCTCTTAGAAATATAGTCTGTCTCAAACTTCATGGCTGGGCTTCAGCTCTCTTTAGCGTCTGAGTTACGTGTGTTGGGTGGATGCCCAGGTTGTCAGAAATGTTGGTGACTCTGCCCTCTGGGTCTTCATCAGAGCATCAGGAATCTGAACAAGTGATTAGGAAGCCAGCCTGGCTTTCTGGCTTCTCTGTCTGCTTTGCCTTTGCTGCTTTTTTTTTTTTTCTGTCCGAAGGCACCCTTAATTACAGCTGCACTCTATGCTGTCTGCTGTCAGAAGTGTTCTTGGCTAGCAGGGAAGATATCAGCCCAATTCCTGCTTGGTACCTCTTGGAGGTGAGGTGGGACAGAAGAGATCAATTAAGAGATGAAAAAGCACATTTTAAAATAAACGCAATAGATAAAACTCCCAAAAGGATAGAACTGTTTGCAGGACATGATGAAGGTTTTGACATTTGCATAATTACATGAACATTTGTAAATCAAATACGTTTCTTGCCTCACAGTGAGAGAGGCTCATTTTAAATATTCTATGAAAGTTTGTTTAGTATTTGATAGTGAAAGAATTTTTTTTAGAGTGTGTAATTGAGTTGGATTCATGGATAAACAAGTTAAAAGTGATTTCCATCTGTGTTCTTGTTCCACACAAACCCCCAATTTTCTATGTTCTCTTCAGTATTCGTAGCACTTTAGCAGTAAAACCTTTATTTTACCCGACATTAGAGCCAATTTCTCAGAGAAAGCAGTTTCTACTATTGAAGCGTCATTCCTTTGTCAGTAAGCATATTGCTTAATTCAAAATCCTGGCTGTAAATACTAATTCATGCTTCCAGGTGACCTCCAGGTATGCTTCTAATCTTCTTGTCAGTATAGAAGAGTGCTTAAGGACCAAAGACAAAGGGAACATTTTCAGAGGGACTGTGTTCCCAGCTTAGTTACCTGAAGATAATTTCTTCTTAGGACTTGATGTCCTTGATACATGATAGTAGCATTTTCTTCCAATTTTGTTTTGCTTTGCAAGATTTTTAAATGATGTATTCATGATTTGTGAAATGTTAGGCATATATCTGTTGCATATTATGTTTTTATAGACTTGTGTTATTTTGACAGTATTGTCACCACCAGTAATGTAAGATTGATTTGAAATTGAATCTGTACTATGCCAGTAAGTAGTGCATCCAATTTGTACATGAACTAATCCATTTGTGTTATGAACTCAGGGAAAATACAACCTTTTCCAAAAGAAGGCCTGATATCATAGAATGTTAATTACCTTTAAAGTAGCTTACAGAGCTGTATGAACTTAATAATTATGAGATTTATTTAGAAACAAATGTGTTAACCTCCTTGATACAGGAAGCCTTGCATAGTTCTTGAGCATAGGTTTATATCACACTCTTCATCAAGCTTCCGTGGATTGTTCTGAGCTGCAGCACAAGAATCAGCTTTGAAAATGGGTAGTTTCACATTTGCTTCAAAGGTAGCGTGTAAATGAAGTGGTAAGTTTTAGTTAAGGAAGGTACATCAAAGATTTATGTGCTTAATCTTGAAGTTGCCGAACTCTGATGTTTGAGGATAAGTCCTTGCAGCATTTTACTTTGATAGCCAAGCCAAATCCTTGCCAGTGTATCACATTGCCATTGTTCAGTGTGGAAGGACTGGAAAATGCCTCGCTCGGAATTATTTGGTATGGTGTACTGTCTCAGTCCTCCGCTGGAAATTATGCTTACTGAGTACAATAATGTTCTTGGTGAGGAGAAATAACATGCTATCAGGAAATAACTAAAGAAAACTGTATAGCATACCATATACTAATTGTAGGGGGAGGCAAATTCTTGGCAAGAAATTTAGGAATGTTTCCATTTAAGACTGTAGATGTCCAAATATTTATTTTTCTTTTCTTCCAAGAAGTAAAAGAAACATTGGCTGTTCAAAAATTGTTAAATGTTTTGTCCCATTTTGTAAAGTAATGGTGTTGCTGTTGACTCTCAACTGATGAATGTAAGATCTCACCTCTCACGGATATATGGTACTTAAGATACTGTGTACTCTACATGTTAGTCATAGTTAGAAGTTCCTATTGAGGAAGCCAGCAAATGATGAGATAAGGCTGTACTTAAAATGTACAAAAACGATTGTAGACTCATTTATCTGACTGCTCTGGTACACACTGCACTAAAGTACATAATGAATAACTACATCATGGTTCATGTAGGGTTTAACATTCTTAGGTTAGGCTTTTATCAAAGGCATTAAAAGAATGAATAGCTATCCTATGTATAAATCATATGGATAAGCAGAATGTAAAGCAGAAGTGAAGTATGCTGCACTCCTTGGTGGCTAACCTGCAAAAGATAATAGCATACTTACCCTGGATGGTTATATAGCTACCCTTTCAGTTTGCATAGGTCCCATCACGACTCTTCAAGCTTCAAATCATATTTGCTTATTTATAACATTTTATTTTTTTTCTGAATTTGAAGTTATTATATGAGAATAATGTGACGTTTTCGCTGTTAATGATGAGTGCATACAAGTAGTTAGGAAGAGTGTAGTACAGTGCTGTGTCTTTTGTTCTCTCTTCTTTCCTGCTCTCCCCCCTTTTAAACTTTTTTTTTTGCCTTCTGATTTTGTATTGTGTAAAAAAGGATCTTACCAACTTGTTTGGTGTATGCTTGAAACAAAGGACACTTCTCTGGTAGAGTTTGGGAACCAAAGAAAGCACATTATCAGTGTTGATGGATGGTTAACTGGTTTTCCACAACACACTGAGAACAGTGAAGAGAAGTAGCTATGTATTAGTCATGCATTTTCATCTCCTTTGCTTCACACTAGGGAGATTGGATCTTTAGTTTTGACCGGTGACCTTTCACCTGCACATCATGTTTTGGTCATCGAGTTTAATGCAGATGTAGATCATGGTCTTGATTTCTGTGTTACTGTACTACTGTTCTAAAACCACTCCTTAAATCTCTTGAAAGACTGAAGTCACTGCAAGAAGAGAGTGTGCTATTTGTTAATGGTATTCCTTACCATTGCTAGGTGGCGCCTACCACTATATATGAGTGCAAAAATGTAGCTTGATTTGTCTGCAGAGTCTGCAAGAGAATCTGCAAATAGGCTCTGAGAAGCAGGTGTCTTCTGCTGGCAATTGCACTGAATGTGTCTTTAGGAGAGGCACCCAAAGCGGAGGCTGCTTGGAAGGGGGCTAAGCTGTTTGGTTCTGAGGTTTTCTTCACTTTGGAATTTACTTAGTTTCTTTTTCCCTCTGACTGGTGTGAAAGAGTTCAAACTAGGATTATCTCTGAAGCAGGCTGTGAAGTCATTCTGTTTTCCCAGACTTTAGGAAGAGAAGGTTATGTTGACTTTACTCTCCTTAAACTCTGTTCTCATCCATAGTCAGTGTATTTTCTGGGTTTTTGGCAAGGAGTGCACCTTACGGAAGAGAATTTATTAGCTGGTAACCTTTTTGATGAAACCCTGAGCCTCTGGCTATGTATAAATAGATATCCCTGTACTTTATGCTACCTGGGGCAATGTCTGAAAATTACTGGTGGGGGGGGGGGGTTTTTTTTTTCTCACTGAATATGGTTTTGATGATGATAGGAAGAGAATTACATTGAAGCAAAAAGAACGTAGACTTTTAAACTTTCAAATGATATTAAAAATTAATCAAGAGGAGTGGTGTTCTTACTGTGTTCTCCTTCTGTCTCAGACTTTAAGATCTAAGCATTAGAGACTGTGGGCTGTATAAAGACACAACTGTTTCCTTTTGTATCGTCATTTTATTCTATTTCAGTTAAACAAAGGAGAACTGATCAAGTCTCTAATACTCCCCCTGAATTATTGCAAACTTAGTTAAGAGATGTCTCTGACATCTCTTTTTTTTGCTGATATTTTGTTAATATGGAGGTGCTTACAATCTGATTAACACATGCTGCATTTTTCTTCTCTCCTGCTGGGAATAAAAGTCTGGGGCTAATAAAATGTTTCCTGACCTTGAATAGGAGGGTATAGTATTTTCTTTCATGATAAACATATAACTACGAGTGCTGATATTTGCTGATTTTGTTTGAGAGGTATAGTAAACAATACAACTTACGAGAAAATATGCATAGTAAAATTTACTTATCTCCTCTCTTTTTTTTCATGAGGATGTCTTACTCCATGAAGGAGTACGTTAAAAAAAGTAGCGTGTGTAGCTACCATGTAGCTAATAAAATGAAATTCTTGTTGGGGTTTAAAGAGCCTTCTGCTCAGAATTTATGCTTAAAACATTGAATTAAAAATAGGATAATTGTAATTGATTTTTGTATATACAACATCTGGGAATTCTACTTTGCATCTTCTTAACATAATAAATAAAAAAAAAAGAAGGAACTAGAACATGTCTGGCTTTAAAGGTTTGCTAAAAATGTATCTAAAAATTTGTGAAGACTTTATCTTTTCCCCCCTTTATGGTTTCCCAGACACTTTTAAATCCAGTGGTTCTTCCAGTTTTTTTTGCTCTGTGTGGAGTTAAAGTGATTTCCTTTGGAGCTTGCAATGACACATCGTAAGGGTCTGCCTACAACTAAGGTTGAATTAGGAAGTGTTGAGAGTCAGGAGACTAGAGAGTCAGGAGTAATGCCCAGCTGAAAACATTTGAGTTAGTAGATTTTTAACTTTTCATAACAATCAAACAGGAAAAAAAGTCATGTTCTTCCCTCCTAGTTATGCAGCTCAGATTCCTTAGCAGCAAAGGTTATCCTACTGTAGCCAAGGTCTGCTCCTAAAGCAGCAGCTTTCTCATCTGCAGGTGGTAGCAGATGGAGATGGATGGATGGAGGTGCAGATGCAGCTCAAGCTGGGGAGATGTTTGCCAGTCACTCTGTTACCCCCCTCCCCCCCCCCCCCCCGCCCGACCCGA
>VZTI01002669.1:132085-163504 GCA_013397865.1 Struthidea cinerea
CCCCCCCGGTATCCACCTCTTTGAAGTGCTGGCTCCAGATTCTGTCAGGAGTCCCATTTGGCTTCATTTCATTCAAATCTGATCAAATAAAGATGAGAGAGAAATTTACATCTTTGCTATACCAGACATTCTCTTATGGGTATTTTTTAGTGGCTGGCACGCCGTATTTGTCAGGAAACTGTCTTTAAAATGGTATTTGCACTCAGCACTTGACATCTTTAGTACAATATAACCTAAGACTTCTCTAGTAGCCCTCAAACTTCTTCAGGGAAGGTGGGAGCATTTTCCATGTCTTGAGATTCAGGAGTTCCTTCCCAGCCCTAAAAAAGGGATTAGTGTTATAGTCACTGTTTAAAACCAACAATAGCTATAAACCAGATAATAGCTAGCACAGTCCTAGAAGTGGGAGGTTGGTAATCACTGAAAGGTGAGTCTGGCTTTGTTCTGACATGTAGGAGATGGCAGCTTGTGGCCACCTCCAGTGATGTTGACTTTCTATGGGTTAAGGAAGCCAGGATGAGAGGAAGAGCTCTGGAAGAGGAGCCCTTTGTTCCCAGAGTCTTCTGGCATTCGAGGTTGTGGAGAGCACATCTACACCGGAGATGATAGCTGAGCAGGAACTGTGACGTTTTTGTTGCTATATTGTTTTTATAGTTGGAGGAGGAAGAGAGGAGGGATGCTTGTAAAAGGTACTTTCCTTCTAGGGAGGATGTTTTTCCTCTTTGAACCTGTGACTACAGCAGGAAGGAAATAGAGGCTGTAGACCTTGCAAGAGACACATTTCTCCAGTAGAAAGTTGCTAATGTGCAACTGTCAGCTGGACAATCTCCTAAAATGCTGTGCTTCCACCCTGATTGCTCCTTCTTCCCTGTGATCAGTGGTTGGGCTGTCAGCTTCTGTTTACAAGTCATTGTAACTAGCTTGGTTTCTTCTTCTGGGGTCGATGCAAGATGCAGACGTGGCTACAGCATTGTCCTGTGGTATTTATTTGAACAGTAGAGTTTTTGACAAGGGAGGGCAACATTTATCAGGAGGTTCAGAAGGATTTTGTGAAATGTCATCCGCAGCCTGTGCCTGGAAGGTGGAGGGAGGGATTATAGGATTTGCTATGGGTGATGTGAACCTGCACATCTGCCTGGTTTTGCTATGGTGAGGATCAAAGGCTATTTCTGGATACATTTTGGGGGCTTTGAAGTGGTGGCCTTGTTTGAGTCAGAAAGCATTGCCAATGTAAAGGTTATGCAGATCAATGAGTGACACAAGACTACATAAATGAAATATACATTTTTTTCCTACAATCACATTGTGCCTGGTCCACTGGTGCTCTACTTATCTAGAAGCCTTTGGTGATGGCCTGGCAGCCTATTCAGATAAGAAAAACAAACCTTTCTCTGCTTTTTCATGATCTGACACAGTTCACTATTTTCAGCTTGCTGTTATCATAACAAAAAAAAAAAAGGTTAATTCATGTACTTAATGGTGTGTCTTTGAAAACAAATTTTTAACCCTTATTCAGTCATCATTTATGGCTCTGAACTTCTAATGTGGTGTTTATTAGAAAATATTTTAATACTCTTCCAATTTTTCAAAACAGACATGTTTGGTTTTTCCTTTTTGAGGGCAGCTTTTAGCAGATCAGTGGTTTTTGGAAATCATCCCCCTGATTTCGTGACTGAAATTACTTCATGTCTGCCTATCACCTTTCTGCTCTGTGTGACATCAATGGCGTTGGGATGGAAGTCACTCTCTGGAAATGTAC
This sequence comes from Struthidea cinerea, assembly GCA_013397865.1. NCBI lineage: Eukaryota > Metazoa > Chordata > Aves > Passeriformes > Corcoracidae > Struthidea > Struthidea cinerea. The sequence continues at coordinate 133,845 of VZTI01002669.1, forward strand.
TATTTCTTGTAAAGTCATCTGAAGTGATAAAGTGGTCTAAAACATTTCATTGAGAAGAGGATTGTTTTCCTCATAAATACAGGAAGTAGAAGCGGCATTCTTTTTTCTTTTCAGTGTTCACAGAACAGTATCAAAGAATTTGATGTGTGCTTAAAAAGCAAACATGCAGAAGAACAAAAAATATGAAACAAGGCTTTGATTTTTTTTTTTTTTCCCCAGGCTCTAATACTAACGGGCAGAAATAGGGCTCTGAGCATTATCTTGTAGGGATTTACACCTGATAGGAAACCAAAATGCATTCTGAAGGACAGAATTACTTTGTTGTCTTTGGAATAGTTACTAAGCCGGGTAACAGCATGACTGTTTACAGGAATAATGCCTCCAGGCTTTAGGCAAAGGAGTGTGAAGGATTCGAGAGTAACTGGCCCTGGGAGACACCAGAGAAAGCCCGAGCCTGTCGGATAGGCTTCAGCATCCCCAGGCATCTGATCCACTGTGAAATTGAGCAAAAATAATGGTACTTTGTAACTCAGGTAACAAGAATTTAGGATCCAGTGTTGCGGCTTATTTCTTTCCTGAAGTGGTCTGTTGACATTTATGTTGTTTCTTTTGTGTGCAGATGTGACTCTCTGGGTCTATGGGGAGGGCTGGCAGTAAGTTATGTATGTGTGCTGTTTATTGTGCCTTTGGCTCTGCCACCTTACATGTTTCTTATTTAACCCTTTGAACTTTTTTAATGGAAATTTTTACTGTGAAAGATGTATTCTGTTTCAGAAATCGAGTTATGTGACTGCATTAGCCTTATTAATGTTTGTGCAGTTGTAATGTACCATGATTATAATAACGGGATTTGCAGCTCTGGGCTGAAGATTTTAGTCCTGCAGTACTACTTGGAAATAAAACTGCCTAAAATGGTTAGCAAAATTATTTATATGCTCACTAAGCATCAGGCTGGAGTCAAGATTGCCATCCTGTAAGTGAGCATCCTGCTTCTCCCAGTCTGCCCTTCCAGCTCTCTTCCTGCTCTTTTCATCTCTCCTCTGACTGCATGTTTAGTATGTTTTGGCAATAGTTCCAAAAGGAGTCTGTCCTCTGCTGACCCCTGGAAAGCTGGAAGTTACAGCATTTTGCTGAAAGGTAAGAGATCATATTTTGAAATAAAAAAAAAAAAAAAGGGAGGGGGCTGGGTTTGAGTCCGAGTCTGGCTGGGATCTGGGAAGGGAGTGCTGGCAGCTGTGCAGTAGGGTGTCCTTCCTGGTCTTTCTCAGCCTCTTCATGCTAGGCAGCCACTGGAAGGATGCTGGCTCTCTGAAAGGGTTACTTCTTGCATGAGCCAAAGGAGTGAGACACAGTATTTTATTTATCTCCCAATTTACATATATTAAAAGTGTGGCAGAGGAATAGAGTTTATACAGACCTAGGGGAAATAATCTGTTCTTCATTTTCGATATGGCTCTGCCATTGAAGTTGAGGTAGGATAGGGCCTCTGTCCCATCCTTATAGCAGACTTGAGCTCCTTTGAAGTCCGTTACACAGAATGAAAACATGAATGAGCTCAGGTAAATATTTTGTAATAAAATTACTAGCAAAGACCTTTTATTGAGAAAGCATTCTTCTCTGTTTAGGGGTGTGCATGAGGTGACATGCACACTGCCATTTTCTGTAAAGCTGGCAGAAATACACTGCTACCCTGTATTTCATATAATCTTGTGTGTTTGCATGTGTGGGCTCTCCTGTTTGTTCTGTGCCAGCTCTCAGTGAGTGACATCTCATTGATTTGTGTCTGGGGAATCCTGCACGGGTAACACAATAGTTCCAGTAGGCATGACACTTAAACTACATTCTTTCAGACAAGTGACACTTAAATGAGAATAATATTAATAATTAAAGTCTTTCTTGAAACACTGATTTGAAATTGGTTTGAACCCACACTCAGTTAAGACTACTATGCTGAGAAACTATGTTTAGTTACATTACTTTGAACTAGCAGCTATACACACTCTACAACAATAACTATGCTATTATTTCCTTAAAAGTAAACCAAAAATCTCCTCCTAACCTACATAGAGATTAAGAGGCAGGTGCTTCTGTAACAGTGTAAGTCAAATAAAGGAGAGTGTAAGGCTGGTTCTGCTTTCACCATGTTGTCGGTTCAGAGCCGCATAAAAATGGGAGTGTGTTGGAGTGGCCACAAATTTGTATTTTTGAGATGGAAAAGGTCACATTTCTGCTTTGTGTGTGTAGCTATGCTGAATACATTTAAACAATGGGTTGCTAGTTAGCCGGTAATAAAGAGTCTGATTGTGACCTTGAGCTCTTGTGCTGTAAATTTTGTTTTGAGGCGTGGCAGGGTTGAATTAGCACTTGTGTTAGTGAGGGAAACTTCTGGCTCAGCATTTGCTTTTTAATGCCAAAATCTAGCCCACAGGGGGAAAAGCTTCTGTTCTCTAAATCCCCAGATGCTATTTTCTGGAAGTAGGTAATATACAGATGCAAGAAAGTTGCTCCTGGAGTATCCGCTGCAAAAGATTGTATGTCAAAAAAATATTATGGATACTTAGTGTAAGATGAAAGAGGCAAGTATGCTGTTGCCTGCATGTTCTGCTAGAAAATATTAAACTGAAGCACTGTCAAAGCCCAAAAGGACTTCAAGTAAAATGATAATAAAAGTATATTTTCACAAAAATTCGCAATGTAAGGCATGAAAGGAATGTTAGGACATCCTGTGATCTGAATTATACTAGATACTTTTATCTTTCACTCAATTATCCCTTTTGTAAAAGTGTTAAATTACTGGACAAAAATATAAGCTAGAGTACTTTGCTATTTTTTCAGTTTTTGTTTTTAATCAAGACCTTCAGCCTGTGCATCTGTGGCTCTTAGAAAGCTGAAGACAAATATATTTGCTTCCTCGCCTAATGCATAATTTCTGCAGTTGTGATCATTCCCACTCACTTCACTTTTCATCTTTTTTTGTATAATGTGTAAAAGGGGTGAGTTGGTTTCTTGGACATTTGTCTGTTGAAATCTGCAGTCTCTGGGTGTTGGATGAGTTCTGCATCCCCACTAAAAGGACAGTGGTGTTTGGGGGAGGTGTCTTAAAAGAGCTTGAAGTGAGTCTAGGAGGTGGGTTGTGCTTATAAGGACTCTTTCTGCCATTGTCTTGTCTAGAGGAAGGTAAAATTTTGGAGAGAAAAGGAGCATCTTGTACCATCAGAAAAGTTGAAAAGCCAAATTATTTCCTCCACTTCTCTTGAAGTGCTCCTCAGTGTTCACTTCATCAGCTTTCTGAGGGGAGGAGGGAGCAGGGGAGTCAGACTGCCTTATAAGTACAGCAACTTTCTATTTAGTTGACATTTGAGTTGCAGTGTCTATAGCACAAGTAATTAAATAACAATAATAATTGAAGCCAAACAATGCAATTAAATGGCAAAATTTCATAATCTGACTCTCTACAGGAGAATTAGTATATCAGATAACAGACCAATCACACAGTCGGGTTATTAAAAAGCCTGATGATATTTGACATTTGTTTATGGCCAAAACATAAGTCCATAAAATCTGGTTTCCATAGAAAAGTGCCAGACTGTCAAAGCAGTGCTTCTATGTCATATGTGTAGTGTTGTTGCTTCTGCACCTTTTGATATTTTTTATTTTCATTTCAAACCCTTTCTAGATTTCTGTGATGATGCACAATGCAATAATCCTATTGAATCCTGAGAAGGAAAAATGGAGTATTTTATTCACTTTCTACTTTTTTTTCTTTTGTTCATGTACAGCCGTACAGTGGGAAGCTTAATGACCAATGTCAGTGCTGCTCTGAGGGCTGCTTCCAGGTGGTCTCCAGAGAGTCACATACATGATGTCCTGCCTGGGCCCCAGTCAGTTTTTGCTGCTGGAGGCAGAGCAGTGACTGTGTGCCTGGGGGCATCCATTCCTGCCCTGGACACTCTGGTCGCACTCTGTGAAGCTTCAGGATGTGCCCTGGCCGTGTCAGGGCGTGTGGGTGAGGCGGGTCCGGGGAGCTCTGGTCAGTATCCTCACTAGGGTGATTCTTGGGAACAAGAGGAGACTTTGAAGATCTGGGAAAGTGGATGAGTGTTAACTACACCAGTTATTGGAGCAAATCAAAGACTCGTGTTATCAGTTGAACTGTTTTCTACCTCATTTTGATGGTTTTGTTTTTGGACTGTTTTTTAAGATTTGTATGCCTTTCTTTAGAAAATAAAGGGAATCTCTTAGTTATGAGATTCAGCATTGCTGCGTAAGCAGGCACTGCAGCACCCTCACTGCACTGAGGGGTTATTTGTTTGATTTTAAGTAAACTGCATTTCTCTGGTTGCTGACTAGCCTTCGCTTTTAATTGTACAGGAATAAGGGCACATCAAAAACTAGAAAACTAAAAAAAAAAAACCTAGAAAAGGGAAAACAAAAGAACTACTTTTGAAGACATGGTATCTATGAAGGAGTGAGCTTCCTATACTGTTTTACTGTATAGTAAAATACGTAAAGGTTTTTATTACAATGTGTGTTTTTAGTTCTTGACAACGCAGGTTGTCAAAGATGCTCAGCTGATATTGCCTTTCATCTCTATTCTGAAGCAAGTCAGTTAAAATCACTTACAATATTAGGCGAGAACCGGAGTATCTGTTTTAGCAGGGCTTTCAGCCAGAAGCAGCTTCAGAGCAGAATCAGTGCTTGATACTTCATGTTTCATGAAAAATATGTTGAATGAGAGAATACAGATCTTTCAAAATGTGGAAACAGCATTTACGACTGTCATGTAATCCAATGTCTTATCCTCCCAAATGTCCAAAATCATTTTCATCTAAGGGATACAAATATTATATCTTTGTACAGTGAACAGTACCAAAAAATGGCTAGAAACATTTGTTGTCAGAAAGACATGGTAAATCCTTTTTGTCTGATTTACTGAATAAATTTTGCTGCAGCACAACATTTCAATATTGCAAAGCTACTATTCTAAGCATTATGAGCAAAATCTAACTTCTTGTATGAATAACCACGTTTGTTGTGATGTGCTGAGATTCCAGAAAATCACTGATGCAGCACACGGTCTCTGTCAAATCCCAAGTTAGTCCACTGGTACATACTCCTGTGATTTCCAGATAAGTAAACAGACTGCTTTATTATCTTGCCAGATACTCATTTTCTGTAAAGCTGGCAGAAATACTGGCACTTGCTAAAAAGCTTCTTTAAAGGATTTTTGCAGTTCTCCTTTTTATCTTACTTTTCTCCTGGGCCAGTACTCTAAATGATGATTTTAGATCCTCGTTGATGGTGATAAATTCATAATTTTCATACTGAATTCCATCATCCTGAGCTCAACCGTTTGCAAAACACTGCTCTACAACACCTAAGTGCTATTCTTGTGATCTCATGCAATACTATAGTGTTTCATTTAATTTCATCAAGATTGATTTTTGAGTAAGCAGATGGCTTAGTCTTCTCTAAGAGTCTATAAGGAAATGCCTTGCCAGAAATACTTTGTGTTTCATGACATTTAAGTTTGCTGTGATTTACGGGTTTATAAGAGCGTATTCAGCTTTTTTTGTGCTGTTCATCAGTAGGGTTTCATTGCTGATCCTCAGACTCATAAATGGAGACCACAATTCTGTTGCCAGATGCCTTTCAGAGCAAAGCCTGTTTGGCCGACAGGACGCTGGTTGCATGCGTGCCGTTGCTTAGGCTGCTCAGGCAGTCTCTTCAAAAGCTTAATCCTCTGTCTGTTTTGAGGATCTGGATGTATCTAGTGCAACTAATATGAACTGAAGAAAAATAGCACAAAGAAGACAACATTTTCTTTTTTTTTTTTCCCCACACAATGGATTAATCTAAATAGAATGATTCTAAAATGCTATTTTAATTGCCCAAATAATTATTTTTTAAAAAAAATCAGGAAATACTAAGTTTAAGGAGTATTTCATTCTTTTTGACCTCTAACTATCACGACATATTGGATAGTGATTAAGTATATAATTATTTAGTATGAAAATTAACTTTTTTATTACTTAATCTTTGTTCTTTTTCCAACGTATATGTTCAGTGTTAATTTTTCTTTTGTTATAAAACAGTGAATGACACTTCGAATTGCATTTTTTTTCCTAGGGTTTTGTTGTTTCCTAGGGTGTTTTGTTTTTTTTTTAATTAGCTTTGAAAAGGCTACTTTCTGTTAAATATTGTTGCAGTATCTTGGATATTACTGTACTGTGTTCTTGAGACAGTTAAAGCCAACCAGATAATGTTCCATTTTAGGAAAAGTGGAGCCAGAAGATAAAGGGAAGCAGTGGCTCCTCTCTAGCCAGTGCCTGCGAGCTTGCATCTGGGGAATTGTGTCCAGTGTGGGGCTTCCCAGTGCAAGGGAAGATTATGAAGAAGAGCGAGTCCAGCAGAGGAATGTTGAGGTGGTTTGGGGGTAAAGGTGTAAGTGCCGGGGGAGAGGTGAGGAAATTGGATTGGCTCAAGTTGAAGATGAGAGAACTAAGGGGGATCTGTCTGGTGACTTCAGCTCTCTAAAGGAGGGCATTTAGAAGAGATAGATCTTCTTGGGCACGTCTACTGGAAATGGCAGACACAGTCACATGTTGTTGCAGGAAAATTCTGATTAGGTCAAAGGAAAAAAACATCCACAGCGTATGGAGCTAAAGCACTAGAACAGGTTTCTCAGGTTTCTGGGCTCTTGGAGCCCTTAAGCAGCCTAGACTGACCAAGGTAACAGAGCAAACTGATCTTTCTTCTTAATTAGCCCTGTCTGGTGCAAAGGCTTGGACAAGATGGCCTCCAAAAGTCTCTCCCAACCTAGAGTATGTACTGATTCAGTGAATATCCCTATGAATGATGGATTAATTATTTTAAAGTTCTTGTCACCTTATATCCACTGAATAACTAAGAGAAATTACGACAGCCTTCCCTCTAATGTCTACTTACCAAGGGAGGTATTTGTAGTTGAGGGACTAGACCAAATTAATTTTGCTTACCATTGTCCCTCCAGATTTGTTTGTGGAACTAAGAGAGATCACACTTTCGTTTTACTGATGGACTGGAAAATAAGCTCTCCTGTTTTTGCAACTCCTCAGGGGTTCATCAGTTTTGAATAAATTGGTAACTGAATTGAGCTATTTGCATGAACCAAGATAAAAAGAAAAAATTCAGAGCCTTGCTGTATTCATAAAACATACTATAGCGGTCAAAGCTGGTTTCTCTCTTTAAGGAACTACATGTGCTTAGACAGACAAATGTATTGTGTGGGGTTTTTTTAATAACAGCTCACTATAAAATTTTCACTCTTGTATTGTCACGCAGCTAGTATTCTTTTTGAGCATGTTAGTACATTTTTGCATGCGTAAAAATTCACCTGTCTTGGTCACCTCTCTTTGCCAGGCAGAGCAGGTGCATTATGTATGTGGAATAGAAGTGTAAAGAATGTGTATATGAAAAGGACCTTTTAGAGGGAAAGGAGCTTAAAAAGACAGGAATTTTGTTTTGAAAATTTCTAGCACATAGTACAGTGTAGCCTGTAAACTTGGGCTATTTTACTGGGTTTTATTGTTACATTTTCCCTCTGTGTAGCTCCTTGCTTTTGAATTGAATATTTGCTGAGATGGAGGGAAAGTTTTAAATTGGTGCCATGAGCAAAGTTGCCTGAGCAAAGTTTTGGCTCAGCAACACAGTAATTTTGTTTTTCGGTTGACTGTGAACTAAATGTAGGGAAAGAAACTGGGAAATGTCATTGGACAGCACTGTTCATCAGTACATCTCCTTCAAAAAACTGATAGGGCTGATCGTCAGCTCAAATTACCTATCTGTGACTGTGATTGTTTTAATGTGTCCCAGCTCTTACCTTTTCAAACCAACTCCCTGGCAGGACTATAGAATGTTAAGGACTTTCTTGAATGTGTGTGGAGTGAAGCAAGGGATAGGATTGGAGGAAAAAAAAAATGCTTATGTGTTATTTTAGTATCTTCTCCATTCCCCATTTTTTTTATATTTTGTCTCTTAGCTGGCAGTCGTGTGGTCTCTCTGACTGACCTAAACCAGGGGTTATGTTCTTTCATTTCCATCTTCAACATTCTTCCTGCTTCTCCGGGGCCCGAATCACTGTCTTTCTTTGACTATATGTGTAGCTCAAACTATACACTATGGCTCAAACATCCTTTCCCCATTACATGCAGTTTGTGTGGGTGGTGAAATTAGGAGGCATGTGTAGTGGAGAAGCAGTTCCTTAGAAATGAGTATTCATTGGTTTCTGTTCCTTCCTTACTCAGTTTGCACCACGTGTGTTTCCGGGACAGTCTGGGGTGTGGAGGCGCTGGCGATAACAGCACTGCTCCCTGTGCTCATGGACAATGAGATGTCTTTAGAAGCACTGGTGTGTACCTAGAAATGTAATAATGATAGAATCACTGCTTTCCATCTTAACATGGATTGAGAACACTGGGAAATATCATAAGACCTCATTTCATTCTTTCTATAGACAGGTTATTGCCATATATACACTGTTCAGATACCCTGCTTGATTCAGAGGGGAAAAAAACCCAAACAAAAACCCCAGCAAAACAAAACCTCAAGGAAACAAACAAAGCAACCCCACCAAACCCTCTAGAAACTGCAGACAAAAAGCCTGACACCAAACTTCTGTGTGGTGATATCGTGAGTGTCCTGAGGGTTCGCAGTCTGGTGAGAAGAGTGCATAGCAAGAGGGGTTTGGCTACGTATTGAGGTGTGGTCACACGCCTGCCAGCCATGCATGTATATTGTGTGCTGTTTCTGCAGCGGGTTTTGCCCTCTGGTCATGTTCAATGACTCTTTCAATGCTCTTGGTTCTAAATGCTCTTCACTATTAAAAGGTAAAGCTTAACTGTGGATGAAACATGTTAAGGAGAAAACAGACCAGTGATCTCACCCAACATTGCTTTAGCAAAATGATACACAGTGTTCTTTTGTCTCAGACAAACTATCCTTTCTATTTCCTCTTAATATAATTAGGAACGGAGTTCTGTTTTGTTTTATCTGCTTTTGAAACGTATTCATGTTTTTTTTTTTTTCTTGTGCAGAAAACAAACTGCATTTCCAGGTCCAGATCAGACCACAAACTTAGAAACAATGCAATTAGGTTATAAAGCATATAACTGATGTAATGTGTTAGTAATAGTATTTTTCTATTAGATAGCTTCACAGCAAAATGGGAATCATCACAACCACAATTACATATTTCAGATGCTCCAATTTATGTCTTTTACAGGTGAAATCAAGCAGATGCTATCCTGTAGCAAGAAAGGCATTAGACTGAAAGAAGGTGTGTGTTATCAGCCTTTGCAGGTGTCTCTAGGTTATGAATAATGTTAGATTAATTGGGCTTCCTCCTGGCTTTAGGGGTCAGCAGTGGTGGCAGGCACAGCTTTGGTGCTGTGAGATTTGTCTCTAGCTCCACTGTCAACTCTTCCTGCAGTGGTGAGGGGGGTGGGGATGATGTTGTAGCTGAAGGTCAGCTGAGATAGATGCAATCTGCTGGAAATGTTACCTTATTTGAAAAGCATTTTTATCCCATAATGACTAAAGTGATGGCACCAGATGCAGAGTAGTGGTTTTGAGATGGTTTGTATTGATCATCTTTGCTGGTGTCCTATTTTACTACCGAATAAGTGCTGCTGAGCTTTTTTGTCCTAAGCTGATGGTAAGATACAAGGATCGTCAATACCTTTCATTATCATTATTTTGAATTTGCATATTAACACACACACACACACATGTCATAATGACCCTGTTCGTTATGGCTGTTTGCTGTATGTACTGGGGAGAGGAAATAAAAAAAAAATCTGTATTTTCATTGTGGTGTTTAATTCTGGACAATAGGATGGATGCAGTAACATATAATCATTAAGAAGGGCTATAGATAGCAGTCTTAGAAACTTAGCACTTTTTTCCTTTGTTTTAACATGTGACCTTTTCATCTCTTTGATCCCTTAAGCTGTGTACTGCATAACCTTGGATTAGTAAAAACAAGAAATGCTGTGCATCATCTAATGACATATTTCTTCTGGCTACATCAAAGAAGATTAGATAAGATCTGTTGTAGGAAATCTGCGTAGTCCACAGGAGTGAAGGTTTGTAGCCAAGGATACTGTGACTTCCTTTTGCAAAGAAGGATAAAACTGAAACAGTCTGCCGTGCTGGTTTATTTTAAAATGCTTAGGGAAGCCTTGAACATACCTGAAATAATGTAAATTGTGTAAGAGCAGATCTCGTGTGGTCTCCTTTCCTACATGCTGACACTGGAAATACTAGTAAGAAGTTATTGAGTGTTGATACGACTTGTACCCAATTCTAGATGATTGAGAAGCTGCTTTTAATTCACTTGGTTTTGATAGTGATAGTTCAAAGTTCTTCTTGAGTGAAGGTGGTGAACAGTATTTTTTTCTTCCTTCTGAAACTGAAATAGTGGTAATATTACTTTTCAATGTGTGTTGCTGTTGTGTAGTCCTGAAGGCAAATAGGTTTCATTGTATCTTGTAATAGAAATGGATGGCAAATCTGGCTTCATTCCAGCACCATCTGTAAAATGGGAGTAATGTTTTTGTGGTTTGGAGATGGTGCAAAACTGACAAAATAAGTTCAAAGATGACAACAGTTTTTAACCATACATAGTGTTCGTCTCCTCATCTTGAATTAAATTTATATTAGCTTCTATCAGGAAGAAAAATAACCAGTGTGAGAAAGAATCTTTAAATAAAATTAATTCTCTCTTGAAAGTTTAAAAACAATGCTGTAGTCTTGCAGAACAGAAATGTGTAGGTGTTGTGCAGAAACATTTGGAATGCAATGAGTTATTTAAAATACTATGTACAGGGGGAGACAAGCCAGTCTCATTTGATGTAGAAATTCCAAGGTGCTTGTAGTTAGTTGGAGTTACTGCGTGTAGATGAAGTAAAAGCAGGAGCTGGCTTTGATGCCATTCTGCATCTTCTGTCCTCTATTTGCAGCTCTTTCCTCTCACTCCTGGCACGGGGAGAAGTGACACCTGCATTGAGTAAATATCCCAAGAATTGGTGCAGTGTGCTGAAGTGCCCTGCAGTGAAATGCTTCTCCTTTGATGGTTTGCGTCAGTCACACGATGGCCGATATTATTGAGTGCAACAAATCTATGGTGATCTTCATGTTTAATTGATGGCTTTTAAGAAATCTGTGCAGAAGCGTGTCTATACCATGTTGTGAGTGATAGCCACAGAGAAGCTCAGTTGCCTCATTCACAAGGTGGGCTTGATGAAGTGCAGAGGAAATACCAACGTAATAAAGTACTTATTATCGGCCAATAGAATTAAGGATTTGTGAGTATTTCCCATTATTATAACTGAAAGTAACAGGTATTTTCTTTCTCATATACGAGAATGCATAGTGATTGTAGCAAGTAGCAATGAGACGATGTTATGAATGTTAAACTTCCTGTGCATAAAGTTATTTGACAGCTGATCTGGCCTGAATCAGCATTTTCCTTTAATCTCAACCAAAGGGATTCTGCTCCCCTCTGCTTACCTCCCATTACTAAATGTCTTATCAGAGGTCAGTCTTTGCATCTATTAGGAAGAAAAAATCAGTGTGAGAAGGAAGTTAGTTTCCTATAACTGGGCCCTTAGACTAGGAAGAGACCAGGATAGCTTTTATATGAGAGAAGTATCCTTCAGGATGTAGAGGAGGGGAAAAATTGACACAGGAAAATTCAATCATTCAGCCTAGAAGTTTTGTAACTAATTTTTTCAGAGGTAATGTAGACAGGATAACAGTTCAGGAATTCAGTTTGAAAGTGTTTTTGCAAAGCTTCTCGTGGGAGAAGTGAGGATGGAATGCTATTTTTGCTCTGGCATTTTAGCAAGTACAAATCTTTAGCTTTGGCATTTCTTATCTTGAAAATCTATTCTTAGTTTAAACCTAAATAGCAGAACTCACATACATTCGCTGAAGTATTGGCTGTATCTGACATCGAATAAAAGCACCTACAATAACAATGGATTTTAAATAAATAAAACATTTAGGATTTTTTCTTACTTGGCATTAGAACTTCAGTTACCTCAGAGCAATACCTTTTCATCACTATTCATTGTGGATGAAAGTGTGTCTGATTCATTGCTGAAGTGGAAGCTCTCAGTAGCCAAACTGCAATCCAGATATCTGGGGTGTGAGATCAGAATTTTTAATGAAGCTTTTTGTTTACTTCAGGCAACTGAATTGTAAAGATGTGATAATTGTTTAAAATTTGGCCTTTCACAGAACTAAGGTCAAACCATGTTATGAGGTTCCTTTAGAGTCCAGTGTACACTATTTAGTAAGTTGAAGTAGAAGCTAATCACAGTGGTTGTAAATATAGATGATGTTCTTGATTTCCAAGCTTGATTACTGGGAAGAACACATGAAAATACAGTTAAAACTGTCTACATTTAAAGCGTATTTCCACTGATACTAATTGAAATGGTGCAAGTGGTTGCAGTGGTTGTAAGTCACTGCTAGTTGTTTAGAGACAGTTCTTCATCTCTTTTGGCTGGTCAAGGAGCCTACAGCTACTCAATGTATCTCACTTTAGTATGTCAATTTAGTACAGAATGGAATGAAAAATATTTCATTAAAATGCATATAGCAAAAAAGGAATTCAAGACAGCTGATAGTAATCGATCTCTGAAAAGATTTCTGAAAACAGAAAAGAAAAAGCTCAGACTTAAAAATGGGTTTCTTGGGTGTTTGTGAGATCACTTGGACAAGTCTTGTCTAATGTAATGAAAAATGTCTTTGGTGTCTCCTAGTTCATCAAGTTCGTACCTCTGCAACATTTCACATGATACAACCAGAACAAAACTTTTGTTATGTAGTCATTTTACAGAAAAAGAAAAAAAGTAGAGTGAATAAGCTTTTTAATGTACTTCCTTTTTTCAGTCTATTCTTCAGTTCATTCTCTAGCACTGAAAGCCTTTCCTCTTTCAAATGAGCATGGAATCACAATTTGATCATATCCTTTCCAAGCTTCTACTGTTCAAACAGATGGGGGGAAAAAAAAAGAAACAGCAAATACAGCTCTTTGCAGCAGATGAGTCCAGCCGGTGTGTTTAGATGAAGTTTAGCTGCCAGAGAGCTTTTCTGTTCCTTAGTGATTCATTGTAGAACTCTGCCTGAAGCACTCGTGGTGCTTGCTGGGTTTTGTTTGTGGGACTTATTGGTTTTAAATTTCTTTTCTGTGTACCCTTGTAACCCTGACATGGATTCTGTGACTGCAGGGACCATAAAAAATTGGTATTGTGCTGCTAATCAGGAGGGTATGGAGATGTTTGGTGTGGTTGAGACTGAATCAACCAAGCAGTTTTAGAGAGTGGTCAGGGTATTTCAGATCGCAAATATCTACCCTCATAAAACTGAAGAAGTGGGATGTAGGCTGTAGATATTTGTAGTACTCTGAGATTATATTTAAGTATGCGGTCACTGCAATGCTAGGCAGAAATTCCTGGTTACCTTCTTGTGTGATGTTTTATCTTAGGAGAGCTGACCCTTCACTGATCTTTGGCTGGTGCGGTTGATGTTTGTCATTGTGGAGAATGACTGCTCAGAGCTAGTTCAGGAGCTTTGCTTTAAAGTGTGGTGTAGAAGTTCCTGCCTTTGGGACTGTGGCCCTCTGGAGGGATAGCCCTTAGATGATGACAGGATAAAGCTCAGGGGGCATGATACATTTCTCTTAAACATGGTACCATTGTCAGGGTACAGAAATGTTCTTTAATGACCTGGATGAAAACAAGCATAGGAAACATTTCGTGCTCCTAACAAACTGCATCTTAGTAACATTTGTACTTCTCTGTAATTTACTTCATTTGGGAGATTTGCAAAGTGATGACAAATACAATCAAAAGACTGTTGTGAGTCATGGTGGTGGAATAGGTTGTTAACTCCTGCTGTGCAGTTTGCTGACAGAGCTGGGTAAGGTGCTGTTCAAATGTTAAGCATAATTTTCAATATCAGCAGCATTAGTGAAGGCTTTTTGAGCATTTTGCTGTTCTAAACAGTCTAGCACATCATTTATTTCTCCGTCTTTGGACACCAGGAGCTCTGGAAGACTATAATGAAAATAGTGTGAGGTTTCTGAGTAGCACTCTAAAAAATGAAGTTCTAAAATAACTTCTCATTTTAAATTCTTAATTAAGAAAATGTGCTCAAATTCATCTTGTGATTAAATTTTTTCCCTCCATGGCAATAAGTTAATAGCTGCTATCAGATTTTCTTTCTGCTGTATAGCTTGGTTGGATGGATCAGCATGCGTCTCCTGGCTACAGCAACTTCCGACTGCTTATGTTATGGATTTTACTTTTTTGGTTGACAGTGACTTTTGTCCCCTAGCTGGTTTATGGCATGAGGCTCTAATGTGGTGTGAAAACACTCTGATTCAATACAAACTAGACAATGAGTTCTCCAAAAAAATGAAGAAGCAGAGCTGAGTAAAGCCTGCAGGGTCCAGAGCCAGCTGGGTCTTAAAAGCTGAGCTGTTCACTTAGGAGTTGAACTGAAATGACCTCCATAATTTGTGGCTGGGTTTTTTTGCTGGAAAAGTTGGGCTAGAATCGTGTCTACTACGAGAGTGTGTGGTACATGGCTGGTCTAGAGGGATTCATCTGTTTCACATGCCAGTACGTAACCACAAACCATATGCTCTTAGCTATTGAGTACATCTCTTATGGGTTTTAGGAGTTGGGAAGCAACCATTAGCCTCAAAAAAATTGAAACTGAGGTGGGGAAAATATCTCTGCAGTGGTCTGTTTCATCAGGGGGTTTTGCTTAGTAAGCATATATACCATGTTAAATAAGGATGTGGAGAAATATGTACCTATAAATCTCAGTGGCACTCTGCCAGTCTGACTTGGGGAAGAGTTTTGTCATGACTCAGCTGTGGAGATTTGATGAGATACTAAGTGCTTGAGCAGGGAACATCAGTTTAGTGTAAGTAGAAACATTAAAGCATCCTCTCTATAGTTGTGATGGATTGCTCATGCTTTGGAAGAAGGTGAAGTCTTCCCCCTCCTCATTAATCTAAATTAATTAATCTTCCTGGCTTGTTAATAAGAGAAATAGTAAAACATTGGATGTTGTTACCTTTCTTTAATGTCTTGGGTAGAAATTCTGGTTTGCCCCTCATATTGCAGTGCATACCCGAAAATCCTCCTCTGTTCCCATTACTAAATCCAGTAATAGGTTCAAGACAGATAAGCTGAACTTTTTTTCCCTGTACAACTTAGGAGAGGCATAAAGGGCTCTGTGTAGAAGAGATACCTTTTAGAGGAAGTGCTCTGAATTTCTCCTAATATGTTCTGTAGTCTTCCTGGTGATCAGTGGAGTAGCTTGGCCTGTGTGGAAGAAGTAAAAATAAATGTGACTTTACTCACTTAAATATTTTTTGAATGTGATCTCTAGCTCATAGGTGTGGTAAGGTTTGGGTGTACAATATGGTTCTGTTCTTAAATTGGTACAAATTTCTTTATTATGTTAATTTACTTCTCTGCATGGTATGTGTTCCATTGTGCACAAGAATCTGAAAAAAGGTGCTTGGATAAGTGGCAGAGTATCTACATATTTTGAGATTTAAAAAAAAAAAAGGAATTTGCAGACAGAATTGTACCTTGAGGTCAGCTGTCAGACAAAGAAAATGGTAAAATTGAAGCATTAACAGGTGACAAGAAAAGTGAAAAGTTTGTCTTCATAACACCAGATTATAGTCTGCCTTATAGTAGATGAAATTGCAATTCCTGAATTATACAAGTGTTGCACCTTACTGTTCCTGGCCCAGACTTTTCCTGACATATTATAATTTTGCAGATCTCAGCATGGACAGAAGGAAGGGTGATTAGAGGCCTTTTTTTGTTGTTGTTTAACATTAGAATGGGGAGGCTTACTGGCATACATAATTTGATAAAATGAAATGGACAAAACCAGTTGGAATAGTTAGAATTCTTGTAGACCATTAGACTTTTCCTGTTACTGTATAAACCAAGAATATTTACCTTCTTTTTTTTTCTTTTATCAAATGCTCACAGTATACGCTGCCAGTTATGCAGATCCAAGACTTTGTGCTTGTGTGGGAATACGTGTTCTTGCTTTCTGACTTCCAACTTCTGTGTAAAATGTAATGCCGTTGTGATTGTCAGGCTGTGTCAGTGTGGTCAAGGTCTTGTTACATCAAGATTTGTAAATGATTCTGAGTGGAATGGCTGCAGAAGGCAAATATTAGAGGTATTTAATGTTGCTATCTGATATTTGAAGCAAGCTAATGGTACTGGTTCATGGTATTCTGTAGATGAGCAGTAAAATAAGCATTTGACCAAAAGCTGACAATGGAAAGCAGCAGCCTGTGTGAATGCTAGTCAGTACTACTCCCTTGGGCTAGAGGTTTTAAAAACAACCTAACATGCGAAAATAATTCTGAAAAGGAGAAGGAAAGGTTGAGAGAGTTCTCAACCTTTAAGAGAGTTAAGAGTTAAGAGGTTAAGAGTTAACTTAAAGTTCATCAAAACACTACAATACTTGGACTCCCCAAATTACATGTAATGGACGCTAAAATCATGGCTTAATTTTAAAATTTCAAGAACTGAAAGCACACGTGAGGATATTATAGCTAGTGTGTGTAACCAGGTGCCAATAGCTGTGGTCTCACAAGTACTAAATTTGTAGCTCTTCTGGAAGCCGTCACTGTTTTTAAATTTGATTTCTAGA
Source organism: Struthidea cinerea (assembly GCA_013397865.1). Taxonomy (NCBI): domain Eukaryota; kingdom Metazoa; phylum Chordata; class Aves; order Passeriformes; family Corcoracidae; genus Struthidea; species Struthidea cinerea. The sequence continues at coordinate 150,594 of VZTI01002669.1, forward strand.
ATTCGAAAAGGAATGAATGCGGTTTGTCACTAATCAGCTGCATTTGTTGGTAAAATATCATTTTCTATTTAGTCAGGTAAGCTATGTATTTTGTTTAGACATTTTCCAGTTAAAATCTCTTGTAGTTTGTAAGAGGATAAGTACACAAAGCATCAGTCTGTCAAAGCAGCAAGGCTGTCATTGCTACCCTGACAATCAGTTCCTGTTTTACGGATGCTGTCCTCTATTTGACTTGTTCTCTTAGTTTAAGATTTTTTTTAAAATGCAGGCACAGACACAAAATTTGGCTAGTATATAATTTGTTTTCTGAAATTTGGGAATATACCTTTTTTTATGTATCTCAGAATATTAAGGGATATTTTTATATGTCCCCAGAGGGGACATACAGTATTTAAAAGAATTGCCATTCTCATTCCCATAAATTATCAGTTTTGTTTTCAGTAAGATGATGGTGATTTGGTTACATTATTGAGGTAATTTACTGCCTGAATAACTAACTTATTTAGTAAAAACTGCACAAGATTTGCTTCCTAGTTCAGTAGCTTTTCATTTTTATATACGCAAGTAAGCAGATTAATAGCTAATCTCAAAGTTTAAAAAATGAAATGCCTGATCTCTGATTTATAGAGGTCACAGAATTTGTTTAATCATCTTCTAAAATGTTGGTAATCATGATATGCCTCCTGATGAAATGAATACTCCTGATATACCTTCCAGATGGAGGTAGTAGGCTTAGCTGTGACTTCTTAAAACAAGCTCCTGCAGTGATATAGGTGCACTATTTTTGGTTTTTTAATGCAAAAGCTAGAAGGAAATAATTGATTATTGCAGTATTTAATGTCTTAAAAGTTTCCGGTTTGCTATCGTGTAATGTATTCTAACGTTTACAAGTAAGTAGAGGTCTGAGCTTGCTACAGTTCCTCTCCATTTTGAATGATTTGCACAAACATCTTTGCTAAGTAATTACTTGAAAAATTTGTGTATACTAATTCTTCCTGAAAATACTGAATTGAATATTGGATTGTTTCACTTTGACACAAGAGTAGAATTACATGTGTTGAGCTTTTTTGAGCATAAGCAAGTTTCCTTTGTCTACAACATCTTGCTAACAGTTTGTATGATTTGATGTAGCTTTTGGAGACTGCAGAGCATTTGCCTGTAGGGTTTCAAATGAAATGAGTTTTCTACAGATGTTGTCTTCTTAATGCCAAGAGTCCACAGATTAAACTGTTCCTTATTGTTTTAAAGGAAGATCTTCAAGCGTGCTTGTAACTCCCTACAAAACCCCTCTCCCTTGATATTAGCCATATCTGAGAATGAAAGCAAAACATGTCAAATGAAAACTATGAAAAGATGATCTTCTATATATATTTCAAAATGTATTTAAACTTGAAAGTTGATGTTGAATGTACAAGTCTTGTTCCCATCAGCTGTGTACATTAAATCATGTAGCAGCTTTAGCTTTATATGTGGGATGTGGAAAAAATAGTTCTATCAAAACAATATGAACATTTATTATGCAAATACCCAAGAAGCATATTCTGAACTTTTGAGCCTTAAACTTGTTAGCTTCTGGTGTGCATTGTGTAAACAGGTTCTCAATAGGATGTTAGGGTCCTGGAGTAAGAGGCTAGGAAATAATTCGTTCTTCCCACAGACACCACTGAAGCAGGCTTTCTCAGAATTCTTATGTGTGTGGTTCAAGTACAATCTTTCCAAACCTTAAAAGCTTTTATGCTCTTTTTTTTCCCCACCCAAACTATATGTGTGGAAATTAGGGCAGAATCATTAAAATGCATGTACACATGCATGGATGCAGATACACTCAGTGTCCCCATGTGTGCTTTTGTGAAAGATTGTTGATAATTAACACCTGTGTTGTATTTGGACTAATTTTAATTTTATTGCTATGTCCGGGTATACATACCTGCCTTATCTCCTCACTTATTAATGCTAAATATATGTATTCAAAAGGAGACTTAAGTTGTCTAGTTTCCAATTCCTGTGGATTATTTCTCTCTCTGTGGATTATTTCAATACTCTTCATTTAGCAAATGAGGAAAGCAGCATTATTTAATACAGCTCACCCACATTAATGAAGTTGGCCACTAAAGAATTTACATGTTATAATGATGTCCTTGTGTACAGTAGGTTTTAAAAGAATATATAATGAATTGTAATGGAAAAAAGGTATGATGGGAACAGATAGTGTATGTAGTGAGTGTGCAGTCTGTTAAGATTGCCGAAGGTTTGCCCTCTGAGAATGGTACAGTTTCTTCAAATACTTCAACTTTTCTGTTTCGTAATCTCACAGAAAAAAATTCTCATTTCTTTGCTGTTTGTTGTTCTGAAATACTAATCAGTATTGTTTTATACTTTATTACAACAGAAAGTCTCATGTAAGTCCAAGAAACAGGTTAAATGCTTATGCACTTAATGAGTAAGATTAAATATCTGATAAAATGGCTTAAACTTTGAACTTGCTTCAGGGAAAACAATCTTGCTGGGTTCAGAGATGATGTTAAAGTATTGTAAACAGTTGGAGCAAGTGAATTCCAGGCGAAGACTGCACCAGCTTATTCCAGGTTTAAGCTTGTTGCAGTAATGACCTGGAATGCTTCTCAACTGCTATTCATTATAAATGTGAACAATTATGTTGTTATAATAGGATGCAATGAAGAGCAGTATCATACTGTTTGGGAGGATCTCATCAGAGTTTGGGTTCAAGTCCCAAAGACTTAAATCTTTGGCATATGCGCTTTGCAGAGAGAGGTGAGTGCTGAACCTCTTTGTGGGCGTTCTCCAGGCCAGACTGAGCCTTGCTGCCTGAAAGACTCTCATATATTCATGTTGTTACCTCCTCATGGCTTAAGCTTGAGTAAAGCAGAGAGAGAGAGTGAGTTTCAGTGTCTTGTCAGTATTTCTAGACTGAGGTATCCTTTTTTCTTTGTTTTGTTAATTAAAAAAAGGGAAAACAAAAAGAGAGGTGCCATTGGGAATTGTGACCTGGACATATTCACCAGGTTACTTCACTGATCTGTAAATTCCTTGGATCAACCTTGTTAGAGACCACAGTGTTAAAAGAAATGCCAGAACTTGAAAATGAGATAAGGGTTAGAGTTGTGGCAATGATTTTGATAGCAGAGGAAATTAAAATTTTGAAGCCTCATGTTGACGATGTAGAATTCCCTACAAGTTGTCACAGCCTCTCTCATTTAGAGAAATAAATCCAATTTATGCTGATATTTAAATTTCAAAGCATATTGCATGTTACAGTGATGTCTTTTGATCTATATGCAGAGTATCTGAAACTTTGAATGCAAGTGACACTCCTTGCTGTTACTAAATTAATAAGAAAGAATCAACATAAAAGTAATTAGCATCTTCATGTCCTCAGTCTAAATTCAGAGGAACTGGCTTACAGAAACAATATAAATCAAAACTTCTTCCTGTGTGCTGAAGAGCTGCAAATCAAAAGACGTAATGCTGAACATACTGTTATAGAGGTTTTTTCCCCTTTTGAGGATCATGTAATGAAGTATAAGCAGCTGCAAATACATTAATGACTTTAGTGAAATAGAATATATTTTTTAATTGCCTACTTGCAAAAAAGCAAAACAAAATCCTTCCCCCCCCCCCGCCCCCCCCCCAAAAAAAAGAAAAAAACCCAAACAGACCCAAACCTCGTTATACCTGACCTTCATGCAATCTGGTTTTCATGGTATCTTGGAAATTCTGGATATGATCTGTAATCTGGCCATGCAAACATTTCTCATCTTACAGCTTTATTATAGGCCTAGTCTACCTGCATGCATAAGAAATTTGCCAATTGATTTTTCTTCTTAGGGTTGCAGTCTGTCTTTCAGACTTCCTTGTGATCACATTCACCTAATCTGAATTGAATTTAGGAGACAAAGAATTGGAACTATTTTCTTCCTCCCTAGAGACCTCTCATACAGTGATGTTGATTTTGCTTAATCAGAATCAGGCCTCACAAATTTAAGGAAGTGCTGTGATTTCAAAACTGGATTCTATGTTGTCCAGAAGAAAAACATGAATGAAAACCTGGACTCTGTTCAGTCTGTCTCTTGGCCGTAATATGCAAAATACAAGTTCAGGGAAAGGGGGGCAGGGTGTGAGCAGCCACAAGATCACATTTGTTAAATAAGTTAAATTCTGTTTATGGATGTTCTGTGGTAAACCACTTTACACTTTAACAAAAGAATGTGTTGAGAAAGCTGTACCAACCACAAGAAAATCACTTGTCATTTAAAGAAGCTGAGGGGAGGATTTCCTTGCAGGTAAGGTGGAGGTAGAGCAGAGTCATGTTGTCTCTCTGAGGAAAATCCCTCACCGTTCAATGAGTTCTTCATCAGAACTCTTAGTCCTGGTACTCTGGAAAAAACAAACTGTATTATCTTTTCCTATCAAGTGGCTGAGTGGAACTAATGTAGTATTTGTACTGTGGAAAGGAAAGACATCACTAAACTTCTGGAAGTACCTCCTGCAGTTAAGATGATCTGTGGTCCCAGGCAGTAATCTTGTCGGATTGGTGTGAATGTATAATCATACGTAATGAAGCAAGACAATTTAGGGCTGAGACAGACATAGTAGCCTAGTAGTTGCTTTCTGTAGCTATCAGTATATAAATTGTTTTGTTACTACACAAAAAATACTTCAAACATAGAAAGGAATTTTACAATATCATGTTAATTGACCAGTTAATTAAATTCCCCACTAAAAGTCTAGCTGTAGTTTAACTTGGGTTCTAGGAAGCAGTGAAATGTTTAAACTTCTCAAACCATGTAAAATGGTATTTCCAATAAAATATGCAAAAATCCTCTTTTTTTCATTTTGAAGTGGGTTTTCTGTTTTTTTTTCCCCCCACTTATGATGGATCTGATGTGTATATTTATTGTATGAACATCTATAGAAACACGTAGTGAATACCTTGTTCCTTTTAGCTGTAGATGAACTGTTTAATATTTAAGAAACTATTGGAGGGGCTTCAGTGTGTTGCAAGACATGTTTGCAGTGTGCTGTGCTGTGAAGTCTTGCATGAGAGGATTGTGTGCATATGCCAGCAGCAGAACTGATTTACTAGGGGTATTTGAAGAGTAAGGATGATTCATAATAAAAAGTAGAAAACATCCAAGGTAATGTTATACATCATGATCATCCATGTCCCACATTTCTTGCATTATTGATATACTTTTTCTGTACCTTCTCTTTCCAAAATAGCAGATAACCTTGATGTCCAACAGAGTGCCAGTGACTTAACGTTTGTTGTCCATGTGATTCGTACTGGTGGGTCTGTTAGGCTGCTGGCTTTTGCAGAAATGTTTGGTGGTTTTGTGCTGTGAAACGTGTTGTTTTATAGTCTGAGCAGTGGGCAACAGATTTGCTTCTACTTTAATCAGAGCCTCGATTCCAACCAATTACCCCAGAGAATGAATCCTGGCACCTTGTGTCAGTGCTGTTACTGTGATAGACATCAAGAACAGATCCAGGCAGCTCTGCAGCCTCAAAGTTAATGTTGTTGCTTTCTTGTTCAGCACTGCTGTTGCTGTAGACACATTGTTCCTTGTGCTTGCTGAAGGGAAGAAAGGTGAGAACTAACTACTTAAAATTAAAGGAAACATTTTCAAGAAAAGCACTCAAAATGTGATTCACCTCCAGCTTGTTTGCCTCTCATAAGTTTGAGTGCTCTTCATTGACTGAATGTTGTGTGCTATTTTTCCTGTGTAGACCTCTAGGGAAAATTTAGGTTAGCTAAGAGAAAAATGTTAACACAAATTAAATACTTTCTTTACTTTCCTTGGTTGACATGCTGTCCTATCTGCCAATTGCACAGGGGTATTGAGTGTTTCCAAAGTCTAATTGTTATTTCCTGTAGCATAGGAGTGCTTCTCAAGCTGTTCTCAAGAGCTGAGCCTGTGTGTTTTCTCCAGAGTAGCTTATACAGCGATGACTTTAACTTTTAATCGACTGATAGCTTGCTCTTGCTTTTTCTTCCAGCTCTGGCACTTCAGCACTTGCAATTTTGACAGTGTTTTGGCTGGACTTCACGTGCATATTAGTTCTGTGCGGCCAATGTCTCTTAGCTGTGTTAAGTTACCTACAATATTTCCAGCTTTCACAGTATCTCTGGACGTGTTCCTTGCTGTCTTTTGCCTGCTTGCTTACTCTCCCTAGCTCAGGTGATGTACAATGTAATAATTTGCTTGGAGAGTATGATCCAAACTCCAAAGTTTATCAAGAAATCTATATTCTAGGAATAAAGCAACTGTACTCTTATTACGTGTCTGCCCTGTGATGTACTCCTGAAGACATTTATCATTCTGTTTTGATAGTTACTACATTGTAGTTGCTTGGTGATGTCATGAGCAACTAATGTTCTAATCTTTTTTCCATCAGAAAAGGCATTTTTGGGAATGTGAGCTAAGGATATGTGATCCTAACATGCTATAAAACCTTGTAGAGACTATTTTAATGTTGGAATGCTTACTGCTTTTTCTACTTAATTGGATCCATAGAAATGATGGTTCTAAGCAAAAAAGCAGCATATAGCTGCTTATTGCACTGCCATTGGTATTGTGTGCCACTTGCTTATGAGAACAAGAAGGAGAATAATGTTTGCTCAAGTTCAGTGAAGCTCTGCTTTCACGTAGAGAAGGAAAAGCTGGAAATTACCAGTTCTGTCTCTGCACTGAGACAGAGTTTGAGTGAAAGAGGAGGAGGTTGTTCCTCCTGGAACTACCTGTGTAAGTGAACTTCAGGTAACAGTTGTGCATGTGAGCCTCCTAAGAGAGGCTGGAAAGAGCTTGTCAGGTACAGGAGAGGAGCCTATCAGAGTGTCCCTGCAGTCTTCAGTATTTCAGCTCTGGATCCCTATTTCCAGTTTTGAGTCATGGATCTCCCAGAAAGCTAAAAACTCTCTTCTCTTTGTAATATACTCACTAAAATGTCCACTGCTAGTGTCAGCATTTCCCACTGATCTGCCATTGCAATAGCCAGCACCAACCCTGTCCTACTTGTTTGAGGAAACATTGGAGTTTGAGCATGGATGAGTGTCATTCACAGTGTCTTTTACTTTTGGAAGCTGTTCTTACCCAGGCCAGAGCAGATGGCATTAGGATAACAACCTTGAAGATTCATGGTTGTGAAAAGGACGTCATTGTTTCTGTTTATTTTGTTAAACTGGGAGCCCAAACTGACATACCTGGGGAGACACAAGAAGTAGGGCAGGAAGGAAGGGAAATCTTTTATCTGGTCATGAGGATGATGAGCAACAGTCTCCCTGGTATACCTTGGCACCTGAGATTTAAAGTAAAATTCTTGTATTTTTGATGATTCCTCCTCAAAATGAAACAAAATTTCTTGTTCTCTGGAGTCTCAACAAGAGTTTTACCTTATGTGTTTATTTTCTCTTTCAACCCAGCTGATGATGTTGAGCAACTGAAGCACTTAAAGACAGTGCTTTCTGTTTGTATTGCTCAGTAGCTTAAAGTAGAAAGCCCTATGGGGTCAGGAATGAAAAGGAAGGGGTAATGTATATTTCCCCCAGCTTTCAGTGAAAAAAGTGAGATGCAGAATTTTCTGTGGAACACCAATCTCTTATTGGGGAATAAAGATGAAATACTGACATGCGATGGAGTGCCTGCTTGTTCCCCTGATGATTCTCTGAGAAACAATTTTTTAATATCCGTAATCATATGCGACTCTGAGACTGGATTCTAATATTGTCTCTGAAGTACAGGGGCTTTATTATTACTGTTTTATATTAATGGCTTGTATTGTCTTTGAAATGTAGATTTTTTTTTTTTTTTACTTTTGATTATGTGTGGTTTACATTCTTGTAGGTTTACCAGCTAGAGCTGTTTGTGTAGTTTAAAAAGTGTGAGAAAAGGGAAGTCCTTTCTGCTCTCTCCGGTTTGACTTCTCTGTAGTTGCTGGAGTGGTGCAGAGGAGAAATATTCTTGTTACTATAGTTTTTAACATTGAACAGCTGCTTTTTAAATTATTATTATTTATTTATTCTTACATGTGCATTCTGGCATGATGCACGAGTGAGATAGAGTTCATGGGATTCATCCTCTTCCCTCTGGGGACATTTGTCTGCATCAGAGAAACATCCCACATTCTGACAGCGTTGGCAACCTGTCTTCCACAGAGGCTCGGTTCTGGAATGGATGGGTAGTTGTAGATAAGGAGTGAGCCACACTGGCAAAGCTTTATCATGCTTGCACAGCACCTGCCTTTACTGGGTCTTGGTCTGTCCCAGGCCCTTAGTCACAACAGCAGTACAGGAACCGAATTAACACTCTGCTTCACATGAGGGAGGAAAGAATTGAGCCATTCTTGCATGGTGCTGCTAAACTCCACTAGTGGCTTCTGGAGTTAAATCTGTAAGCAGCCAACATGCAATTTGAGCGCCCTAATGAAGACACTGTAAGGAGACCTTAAAAAGCACAGTCCAACAAATACTCTCATTAGGTTTCTGAATGGCATCCATTTCCCCCTTACCTTAGTAAGCAAACGTGCTAATAAAATGGTGTTGTAGAGGACAGTGTAGATACCTATTACAGTATGTACCTTCTTCTCTGAAAGACAGAATACCCTTGCAGTCATTTGAATTGTATTTTGCAAGCAGAGCTATGTTTCAGAAGAACTTAGGCTGACAGTCAGCAAATTGGCAGGTGAGGGGTGAAGAAGTACTGCAGTCAGTATTCTGGTATTCAGCTTGCTTGTGCAAAGCAGGGTTCTATCCAGATTCATGAAGTCTTTTGGAAGAAAAGTCTGAAAGTTGTGGAGGGTTTTTTATGTCATTGCAAAATACTAAGCCTGTTTTTCCTTTTTAGAGAATCTTGCTAAAGGCTGTCTTCACTCTGGTTTGCAGCTTCATTCAATCCCATTCTGTTTTTGCTCTTTTAAAGGTTTGGTTTCTCTGCAGTATAACTTTCAGCATCTGTAAGAACTCTCTATGGATTTCTGAACAATAGGGGGGAGCGAAACCATTGCCAGCTCCATATGAACTGAAGCCTACACTCTAAAATGTTCTGGGCCTTAATGCATCCATCTAATGTCAAGGTCCTGATTGATCGGTGCTGGGAATAGCATCAAATTCCAGCTGGTTGTGATGTGCCAGGTCATGATTAAACTGTCTCATTTGGAAAAGGGGAAGGAAAAGGAGATGAATAAATCCATATTCTGCAATTCCTTAAATCAGGGTTCCTGTAGTTCTACAGGTGTGGAATAATTTTGGCCACTTATTCCTTAATACCTCAGAGCTTTTCTATACTGAAGTCAGTGAGGAATGGCCTTAAGGGATCAAGCTGTTGTTAGAGAAGTTGGGGTATGGTTCTACCTGTGATTTTTGTGTATGAAACCCAAAGCATTCAAGTCTGGCTTAACAAAATTCTGAACTCTTGTCCAACCTATGCTTTTGCAACTGTGGAGTAATACTGCAAGTAAGTTTTTTTAGGTAACTTAAAAAGCAGAAAGATTACATTTTATTTTGTGTGATTAAATGAGGAATCCCTTAGTTAAGGGCCTGTCCTAAATGAATCCCTCTCAAATAAATGAAATACATTAAGGTCTTGAGCATGTTGTCTCAAAAATTTTTCTTCAGTAAATGCTTTTTAAGAAAAAGAATTCTGAATTTTGGGGTTATTAGATATGTTAAATGCAGGTCCTGTGTAGTGAAGCTCCAGATCAGCATAAAATAATGCATTTGTTTTAATTGCTCCAAAAGCATAAAACTAATACATATGGAGCTGCAGATCAGAATGTGAATGTACTGTAATATTTTTTAAAGGAGGTGTGTTACAAGTGACTGAATTCACCAACAAAATTAGAGCAAGTTTGTAGGTTTCCAAATTACACTTAACTATAAAAAAGGTCACTTCTTGTGTCAAGTAGTAGAAAACGGGAGAAGCGATTATAAAGAAAATGAAGAAGAATTTGTTTTCCTTTTTATTGATAGGCTTATTTCACAGAAACACAAAATAGATAGCGTTGAAAGGAACTGCTGGAGATCATCTAGTCTAACCCCCCGTGCCAAGGCAGGGTCACCTAGAGCAGGTTAAACAGAAACTCATCCGGTGGGTTGATTTGTCTCCAAAGAGGGAGACTCCAAAACCTGGGCAGTCTGGTCAGTGCTCTGCCACCCTTGGTGTAAAGAAGGTCTTCCTCAGGTTGAGGTGGGACTTCTTGTGTTTTAATTCAGGGCCATTGCTCCTCATCCTGTTGCTGCACACCACTGAAAAGAGTCTGGCACCACCCTCTTGGCAGCAGCCTTTGAAATATTTAAATACATTCATGAGATCCCTTCTCAGTCTTCTCCAGACTAAACAGGCCCAGCTCCCTCAGTCTCTCTTCATAGGAGAGATGCTCCAGACCCCTCATCATCTTTGTGGTCTCTGCCAGACCCTTTCTAGCAGCCACTTTAGCTGTGGAGACCAGAATTGATGACAATATTCCAGGTACTCCAATATTCCAGATTAGGGCTGAGCAGAGGGGGAAGATCACCTCCCTTGACCTGCTGGCCACACTCTTCTGATGCACCCCAGGGTGCCACTGGCCCTCCTGGCCACAAGGGCATTGCGGGCACATGGTCACCAGGACTCCCAGGTCCTTTCTTACAGAGCTGTTCTCTAGTAGGTCAGTCCCCAACCCCCAAGTCCTTCAGTTTAAAGCTCCTCTTGCCACGCTGGCCAGATGGCTGCCAAAGAGTCTCTTGCCCTTTCTGGGTACGTGGATCCCATCCCTCCTTACCAGGCCACAATCATTAAAGGACAATTTCTGAAGTTAATGTTAAAATCTATGGTCCTCCTTTTCAGTCATAACCCAAACTGCTATTTTGAAAAGTGCTGATGAATTGCTTAAACCAGAGTGGTTATTCTGCTGTTACAACATTTGTTCTTTAATTTCTTTAATTGAAATATTTAACACAACTTGCTACTTAGATAATGCTATAGTTAATTGCCACCTCCATTCTCTGTCTTTTCTCCCACCTTAACTTTGCTTAACTCATTGGTTTAAAGATTCATGAAAATAAGTCTCCTGAAGCTTCAAAATAATTAGTCTTTTCACTTTAATGATAAACCTTGAAAAGGGAAGTTAAATGAGCTTTCCCTAAAGTTTGGATTCTCTTCCATTCTTTAAAGCAGCATAGTACAATATTGCACATAAGCAAGGAGAGAAAAAAAATTTTTTTTGCCCCATTATGTTCAAAACTGCTTCTTAAGGAAAAGCTATTAAAAACAAATTGCATTCAAAAAAAACCAACTGTTTTTCAAGACAAAAATGTACTCCAAAATTGGAACTGTTAGTGACTTTTTTTTTCCTTAATTCCTATCTGTGACTGAAATGAGAACTGAATGCATGTTTAACACATTACACATATGGCATGTGTTAGGCATATATAGTACTATGAGCATAAGTTGGGTTTTTTCTCCCTCCTTGGAAGAAAATTTCCTGAAAGTCAGGCACCCATGATAGTTACCACTCCTAAGACATAGCGTGAGGCATTTCTTAAATTCTCAACTTGAAACAATAGGAATATAGATCTGCATTTAAATGTTACAATTTCTAGAGCATTCACTGTAGTTAAAATAAAATAAGTAATATAGAAAACATGCCAGTTAATAAACAGTTAATATACAGGTGTTATTTTAGAAGTGGCTGACTGCATTATTCTGTTTAGGAAGGTAATTCCTTTTCTAATTCATCTATCTGTAAACATCACTCAAATGTGAAAGCACTGACTTTTTTTAACATGCTGAACTGCTGTTCCTGACCTATATTATTCTGGAACATCTGTTGCCCTAAATTTTTAGGTTTTGAAGTAGTCTAAAGCCTACGGTATTTAGTCAGGTCATGTATTGGCTTTCCCTGAATTTCTTCTTCGATGGTAATTTTATTTGAATGATGACTTCAGATTTGACTCTTATAAACAAACCTTTCTTTCATCTTCCCAAGGCTTAATTTCCCACCTCCCTTCATGAATTCAGAGTTTTAGAATTACCTTAGTGTTTTTATCTTAGTGTTTAGTGTATTCCTCTTGGTCATTGAGCTCTGGCTCCGTTCATGTGTATCCTTCTACTGTCTTTGGAATGGTGACCACCTGTTTATTTTTACTCTCATATTTTTAGTGGTCTCCTCATTTAGTCAATTATTTTGGAAATCATACTGAGTGATAATTCCTGAAGCATCCCAAAATGTGGAAGTATTTTTAAAAACACTTTCTTTTATTTCCTTTTAACCTAAATTGTTTTCCCATTTGTTTATAAGTACATGGTTTACGGGATTAGCAATGCAGTGTATACCTCCTTAAATAAAATAATTACATGGTGTCTTGCTATTTATTCATCACATTTCAGCAAAGTTCCTTAACTGATTAGGAGAAGGTTGGAGTCCCAGGAAGTGTTTTGTTGTTTTTTGGGGGGTTTTTTGTTTGTTTTTTTAATCTCCTCCAGTTATCACATGGATGATAATTTTTATTCTACATTTTATAATAATCACTACAAAACACCAAATACAACAGGACTCATAATATCTTTGGTATGTCATTTCATTTCCCATTCAGGTTTTTTTTTGATGCCCTGCATTCCTCTGCCCTTCACTGGTCCAGCTCTCCCCTTGCTCTTGTACTGCCTTAGCTCCCTTCTCCTCCCCTTTGTGTAAACTTGGTTTTTGCCCTCCACATCTCCCCAGCATACACTCATTTCCCATTGCCATTTCCTGCCTTTGCTATGCATTATATTGAGGTTTGGCCCTTTGGGCTTAGACAAGTTTGACTTGATGCCAGGGAAGCAATGAGAAGTGATGGTCTTGCTGGCTGATGACAGCTTGTTCCTGAGCAAAGCAGCTGCAGGTAAATTTAGTCCTCTGATGAGAGCAACACTTCC
>VZTI01002670.1:5669-20600 GCA_013397865.1 Struthidea cinerea
CCATTTTTTCCCTCTGGCACCTCTCAGTAACCTCAGATCTGGCCCCAAATATTTCCCGGGATCCTTTTGGAATTGTGGAGCAGAAAAAGGATCTTTGTGTCCGCCCGCCCCCCCAAACCCCAATTTTTACTTTTTCCTTCTCATTTTGCAGCCGTCTCACTCCATATTTTTAATTATCCCATAAAATTTCCTATTAAAAATTAAATATTTAATAATATAAAAATGAAATTAGTTTTTGAGCCCCAAACTGTTTTTTTTTTAGGGGATGCAAAACTCCAATAATCCCCAATTTTGGGGCGAGTTCATGCGAAAAAAGTGAATCTGAAGACCCCAAAGCCCAGAGAAAACCCAATTTTGGGGCAAATTTACCCCCTAAAAATTAATTTTAGGGACACAAAATCTGCTTTTAATCCCTATAAAAATCCCAAAATCCCGGATTTAAATCCCATTTTTCCATTTAGAATTTTCCCTTCTCCTCCTTTTCCTGGTGGGGAAAATCCCCAAAATTCCCCCTTTTTCCCCATTTTTGGGGGTTTGGTGGCACAGAGCCCCTTTGTCCCTTTTTCCCCCCTGGAAAGGTGGGAAGGGGCCCGAAACGGGGAAATAACCGGGAATTTTTGTGGGATGAGGTCAAACCATTCCCCTCCCCGAGCGCGGCCTCTTCCTCCTCCTCCTCCTTACCCTCCTCCCCCTTTTTTGGGATGAAAAGGCGATTTTTAGGGAAAGGTACAAAGGGATCCTTTCAGGCAGCTGGGGGGGGGAGCTCAGGGCCCCGTTGGGGAGTTTTTTGGGGTTTTATTTTGATTTATGTTGATTTATTTTTAAATTGTTCATGTTTTTATTGTTATTTTTTTACTTTTTTTTTTTTTTTTTATTTTTTTTTTTTTTTNACTGGGTTCTTTCTGAAATTTTCTGTGGTTTATTTTTTTTTTGTTTTTTTTTTTCTTTTTTTTTTTTTTTTTAATTTTTTAGATATTTTTGGGGTATCTTCTCTCTATTTTTGGGGTATTTTTGTGCATTATTTTAATTTTTTCCGGGGGAGGTGTTGTATTTTTTGAATATTTTTTGATATTTTTTGTGTATTTTCAAAATATTTTCTGGCATTTTTTGGATATTTTTGTGTATCTTTTTTTTTTTTGTTATTTTTGTGTATTTTTATATTTTTGGGGGTTTTTTGTGTATTTTTTAATGTTTTGGGGCAATTTTTTTTGTATTTTAAAAATATTTTTGGAGTATTTTAAATAAATTTTTCATGTATTCTTTTATATTTTTGGTTTTTTTTTAATTTTTAAAAATTTTAAATATTTTTTTGGGGCAAGACCTTGGGAATTTGAGGTGAAACCCCAGGATTTGGGGAGAAATTCTGGGATTTTGGGGTGAAATGTTGGGAATTGAATGAATGGGTTTGGGGGATTCTTTGCAATTTTTTTGGGTCTTTTTAGGGATTTTTCCCCTGGAATTCCTGAATTTTTTCCCTTGGGGTTGCTCTGAGCGGGGGGGAGTTGCTTCACCCTTTAATTTTTTAGGATCCCCCCCACAATTTGGGATTTTTTGCCCCCTAAATGCCTGAAATTCAGGATTTTCATCTGGCTCCAAACCCTAAAAGTTCCTTTTTTTTTTTCCCTGCCTGAGTGAGGAAGAAGTGAAAAAAAACGGGATTTAGGATCCTTTGATGGCGAATTCTCCCATCCCCCCATCCCAAAAAAATCTATTTGGGGTGGCACCGAGCCAGGGCCCCAAAAGCCACGGGGACAAAGCCACTCCTGTGTCCCAGAACCGGAAAAATCCCAATAAATAAATAAATCCAGGGGGAAAAAGAAAAAAAATCAAAACCGCCAAAAATCCCAAAAACCCCTTGATCCTAGAAGGGATTTTTTGATGGGGGCTGGGCTGAGGGTCCCAAGGTTTGAAGGGAGATTGGGTTCAGGGATTTTTTTGGGATTTTTGGGGTTTTTTGGGGATTTTTTTTTTGGGAAAAAGCAGAAAAAAGCCCAGCGGGGCCATGGGTAAATTAATTAATGAGGGCTCGGGGCTGTAGGGGATTAATGGGGTCGGAGGGGAGTCATTAGGAGGAATTAGGATCAGGAGGCTCCTGGAGTGTGAGGACCCTGCCCCCGCTTGGGGTTAAAAATTACCCCAAAACTGGGGTTTTGGGGAGCAGCCCTGATCTGGAGGGTTTGGGGTTAAAAATTACCCCACATTACCCCACATTACCCCAAAGTTACCCCAAAATGACCCCAAAGTTACTCCAAAATGACCCCAAAATTGGGGTTTGCAGGGTAAAAATGACCTAAAAATGACCCAAAAATGACCCAAATTGGGGTTTGGAGGGGTAGCTCTGCCCCAAGCCCGGTTTGGGGTTAAAAATGACCCAAAATGACCCCAAAATTGGGGTTTGCAGGGTAAAAATGACCTAAAAATGACCCAAAAATGACCCAAATTGGGGTTTGGAGGGGTAGCTCTGCCCCGCTCAGGTGTTGGGTAAAAAATGACCCCAAAGGATCCCAAAACTGGGAGTTTGGAGGGGTAGCTCTGCCCCAAGCCCGGTTTGGGGTTAAAAATGACCCAAAATGACCCCAAAAATGACCCCAAATTAGGGTTGTGGAGGGGTAGATCTGACCTGGCGGGGTTCGGGGTTAAAAATTACCCAAAATGACCCCAAATTGGGGTTTGAAGGGGCAGCTCTGAATTTTGGGGTCTCCCAGCTCAGAATTTGTCGTCCCAACCCTGTATTTTGGGGAATCTGATTTTTTGGGGCATCTTTACAGGTTTTGACGCATCTATCCCAGATTTTGGGGCATCTTTCCTGGATTTGGGGCATTTTTGTCTGATTTTGGGGCAGGTATCCCTGGTTTTGGGGCATCTTTTTGTCCTTTGGGGCATTTTCCTGCTTTTCAGGCCGCAGCCGCCTCCCCCGGCAGCACAAGGGGCTCCGTGTCCCGGATTTTTTTTGGATCTCGGGGATTCCCAGGAGAAGCCAAAGTTTACCTGACACGGCCGCTGCCAACCCCAACCGCGGCCCCACAAAGGGCGCTTTTATCCCAAATCCTGGCTTTTTCTGGGAATTTTTGTAAAAATAGTGATGGATCCGGGGGGAGGGAATTCCTGCCGGGATTTTGGGGATTCCTGTGGAATTTGGGGTCATTTTCTGATGGAATTTGGGGCATCTTCCCGGGTTTTAGGACATCTTGCCTGGATTTTGGGGCATTTTTCACGGATTTTGGGCATCATTCCCAGGTTTTGGGGCATTTTTCCCAAGTCCCCCCCATCCCAGGTGATTCCCACCTTCCCAAAAATGCCCACGAGCGGCTGAAGGGGGCATTGAGAGCCGGGTGGTTCTTAAGGAGTTCCACTTTTTTGGGACAAACTGGGCCAAAATCCAGGAATGAGGATCCAGAAAAGACGAAAAAAGCCAAGGTGACCTGAAAATCCCTGGAATGGGGCAATTTATCCCAAAAATTGGGTGGGAATAAACGATCCATGGAATTTTTGGGTGGCCACAGAGCCACTTTCCAGGACTTTGGGGCATTTTTCCTGAATTTTGGGTCATTTTTTGTGGATTTTGGAGCATTCTTCCCAGATGTTGGGGAACTTTCCCTGATTTCTCTGGCTGAGGACGAGTGACCTCAAACCCTTTTCCCGGGATTCCCACCCAAGGAGAACAAAAAGCGGGAAAATTCCACAATTCCAGGTTTTTTTTCCAGAGCTTTAATTCCAGTAAAAGATAAAAAAAGTAGGAAACGAATCCGGTATAAAACAGGAGGAAATTTGGGATCTGTCTCGGTTTGAGACAAAGGGACACAAAGGGCTGGGAAAAACCGGGAAAAAGGGCTCCAAAAATTCGGGAATTTGGTACAAAACTTCGGCTCCCAGCTTGGGAAAAATAGAAAAAATTCCCTGCTCCCACAGGAGATGGAAAATACAAAAATTTGGGATTTTTTCCCACTTTTCTTCTCCTTAAAAATCTTCTTTTCCACCAGGAACAGCAAATCCAGAGGCTTGGGAAGCTCCAAAAAAAATCAGGAATAAATTAATCCAGGGAAAGGGGTGGGATAAGCCTCAAAATCCCGTTGTTTTTTTGGAAAAGCTCCCCAGATAAATCCTGCTTTTTGGGGAAAAATTGAAGGAATTCCCAGGATTTTGGAGCTTTTCCTGTGGTTGCTGCAGTTCCTGGGATTTGGGAGGTTTTCCAGGAAAAAGTGGGAAAAGCAGCTGGAAAAAGCAACGGGGGCTGCTGGATGAAGCAGCTCCAAAGGGAGGCGAAAATTCTCAAAAATTCCCCAAAAATCCCGGCTTTTGCTCAGGTTTTGGGGTTTATCCCTCGGAAAAGCGAAGTTTGGGAATAAATCCGGAGGAATTGTGGCATTCCGGAGCTTAATCCCAGAAAAAACGGTGCTGAAAAGAGGGAATTTGGGAAGAAAAATCGGGAAAAAATGGGATTTAAGCAGGAATTATTCCCAGGGATCCCAATCCAGGTTTTCCCATGGATGAAATACCCAAACTTTGGGAATGAGGTGGAAAAAAATGGGAATGATTCCCAAGAATTCCCTCCCTCGCTTTTCCCAAATCCGGATTTTCCCAACCCAAATCTATGGAGGTGCCTCCCTTTTCCCGAAAATCCAGCTCCAAAAAGCCCAAAATTCCCAAATTTACCCATCCCAGCAGCCAGAAAAGCGAGAAAATCCATCCTGGAATCGCAAAAAAGAGGGAAAAAACCTCCAAAAAATCCCAACTGCGCTTCCAAACTTTTCTATTCCTTCCAAATCCGGGGGGTTTTTTTGGGAAGAGCAGGACCCGGAGTTCCTTGGCTGTGTCCCGAGGAGAATCCCGGGATTTTTCTGATCCAAATCCGTGGAATTTCAGGACTTTTCCGGCATCAGAGGAGCTTCCTGTGCAGGATTTCCCAGGCCATCCTCTTCCGGAAGTAGGGCATGTGTTGCTTTGGGAATTTTGGGGGCAAAAATGGGAATTTCAGTCAGGGTTTGCTCAGCTAGGGGCGGATTCCCGTTTTTTTTCCATGGAAAACTGGGCAAAAAGGGGGAAATTTGGGGCTTTGGGGTTGTGGGAATGGGGGAAAAAGTGGGAATTTCTTGGGATTCAGGCAAAAAATGGTGGAATTTATCCCAGATTTTGCTGGGATTTTGGGGTTTTCCTGGCCCTGGGGGTTGAGAGCCAAGGGAATTTGGGAATGTTGGGATCTGGGAATGCTGTCCCACAATCAGGAGCAATCTGGGATCTTCCCGGGGGAAAATAACACAGGAATTGGGTGAGAAATTCTCGCCGGAATTTCAGGGATTTTTGGGATTTTCCTGGCCCTGCGGGTCTGGGAGCGGCAGGAATTTGGGAATGTGGGAATTCCCAGCCCCTGGAATGTGGGTACCTGGGTGAAGTTGATGGGTTTGTCCTTGGAGATGCACTCGGCGTATTTGCAGGCGAACATCCCGCAGTCGCTGCCGTTCATCTGCTGCGGGATCTCCTACGGAAGAACGGGATTCAGTATTCCCAAATTCCCACGTTTCCTTGGCTCCCAGGCCCCCAGGGCCGGGAAAATCCCCAAAATCCCAGAAATTCCAGCAGAATCTGGGGAAAATTCAGCCAAATTTATCCCATTTCTCCCCCCTAGGAATTCCCGCTTTATTTCTGATTCCCACCCTCCAGGAATATCCTGATTATGGGACAGCATTCCCAACTTCCCAACATTCCAAAGTTCCCTCAGCTCCCAAACCCCCAGGGCAATCCCAAAAATCCCAGCGAAATTTGGGAAAAATTTCGGCAAATGAGGGAAATTTCGGCAAAATCTCCTGCTGGAAAAACTGGAAAGGTCTCAGAATTCCAGGATTTTTTGTATTCCCACCTTCCCCAAATCCCACCTAAACCCTTCCTTCCCCTTGATCCCATCCCTGTGGAAAATACCCTCTCCCAAGATCTGGGATTTGTTGCCTCCTTTTCTCCCCAGGAATCCCTGAGGACAAAAGAGCCCGGAAAGGGTGGGGAATACAAGGAAATCCCAAATTTTTGGGGAATTTTGGGGTGTCCAAACCTGGCTCTTCTTGCTCAGCAGAGCCCATCCATTGGTGTCGAATTCCTTCCTTTTCTTATCCAAACTTTCCTGTTTTAGGTACTGCCTGTGGGAAAGGGAGCAGGCAAAGCTGGAAGTCATGGAAAAAAGGGAATTCTGAGGTTTTTCTCTGTTTGGCCATTCCCAAAGATTCCGGGTTGGAATTTACAAATTAATCCCCAAAAAGTCTAAAATTGTATCTACAGAGGCCAAATCCCGTGGGAATTTTTCAGGTTCTGGAAGGGGAGAATGAGCCTGAAAAAGGGAGCAAAAATGGCCCTAAAAGGGGCCAAAAAAGACCCCAAAAAAGACTCTAAAAGAGCCCAAAAATGACCACAAAGGGGCCCAAAAATGGGCAAAGTCGTTGCTTCCAAGGCCGGGGAAGCAGGAATGGGATTTTCTCCAGGAACAGCTCCCAGGGACGGATTTCACTCACAGCAGGATCCTGCAGGCCTCGCTGTTGATCCCCCCCATGGAATCGTAGTAGGTGATGGTTTTTTTCCTGAAATCCACGACCTGCACAGAGAAAAATTCCTTAAAAAGGGCAAAAAAAATCAGGAACTGTCCCTGCCAGCAAAAAAAGTTCAGATTATTTCACACCAGAGGATTTCCCCCAAAAAATCCCCACTTCCTGCTGTGTTTTTACCCCCTGAATGTCTAAATCAGCCTCTAATATTATTTTTATATTATTTATTATTATTCATTAAATACTGGTTTTTTTACAAAGTTTTGCCCACCTCTGAAGGCCCCAAATCTAGGTGGTTTTTGGTGCTTTCCTTCCCCATTCCCACACCATTTCTGGTGGGAATTATCTCTTTTCCATGGAATTAACTAATAGTTTAAGCAGGAATTAATACATCGAGGAGGTTTTTGCTAAAGGAGCTGAAAATCCCTGCAGGATCCCAGGAACCAGGGGGAGGGGATGGGACAAAGGAGGGGGAAAAAGTGAAATATCTGTGGCCTAAATCTCTTTAAAAAGATCCTGTGGCAGCAGGAGTTGGTGGGAACGGGGAAATCAGATCTTCCCAAGGGAATAATTCCCTAAAATGACCTTCAGGCTGAATTTAAGGTCTAAAAACCCCACACAAAACTGCTCCCACCTTTGTATTTCACTTTAGGCTTTGATTTGAGCCACAAATTCAAAATTTTCCCCTCAGCATCCCTCAAAAACAACAAAATTTGGGCTTTAAATCCCAAACCGAGGATTTTTAGGGATAATCCAGACACTCACAGCCAGGCACCAGTGCACTCCCAGGTGGATGGGCACCAGGAGCAGATCCACGGAGAAAATATCCACTTTTTTTGTCCATCTTTTCACAGCCTGGTACCCTGCGGTCTTTAATTTGGTGAAGAAAAAGGTGTTGAAGGCGTGGACTGCGGGCAAATCCTTCTCCTTGCTCCTCTCCATCAGCAAATTCATGTAGAAATTGATGACCTGGGGGAAAAAAAGGGAAAAACAGCCAGGATTTTTAAAAGTTTTCTATAACTTTTTTATTTATTTTATTTTTTTATGGGGAGTTGGGATTTGTGGCCCTGTGTAAAATTACGGAATAAACACCCAAAAAAGGGGGATTTGCAGTAAAACCTTCAAAAATTCCAGCTCTAAGGCATTAAAACCTTCCAAAAATGCAATGATTTTTAGGAATCTGCCTTTATTTAAGTCTGTGTTTAAGATTCACTTGCTGTTTTCCCTGTTCATGTCAATCCCATCCTCCCACCATCATTCATTCCCCACATAAATTAAATTATTTTTATTTTTCAGAGGTTTCCCCATGGATTTTTTGCTCCGGGGTGGGAATCCCAACCCACAAATCCACTCCCAGCACCAAACCCACCCATTTTTCTCCGCTCCAAGCTGCCGGAAATAGGTGGAAAACAGGAATTTTGGGGGTTTTTACCTCATCATTGAGCCAGTTGAGGTTGTTAAGGGTCTGGATGTCCTTCCTGGTGATGGTGAGCCGGAAAGCCTCGCTCAGCACCTCGTCCTGGTTCCCTCCTCGGAAAAGGTTCTTGATTTCCTTCTCCATTTCCTGCCGGAAGGGGAAGGAAAATTCCTGCTTTTCCTAACCCCAAATCCCCAAGGGTTTAACCCCAAATTAATCCTTTCCTCCTTAAAAATAAACTCCCTAAAAACCGGGATGGGACAGGTTTATCCTTTGCCCCTTGAAGGACAAATTCCTGACAAAAATTAAATGGGAAGAGGGAGCAGGGCTCAATTTCCTTCTCCATTTCCCGCAGGAAGGGCAAAGAAAATTCCTGCTTTTCCTCATCCCCAAATCCCCAAGGATTTAACCCCAAATTCACTTTTTGCCCCTTGAATCATAAATTTCCTACAAAAATTCAGTTGGAAGAGGGAGCACAGCTCCGTTCCTGTGCACAGATCCCAGGAATCCCATTAACTTTTCCATTTTTCCTGGATCCCAGCCCCACCTCGGTGATCTCCGGGAATTCCTCGTCGCCCTCGGCCGCCTGGGCGCGCTCCGGCCCCTCCGGCCCCACGGTGACTGGGATCTCCTTCTCCAGGGGCACCCGCAGGTGGAGATCCACCAGGTCCTGCACCGAGCGCTCCCGCTCCTGGAGGCGCTGTGGGATCAGAGATTTGGGATCGGGGATTTGGGATCAGGGATCCTCCTCACAGAGACATTTGGGATCGGGGAAAAGAAGGATTTAGGACCAATAAAAGTGGGAAAAACCTCCAGGATCATGGAATTAATCGTTCCAGAGCCACCCGACCCTGCCCCCAAGGGCCACATCCCCATTTTTTCTCCATTTCCATGGATTCCCTTTTCCAAGCCCTGACCACCCTCTGAGTGCCAAAATTTTCCATCATTTCCAATCTGGGACATCTCCTCTTTTCCTGGTTGTTTATCCCAGGAAATTTCCATGGAATTCTCACCTGGCTCTGGAGCTGCAGGGCCAGAGCTTTCTGCTCCTCGATTTGCCTCCACCTCTCCCTGGCTCGGGAATCATAGACGCTGGTCCTGGAAAAAGCCAGCATTTTTATGGGAAAAAATCGATTAAAAAAATAAAGATTTTCATTTTTCCACCCCCAAAATTCCCAGGAAAAGGCAGCAGAGAATATTTACTCACAGCTCTTTGATCCATAGCTCAGCCTGGAAAAAGGGGAGGCTGGAAAAAGGGGGAGAAAGGAGGTTGGGAGCAACCAAAAATCCTGGAATTTCCCCAGAATTCCCCCATTTCCCAAATTCTCACCCCATCCCTCTCCATTGTCACCTCCCTAAAAATCTCAAAAATCCCCAAATTCCCCCCAAAATTCCCCCATTTCCCACCCCTCACCTTGGGGCTGGAGTCCTGGAATCCTTCACCTTGAGCAAAATGACGGAATCCGACCCTAAAAATGGGAAAAATGCCTGGAATCTTGTCCCCCTCGATTCCCACCCCAAATCCTGCCGATCCCAAATAAAAGCCTCGGATTGGCCATGAAATTTAAATCCCTTTTCCAGGGTTTGGGGTTATTTGGGATTTGCTTTTTTCCTGTTTGGGATTTGGGGGGTTTTATTTGGGATTTTGGGTTTTTTTGGGGACTTCTTTCCCAAGAAAGAAGTCTGGGATTTTGGGAATTTTTACCTTCAGTCTGTGCACCGGATGCCGCCTGCTCCTCCCGCTGCTGTTGGGCCGTGGAATTTTGGGGCTGGAACCCCCCAGGATACCCCGGAGAGGGGCCCAGGGCGGAATTTTGGGAATTCCGGGACGGCTCTGGGGGATGTGGGACAGGACCTGGAATTTTGGGAATTTCCAGCACCTCGGGATCGTCCCTGGGAGCCTCCTGGGGCAGGGAGGAGCCAGAACGGGGACAGCGGGAGCTGCAAAAAAAACTCAGTCAGGGAAATTCCTGGGGAAAAACTGGAGATTTGGGGTTTGGGGAGAGGTTTTGGGGGACTGGGAAGGGTTTTTGGGATTAGGAAGGAGTTTTTGGGATTTGGGCGGGGGGGTTGGGAGTTTTTCGGATTTGGGAAGGGTTTTTGGGATTCTGGCAGTTTTTGAGATTCGGGCAGGTCTTTGGGGATTTTCTGGGGTTTGGGCAGGGATTTTGGGATTTGGGGAGATGTTTTTGGTGATTTGGGAAGAGCTTCTGGAGAGTTTTTTGGGGATTTGGGCAGGGTTTTGGGGATTTGTAAAGGGATTTTGGGATTCTTTGGGATTTGGGGATTTTTTGGGACATTCCTGACTCACAGGTGGAAGGGGAGCACTGGGGAGGGTTTGGAGCTGGAGAATCTCTTCCCGGTCACCATCTGCAGCAGCTGCCGGTAAATCTCCCGCTCCTCTTCCCGCACGGTCTGCGGGGAAGAATCATGGAAGAAATTCCACTCAAAACCTTGAAATTTGCTGATCCTGAGGGATTTCCCCCAAATTCAGGGATTGGGTGGGATCCCATGAAGGCAATGCTGAGAAAAACCCCAAAAAATTGGGATTTAGGGGTAGAAAACCCCTGGAATTTTGGGTTTAACCCCACCCAAGCACCCAGAGCTGCCTCAATCTCTCCTGTTCCCAAAAAATTGGGATTTAGGCCTCTAAAAACCCAGGGATTTTCAGTTTAACCCCACCAAGATCCCAAATATTTTGGATCTAAGGGCAAAAATTGGGATTTAGGGCTGGAAAACCCCAGGAATTTCACGTTTAACCCCAGCAGCGCCCCCAGCTCCGCCTCCACCTGCCCCGATCCCACAAAGCCCCTGGCATTTTCCTAGATTTTCCCCATTCCCAGCCCTGTCACCTCCTCAGCTGCGCTCAGGAAGCGCCGTGGGGCCTTCTTGGGGCTGCGGCGGCTCCAGGAGGGGCTCGGGGCCGGTTTGAGGGGAAAAGAGGCTCCATGGAGGGTGGATTTTCCCACAAAAGTGCTGGAATTCCCACTGGAAGGAGGGAGAAACACCTCAGGTTTGTTGTAAATCCCGAAAATTAGTTTAAAATCCCAAATAAAATCACAAAAAATTGCAAAAGGAGAGATGAAATGCCCAAAATTCCAAATAAAACCCCCAAAACTCCCAAATCAATCCCCAAAATCCCATCCCCCCACAAAAATCCCGAATAAAATTTAAAAAATCCCCAAGAATCCCAACCCCCCTCAAAAAATATCAAAAATTCTCTCCAAAAAAACCAAAATCCGAAATAAAACCCCAAAAAATCCCCGAAGTGTCCAAAAAAAAAAATCCCAAAATAAAACCCCCCAAAATATAAAATGAAACACAGAAATTAGGGAATCTACCACACCCACTTGGAATTTTTCCGGGTTTCCAGGAAGGAGGCTCGGCTCCCCCGGGGCTTGGAGCTCCTCCACTGCCCGTTGGCTCCTGGGAATCTCTCACCAGGAAATTCTGAGGGGAAAAACACCAGGAATTCAAAAAAAAAAAAAACCCAAATTTCCCCTCTCCAGGGGTTGTTTTTAGGGAAAACAGCCCCAAATCCCAAATTCCAAAGGGAAAACTCACCTGGGGCATAGCTGAGAGAGCAGGAGGAGTTTCCAGCTGGGCAGGAGAAGCTGCTGAGTTTGGGAGGGAAAAGCTAGGGAAAAAAAATGGGAAAAATTCCAATTTTTTAGTCGGAAGTGGGAAAATGTCAGGGAGGAATCCAGGAAAATTATAGGGAAAAGGGGAGGGCGCTCCCAGGGTTGGGCTGGGAATGGTGGCAGGAATTCACAATTCCTAAAGTTCATACTTCCCAAAATCCACAATTCCTAAAATTAATAATTCCCAAAATTCCCAGCTCCCTAAAATTCACAATTCCCAAAGTTCATAATTTCTAAAATTCACAATTCCCAAAATTTAGGATCCCAAAGGTCGCAATTCCTGAAACTCACAACTCCCAAATTCACAATTCCAAAAGTTCACAACTCCCAGAACTCACAACTCCCAAATTTTATGGAGCGAATTTATGGAGCAGGAAAAACCCAAAAACTGCTGGGCAAATCCTGAATTTCGCAGCTCTGACGGCAGCTCCGGGCCCGGGGTGGGTCCCACACTTGGGCTCCCCATTCCCGGCAAATTCCAGGCGGAATTCCCACGTCAGAAACCGGGAAAACCCAAAAACAGATTTGGGATCTGACTTTTGGGGTCTGCAGGCTGAGTTTTCCCAGAGAAACCGCGACTGGAAGTGTCCAAGCAGCACCCTGGGGTGGGGGAATTGTCCCAGACATTCCTAAAATATTCCCGCCCAAAAAAATCCTTCTGCAATTCCATGAGGGAAGGACCCAAGGCAGCTCCAGCCCCGATGGAAAAGGGAACAGGGAAGCCCCCAAAGCCCCCAGCCCCACAGCCACTCCACCGGGTCCGCACCTTGCTCGCGGGGGCGAAGCCCTTGAAGGCCGGGCCGGGCCGGGCCCGCGCCGCCTCCCGGGCCTCCATCCTCATCGGGGGCAGCGCTCCCGCTTCGGCTCCGGGCACCGGGAGAACCGGGGGGAACGGGCACCGGGAAAGGACTGGCGGCGGCGGGGTCCGACGGAAGGGCAGCGGGAGGGAGAGAGGAGCAGGGTCCGGAGAAGCGCAGGGAACCGGCAGAGGAGCAGGGTCCGGGAGCAGATCAGGGTCCGGGAGCGGTTCAGGCCCCGGAGCCACCGCCGCTGCCCTCAGCCGGCCCCGGGGGCGGTTCAGGCCCCGGACCCACCGCCGCCGCTTCGTTCCCCTCAGCCAGCCCCGGCTGCCCGACCGGAAGCGGAAGTGAGACCGGAAGGGTTCCGAGCGCGCGCGGTTTTCCCGGCCTCGGCGGCGGCAGCAGCGAGGAGGAGACGACGGAAGCGGAAATGAGCGGCGGGGGTGAGGCGCCGTCGGGAGTGAAGCAGAGAACAGGGGAGGAAGAAGAGCGTTGCGGGGAGAAGAGAGCACCCCCTGGCGGGGTGGACGTCCAGGGTGGCAGCGCACGGAGGGAGGGGTCACCCTGGACGGGGGGTGTGACCCTATAGGGGGTCACCCTCTGTGGGGCGGTCACCCTTTGGGGGGGGGGTGCCACCCCATAGGACATCACCCTGTGAGGATGTCATCCTGTAAGGGGTCACTCTGTGTGTGTGTGTGTGGATCCCATTACAGCTGATCCCATCACAGCCAATCCCACTACAGCTGATCCCATTACAGTTTATCCCATCATGGTTTATCCCTATAGTCGATCCCATCACAGTCGATCCCATTCCAGTTTCTCCCTACAGTCAGTTCTGTTATAACTGGTCCCTACATCCGATCCCATTACAGCCGATCCCATAATACCTGATCCTATTAGAGCCGATCCCGTTACAGTCGATCCCATAATAGCTGGACCCTACAGCCGATCCTGTTACCCCGATCCCATTACAGTCAATTCCATTAAAGCCGATCCCGTAATAACTGATCCCGTAATAGCCGGTCCCTGCAGCCGATCCCATTACCCCGATCCCATTACACCGCTCCCCGCGGCCAATCCCGGGTCCCAGCCCGTGTCCCCGGGCGATGGTGGCGGTCCCGGGGCTGTCCCGGCGCTGTCCCCGCGTTGTCCCCGGGCCATGGCGGCGGTGCCGGGGCCGGTGGCGGGGCTGTCCCCGAGGCTATGCCGGTTCCTGGCCTCGGCCGCGCTCTCCTTGGCCGCGCTCCTCCTCCTCCTCCTGTCCTTCCTTCCCCCCGCCCCGAGCCGGGGGCGCCCCGCAGGTCAGTGCTCCCAGCGGGCAGTGGGGACTGGGACCAGTAACGGCCCCGCACTGGCACAGTAACGGCCCCGCACCGGGACCGGCGATGTACTGGAGCCGGGAGTGGCACCGGCAGGGAACGGGAACTGGGACCAGTAAGGAGAGCAGAGCAGATCCCACTGGGAACAGCGATCGGGACCAGTAACGGCCCCGGACTGGTACCAGTAACGCCCCCGCACCGGGACCGGCGATGTACTGGAACCGGTCAGGGAGAGGTACTGGAATCAGCAGGGAAGAAGGACTGGGACCAGTAAGGAAAGCAGAGCAGATCCCACTGGGAACACAGACTGGGACCAGTAAGGAGGGCAGAGCAAGTTCCACAGGGAATGGGGACTGGGACCAATAAAGAAAGCAGACTGAGACCAGTAATGCCCCCGCACCGGGGCCGGCAGCCAACCGGAACCGGGAGAGGCACCGGCAGGGAATGGGGACGGGGACCAGTAAGGAAAGCAGACTGGAACCAGTGAGGAATGCAGAGCAGATCCCACAGGGGACAGCGACTGGGACTGGTAAGGACGGACTGGGACCAGACAGGAGGACAGAGCAGCTCCCACTGGGAACAGGGACTGGGACCAGTGAGGACAGACTGGCCCCAGTAGGGAATAGAGGCTGGCCCCAGTAAGGACACAAGACTGCCACCAGCAAGGAGAGCAGAGTAGCTCCCATAGGGAAAACAAACTGGGACCAGTAGGGACAGACTGGAACCTGTAAGGACAGACTGGCGCCAGTAGGGAATAGAGACTGGCACCAGTAAAAAGAACAAACTGGCCCCAGTAAGGAGCCCCCCAGCGCCCCCCCGGGCGGGAGTGTCCCGGCGGTGGCAGCGGGGCTGTCCCGGTGTCCCCGTGTCCCTGTCCCTCCCCCAACGGTGCCACTCTGCGCTGGCAGCGCCACCCGGGGGGACAGAGCCGTCCTTCCGCCCTTCCCGCCTTGGGATCTGCCCGAATTTCCCGTTTTTCCCGATTTTTTTCAGGCAGGAAAATGCCCCAGAGCCCCGCGGGACCCCGGCACCCCGAGACCCTGGGGGTCGGCAAAGCCATCGCCGTCCTCACCTCCGGGGGGGACGCGCAGGGTAAGGGACCCCAAAACCCCAAACCCCCGGGATCCCAAAGCCCTGCGACCCCAAAACCTCCGGAATCCAAAATCCCGCCCCAAATCCCCCTAAATTCCTAAAAATCCCCCTAAATCCCCCACAAATCACCCCGAAATC
>VZTI01002673.1:0-71856 GCA_013397865.1 Struthidea cinerea
GCTGCCGCCGCAAACTTTGTCTCCGCGGTTCCGCTGGGGCCGGGCCGCGGCGGGGGAGCGGGGTGCCCGCCCCACCGCACCGCGCTCCCGCCGGGGGATGGCGGTGCCGCGCGTATCCTGCCTGCGCAGGCAGTGGGGAAGGGGAGGGAAGGAGGGAGGGAGGAAGACACGGGCTGGGAGATGCACATGGTGGCCCCGCGCTCACGGGAGGGCCAGGGGAGGCCTGGCCACGGGGGGCGGGCAGGACTGGGCTGGGCTGGGCCCGCCCGCTGCCGCCGCCCCGCAAAGTTGCGCGCCGTTGGGAAAGCGGGGGCGCCGCGCCCGTCCCGCCCCAGCTGCGTCCCCGGCCCCACGCGGAGCTCTGGGGTGGAGGGGGTGGTTCCGCATGTGGCTGCACTTGTCAGGGGAAACTCCTGCGCTTGGATCTGGTGGAAAGGCAGGATAGGAAACCCGAGTCGCGAGGGTGCGAGTGGGAGAGGTGTGGGAAGGCGACCAGCAGCAGCAGCATCCCGGGCCGCCGGTCTCGGATGGGGGTCCCACCCGCGACCGACGGACCCCAGGTGGGAGTCCCGGAGGCTACGCTGGGCTCTGGCCGGTGGCACCCGCCGTCTTGGGCTGGCTCTCTGCGGGCGGGCCCCGGGAGCTGAGTCCCGCTCGGAGCCACCATCGGCTGCGGCTGCCCCGAGGGCCGGCGGGGACTCGCGGCCGGGGCCGGCAGAAAGTGCCAGGACCTGTGGGACGGATGGGTGTTCATTGTCACAAAGCTGCGTAGATGAGGAGGCAAAGTGCTTAAGTGAAGTGTGTGACTAGGTTTTCCTATGGCCCTGTTTTATTCTTGTCTTCGCCTCAGTTTTCTGGGCTCTGATAGAAAATGATCCTTGGAGATCAACATACGTTTCCATTACATAGATGCTTATTTTACAGACTAGATAAAGCTTGTATTTTAAAAGGTGAATGTGCCTTTAGTTGTTGATATTATATTTGATGTTACATTATTTTGCACAACAGTGATATTTTATAGATGAACATTTACAGATCTACAGTTCTTTGTGTCATTATAAACAGAAAAGTCACTTTGCCTTCTGAATAAAACACCAGAAAAACTGTAGCCTGAATTTGCCATTTCTAACACACTTCGAGGGTTTGCTGTCGTATTATATTCTTGTCCAGTGATTTCTGCAGACAGTAGCATATTTGTTTTTATAAATTATTCTAGTTACCTTCAGCACACAGCAGAAAAAGTTTGCCTGTTCTCAGTTTGTCTTGTTTTCACAATAGGACACCAGTAGTTCCGAAGCTCATAAATACATTTCATTAAAGCTACAACAGTATCTTTTAGGTGGCTTCGCTGTGTTTGAACCTTTGGAATGTAATAAACCAGAGTTGTGTTTGGGATTTTTTTTTAGTATTTATATGTGATGTCAGATGTCATAGAAGTAGACTGTAAGTTTTTTCTCATCCACACCTTGTAGTTTGGGTTTGTTTTTTTTCATCTTAAATATATATTTACTGATGTACACAAAAAAATATTCTACAATTCTGTGTTTGATAAATGACCTTTTCAGAACCATAGCTGCTTTTTAAAACCACAGTAATGGGAAATGCAATTGGTTTTACATTTTGTTTTAGTAATTTTGAAGTTGTTCTTCCTTGCATCTGAGGCTCCTTTCTTGCACCTTTAATCCTGCTTACCCCCCTCCCACACCCCCAAAAACATGTCTATAATTTTAAATTATTTTTTCTTTTTTTTTTTCCTGTATTCATCTAATTTTTGGAAAAAAGGCCAACAAAAGATAGTAAGATGCAAATAGAAGGATATTTTTGTTCTTGCTCCTTTGAATGAACTCCATGCCTTGCCAAAGTGAGTGGCAATAGTCTTACTGATTGAATAGGTAAAGTTTCAACCCTTGTCTTATATCCAAAGAGTCCAAATGGCTTTTGCAAAGCTGGGCAGGTATTCTCCTCAGAATCTAGAGTAAATGAAGTGATAGGGAAAGTAACATCACAGCATACCAAACTTTCCACTAGCTGAAGAGCCAACAAAAGCATAAGTGAGGAAGAAGACTAGACTGATGGGGGTTTTTTTCAGTAACTTTATTCAGAGGGGTTACTGCATTCAGGACCTAAGTGTCTTGTGTTGTTCTTCCCACACCTAGAAGAAACAGGCTATTGATGAAGAAAAGTGTATTATTTCACTGATTCAAATGGTTGGATTCATAGAATCCAATCCATCTTCTACTGAAACCAGTGGAATGGTCTTCCTAAAGCCATTGTGTGCACTGGTCATCCACAAGCACACGTTGCTGTATTTCATGTCTCATAGCTCTACAGATAACTTCACTTGAATGTAACTTTGGAGTAAAATCCACTAAATTGAGAACAGCTTTCCGAAAGAGGAAAAAGTGGCACAACTCTAAATTCCCTTAAAGGGGAAATTTTAAAACAGTGAATACTGTTCTGTATCTTGAAAAAAACACTCAGAAATTAAGGCCCTTAGGTCACTGTCCTTTAACATGTATGAACTTACCTGTTTGTCCTTTGTAGAACACTTCCCATATTATTTTTCTTTGCTACAGTAGGTGAGAACATCACATCATAATATTTACCTTCACAGTAGTGTGACGTGGCAATTACTATTACCATGTAACAGATTAGGAATCTGACGTAATAAGGTACAGAAATTAGCATGTTCAAAGCCAAGACTGGCACCTTAACAAAGGCCAGTTTGTTCTGTTTAAATTGATAAAAAGAATATAGAATAAATCAGTATCCTTTATACATCACTCAAGATCACAGGTACTGTGTATGTTACACAGTACACACTACTAAGAATTCTAAGGAATTAGATACTTTATCAAGATACATCTAAAAGAAAAAGAAAAAAATATTATCTGAAGGAAAAATAAAACTTTTATAAGTTTGTTAAACATCATTATCTAGTGAGATGTACAGTAGTGATGCCAGCCCCTTGTCTTTATGCAGTTACTCAATTAGAGTGAGGTTTATTAAAAAGAATTTGCAGCATTCTTTTTGGTGCTTTTAGGGTCTTTTATTTCTAAAAAAAATAAATGAGTAATGACAGACCAACAGAAAGTGCTCTAGTGTGGTATTTTACGCCCAACTTTAAAAATTTCCATTTTTAAAACAATATGTGCTATTCTTTCAAAATATTAAAAACTGTTTATCTGTAACAGGGGTGGCAGATTTAGTAGATTTCAGTCAGAAAAAAACAGGATGAAAAATTTCCCAATACCTTTTTATATTTACTTGACACTGCTAATGCATGGACCAGTTAAAATTAAAAAAAGTAACTAGTCTAAAGTAAAACATTTTAGAATTACTGAATTTTTCAGAGCTAGTTCTTGCTATTCCACTTACAGTTTCAAAAAAACTACATAAAGTTGGCCAAACAGCAAACATAATGGTGTAAAAATGCTTCTTTGTTTTTAGGATTGGATTATCCTTTTCAGTCATACCATTTTTTTAAAATCAAGCCTTTAAAATTCCTGCTCATTTTATCATGCTCAAATACACATGAATCATAATTTCAAATATTTATATTTAGAAGGAGGTATGTACTCTGTAGGGAGGTGAGTTATAACAAGATACAGGAGTCCTCAGTCACAGGCAGTTAAACATCTATATCTGATTATTATTCTTGGGAGCATAGTACTGCTATCATTCAACCATTAATTTTATTTCCCAGTGTTTATGATGTTATCCTATCTGGAGATCAGTGTTTGCACAGACTCTAGCTATTCATTTCACTTGTAAAAATGTTGCCCTTTATATGTTAGTTTCATTTGAGGTATGGAAGTCTCTAATTTGTGGGTATTTTTCAGCATCTTCAGAGAGATGAAAATTTAAGAGCTGAAGCAGCATGAAAAGAAGGAACGTTTGTAACTGGAGAGTGTTGCATTTGCAGCAGTGTTTCCCTTACCTCTGTCCTCTGCAGCTCAATTTTTGTGCACTCTGAGGCTGGAGTGGCTGGGTACAGGCAGGAGGACCCTTACATCCCTCTCTTTCTCAAGCTGGCCAAAAGCTTCTGCTGCTTTTGATTTTTACACAGCCAAGTTTTGCTGGAAGGTGTGCCCTAGGTTTCTTGAGAATGCTAGTAAGAAACTAGAAATACTCCCCAATAGGATTTTGGGCTACTATGAAATAGTTTGGAGAGATGTTTCTGTTACTGTGATCCAGACTCAGCAATAGGAAGCAAACATTACTGGGGAGAGAAAGACTGAAGATATCTTCAACTATTCTGTCCTCTGTCTCACAATCTTACTTTCTTGGCTGTTGAAACTCTTTCTTGCTTACTGTTTCAGCCAGTTCACTGCCTTTCCTTTTCTCAATTTCTAAGAGAAAAGTATCTTACCTGTGTTCTGTTAAATACACAGTCTAGAGGAAGGTAGCATGAAAAACACTGAACAGCTGGAAAATAGGAGAAGCTGCAGAATTTGCTTCAGACCAAACTGGATCTAAAAACATTGTTGGGGGAGGGGAAAAGCGCAGGTGTGAGAGTGGTAAGAAGGGATTTGGAAAGTAAGAAGAAGATGTTTAAGAACAGATGCTGAAAAGAGGGGAAAGTAAAGGTTGAGAGCAATTGGGACAGGACCTCTCCAGGATGAAGTTCTGCTCTGACATGGTTTTTATAAATGTTCGATGAGTCAGTCCATAATTCAGCCTTTCTAGGTACTGATAGGTGTAATTCTTGCCTTCTGTTCCTTTGGCATCCATGCAAAAAGCAGATACTTTTTGTTCTACTTTGCAAACATTGAGAATTACTAAGAGCATGGTGTAAAGCCTCACAGTGCTTTATTGAGGCTAAATAAATGAACATGCCAGGAGAGATAAAGCAAAGTGGCTGTTGTACCCTGCCCCAAAATTCCCTCTCCACACTCGATAGGAGTGATTTTCAACTGTTGTGTAGGAATCAATCTGGCGCATCAACACAAATAATTATGGGATATACCTTCACAGATGTGTAGGAGCAATTAGTGAAATACATGTGGTTATAGAGACATGGTTATCTTTTAGGGATTCCTGTACCTGGGCTAGCTAACCCACATGCTTAGTACAGCCACCTGTCTCCTAGATTAATTAGAGAATGAAGATTAACAATGAAGGAGTGGAAAACGATGACTATGGTAGATGGAAGAGCTGGGGCAACATAATGTACTGCAGGGATTTGGTATTATGGCCATTAATAGACTAAGGGAGAGAGAGAATTAGTATGAAAGAGGGAATTATTGTGCAATAAAGAGAAAATTATGAGTGGTGAAAAAACAGTGAATTTGAGAGACTTTCTATGTTCATGTGAGAGCATGAGCTGAATAGCAAGGCGCAGTGGGACCTTCTGAATATTACACTAACACCTGTAGATATTATTATAGATGTTTTTCAGAATAATATCTGTAAACTCGTGATATTTGTACTTAAGAAATTTATACCTCTGACTGTCCCCAGAATCTGCAGTACTTTAAATTGTACTTTAGGTCTTTTGCTCCATTAGGGGCCTTTGACTCTGAAATAAATCAGCGCGTAAAGGACCACCTCAGCACCAGGATCAAAGTATTACCTCAGAGGAGCTGATGCTAATTTTTTTTGAAGGATTTGGCAGTTTTGTTGACAAAACATAACCCTGCGGTCCAGTCAGAGTCCTGAATATTTGAGATGCACAATGGACTGAGATGCTTGAGAAATAAGTGTTTATGGACAATGTGCAGTAATAAACGTTATACTTCCATTTACTGTCAGCATCTCTGTTGACAATGACTGTTACCCATAAAAGACATCCTTTAACTACCCCTCATAAGGAGTGTATCTGGATCTTGGTAGACCCAGCGTGTCCTCATCCCAACGGAGAATGAAGCTCTTCAGCCTCTGTGAGCTGCCTGCTCTCCATCATGGCACCCCTGCCTTTATTTAGCACTTGTGCAAATGTTTGGTCCTTCTTTTCCTTCCCAGTGCCATCCTCAGCTCTTATGAAGCTCTGTGGAGGAAACATCCCTTCTTTTGAGGTGAGGAGCTATGAAAAGAGCATAGATGAAAAGGATATACATACTCTTCTCATTTTAAATAATTTTAGGACGTAAGGTAGGAACAAACTGCAGGTGTTTATTTTCTCTCCTTTTAGTAGCTTTAGCTCAAACCACTTATCACAGGAAAGTATAGTAGTTTCATTTTTTCCCATCATTATCTGGGCAGGTAGACTAGCTGTGTGCAGACTTTTGAAAAGCATTCTTTCTTAATAGTGAGAAAAGTCACTGAATTCAAGTATATGGCTGTTCATATGTGTATAGTGAAGAGCACAGTGACTCCACCCTTCATTGTGAGACTGTGCTGAAAATACTATACCAAAATAAAGATATGTGTGGATGCATGTATCTACCAATAAAAGTAATGATGTCATAGGCATTCAACCTGCCCTGGTCTACTGTAGAATATTTGGCCAAGATTTTAGCTTTCTCAGTAGCTTTGTGTCAGTGAGACCAGTGGTTCTTGGTGACATCAATGTGCACATTGATTAAAATCCTTTGTCAGGTCAGCAACCTGTGAGAATTTTCAACAGTTGCAAGCTGGGTTGAATACACTGGTTCTAGAAAGATGATAAGATATTTCTTAAGAGGAAATTCTGAATTGCTTACCTCCCATTTTAGATGTCTGCAAGCCATGAACAAAAAATATTTCCATTATTCTAATGGTGATTTTCACTAGATGTAACTAGCAAGAAGATGTCTGTATCAGTTCACCTAACTTAAGGAGAGTGCTCTGTTGCTTGGAAGGTATTTCTGCCTAGCCCATAGTGCTCAGTAAGTATAGAGTAGACAACACTTAGCTGAATTTTGCAATTATTCATTACGTTCTCTTCTTTTCTCCTACTCAAAGTGGTAGGGAGGCCACTGAGAGGTTTAGAAGTGAGATAACACAATAGATGCTGTCACTGCACTGACAGCAAAACTTGCCATTCCCTGTGTCTCCTTATTCTACAATTCATATTGCATCAGTAGGGAAGAAAATTCAATTTCTTCCAGAAATGGAGGCTTAGACAAGAGCGATCTGGTCAGTAGCAGTGTAGTAACAGAGTGGGGAAAAAGAAGAAAAAAGGTGTCAGCACCTTTGATTAATTAGTTTGACCACCATCTGTGACACACACTTTAGACATGAAGTCTACTTGTGTAGATAGGTATGTACATATCAGATGCAAATAAAGATGTGTTTTCAACTATATTTAGACAAATTCCATCACCTTTTTGTCAGCTTCTTAAATCTTTTCCAGTTGTGCATATCTCAGCTGTGTTTTTGCAGTACTGTCTGCAGCTACTTTGAAGCTAATCTAGATTCTTTCATGAACAGAGATTTATCTTAACAGAATATAGTGTGTTCAAGAGCTGGGCTGAAATGTAGCATGGAACTTAAAATATTGAACTACAGCAAAACAAATGCCACATTCGATGAGCTTTCATGTACTACAAGCCACTTTCATGCCCTTTACATACAGTGTTTATTAGCAGAGTAAATCTGAAAAAAAAATAGCCTGGATCTTACTGGTTTTTCAAAACAAAATAAACCCACACTTTTTAAAATTTCATATACTTATCTGAAGATAGCAAAATATAGAAACAATTATAAATATGGATGTAATGAGTGAATGAAAATATAGATATAAAAAAGTCATGAACATTTGCTGTTCTGGAGGATCTGACAAATACTACTTGAAAATTAAAAATACAGAAATCATAACTTTCATATTCAGAGGACAGATAACTTTTTATTAAGTTACAGTAGGAATTAATTTAAAAAATAGCTTTGTTTATTCAAATGTACTGACTGTTTTGCATTAAGAGACTCCTCCAAATTCTCTGGGAAGTAATATCTTTTTAACATAAACTTAACTTTTGCTTTTGAATGTTTTGCATATCTGTAAAGACAATGAGAAAGCCCCTAGTTTTTTCTAATGAAATAAATTCAGTTAAGTTCTTGTCACAATAGGATTGAAGTTGACTGTGTTTCTATAGTGTGAAGTATGCCTGTAGAAATAGACTCTGCTTATTCAGTGGATCTGCATATCTGCATATTCAGTGGATCCTACAAGCAAATCTTTGTTAAATCTAGTCTACTGATTAAAAAAATCTGTTTGTTGTAGTCCTTATTCATTAAACCTAAGGGGAAAAAAAGGGTATTCGTGAGAGATTGTGATATACTTTTCTCAGTTTTATTTCCGTGATCAACTGAGCTGTTAAATGAGTTTAATTTGTAAAGCTCCTTATTTCTTCAGGGACATAAACAAAGAGCACGGTTTCATACTGTTTCAATGTTCAGATGCCACTACATTAGGATTTAAAGAAAAAAACCAAATCAATTGCATTTGCTATCTTCATTTTTTTCTTTAGGATAAATTAACTACATATATTTTAAGTGATGACGTTCCTTAAATGAAAAAAAGCAGGTGAATGAAGTTACATATTGTACAAATTTGTAATTTTAGTTTGCTTATGCTACACAAGAGTTTGAGTGTAAAGTTAGAGACTTGAACAACAACGTATTACAACTCCTTATCTTAACTGACAAGTTAAAAATTGAAGCCAGTAATGTTGAATTGTCAGTGTTGTACATGTGTGTGTGTAGAAATAAAGTTCTAATAGTTTTGAAAATTAACAAGCTATTGCAGTTTCAGTTGGTTGGTCATTTTCACAATGAAAAATATCTGACAGTAATGTTAAGTTCAATCCGTGGAGTATGACCTCAGATTTATTAAAATGAAAAAAAAATATATAGACATTGAACAGTGAAGAAATTGGATTTTTTTGACATGGAATGACACACTAAAAATATGCTAAACAATTTGGCTGATATGCCAAATAATTTTTAATACTTTGACCTAACATTATAATTGGAATGGAACAAATACAAGACAAATGAAGAAGTAAAACAGAAATTTTATTAAGAGAAACAAATAAAAATATCCCATTCTTCTCTAAGAATTTATTGTAATCATTAAGAGACATAACAGTTATGACTCTTATATATATGTTTAAAAATGTTTTGTAGAATTACACATTAATTAAGCTTAGTCATGTTCCTTTTGGAGCAATGGTAAAGCTATTTTTGACCTCAGCTGCACCATTTCCCTACATGAGCAAACAATATTACAATGTCTATTTTTAGCTCTGATGAAATGCTGATTGTCCAAAAAAATATCTTAGCCTACTTCTTTTTCTTAAAGGAAAAAAAAATTAATCAAAACAAGCAAATCTTGTCCCACCTTGTAAGATAAAAAGTGTTTGAATGAAAACATTTTTAAGAAAAGCCTCAAATGTATAATTTCTCTACTTATCTTCAAAATATTTTCTTGTTTTATTCCATCATCTCTCTTTCCATCTGCATCACTCTCTAGGTTTTTCCCTCAAGAAGACTTCTCAGCCTATAATTAGCCCAAGCATAATGGACGTTTCTGCTACACAAACGAAGCTACTTTAGGTATCACAGCAGCACGCTGCAGCGTAGTAGCCTGTGGATGCACTCGCAAAGCGCTTTTTTTGTTTCCCCCAAAACTGCTGAGCACCAGTAACTTGCAAGATGCTAAATGCCCTGATTGCTCCTGATGGGGTTTTAATACACTCATTGCCTCCCTATGTGCTCAAATAAGAACAAATCAGAAATCTGAGTGCCACATTTTGACCATGGCATTTTACTTTGTTCTTATGAATTTCAGGAATGTACTTAGAATATTTATTGTATAGCTGTATTTGCAGACTGATATTATTAGCATGCTTTATTGTCTTTCAGTCTTTTAGACTGAAAATTATATTTTTATGTAATGTCAAAACAAAAAAACCATACAAATTTATTTTCATAATGCACATATGCATATGTTATTGGTAAAATGATATTCATGACAAGAAATCTGCAGTGATAATTGTGGTTAGACAGATGAATATTTTCTAAGATATTGTATCATTTTTCTCTGATGAATGCAGCACAGGAAATTACCCATACCTTTTATTTTTACAAAACAATTTCAGCTTTGGTCAGTTACACCAGTCAACTTCCCTCCAGTAAGCTTATCTGGTCAGCAGACAAGCCATATTAATAGCTTAAAAGTAATCTGAACTTAAAACTCTTGCATTTTATATAGGATGAATTGGATATTTTGAGGGTTGCAATGTAGCTATGCCATTGTGGCAGCTACAAAAAGATTTACTTTTTATCACAATGGGAAAGAAGTTTTCTAGGACCTCTAAACTGAGAACATCAGCTCAAACTCTTGTGAATAAGAAACACAAGTGATGTGAAATAATGAGCTTGTACAATATGTACAAATTATTAATTTTTTTCAATTTGTAATCTAAACTATTTTAAGATAGTGCTTTACCAAAAGGAAAACAAAAAAAAAAGTTGCACTACTCTGCTCTACTCTGTCTTTTTCTGCAGCCCAGTATCTAAGCAAAATATTTAACGTAACATTGACTCTTCTCAATAGCTTTTTCTGGCCAGTAAACATGAGACAGATTTATCAGTAACATAATTTTAGTAGACTTTGACACCTTATGGTAGCTAGCAACTTGATCCAACAAATGCAAGACTGAAGATAAAAACAAATTCCTTGCAGAATAGAAGAGGGTGTAGTCAAACTGATACTGACAATATAAAGTGAATTACAACCCAAGACCTTATGCTCTATCAAACTGAGGAATCAACTTCCATAGGCAACAGAAGAGAATAAGAATGTTGTAGATGTAATCATAATAATAAGGGGAAACAGAGAGAACAATGGGAGAAATATGATGATATTTAATCACACTTTCAAAAAATACAAAGGTGTTCATTCATCTTTAATATCTTTGTCTTTATTCTGATTTCAAAGATTATGGATAACGTAAGATGTGAATTCTCCTGTTTCTTTCCATATGTTCCTAGAGCAAAAATAGTTTCCCCTCTTCATATGGATTTCTCCAAATAAGG
Source organism: Struthidea cinerea (assembly GCA_013397865.1). Classification (NCBI taxonomy): domain Eukaryota; kingdom Metazoa; phylum Chordata; class Aves; order Passeriformes; family Corcoracidae; genus Struthidea; species Struthidea cinerea. Next base: position 10,963 of record VZTI01002673.1, read on the forward strand.
AATGAAGGAGCTGTAAATTAACTCCTCATTACTACAGTACAAATGCATACTTCCAATATGCTGATTTGAGGGGAGAGGAGAAACGAGGAGACAGCTCTTTGGAAAACGCTGTTGAAATCTGTCTTCCAGAAATTTCCCACTTAATTACAGATTTTTTTTAAACAGCATTTAATTATTTGTGTTTATACAGATGAAAGCAACAAAGAAAACAATAACCCCAAACACCAAAAACCCAGCCCAAAACTTAATTAACTGGATTTTGCAGTGTGTTTCATTACATTTGTAAATCCTTGATTCTGGTAAGAAGGTAGTACAAAAATGAGATAGGATGATCCTGTCAAAAATGCCTCACTACAGGACAACATGATTCAAACAGCAGAGGTGACCAAATATGAAACCAAGATGAAAATGTCAGACCAGAATTGAGCAACAGAGCTGCTGCAAAGACATCCACAACAGAGAGCTAAATGTTTTTATTGGCATGTGCTGTTGTTCAGACCTGTGGATCTCAAGAAGTTATCTTTGGGAAAGGTGGGTTGTGCCTTCTCTTTCTGTTTTTATTATTTCTTCAGTGCCTCTTGTACTTTAGAGTAAATACAACATCTGTTACAAGATGTAATAACATCTGTTGTCAGCTAACACAGTCAAATAGACTGAGCTGGATGCATCAAATGATCCAGAATGACAGCATTTATGGGTCTCTAACACAAATAGATATAAAAAAAAATAACAACAAACATAGACTTTTGCATCCACTAGGACATTTATCTCTCTTCACTGGGAAAAAAAAAAATGATGCTGGATTTTTCTCAAATGACCATGCTGTAGCTTTATGGAAAACAAATCCCAAAGTATAGTATATTTGGGAAATTATGTATGTGAGTATGCACATATATGCTTAGATGTAAATACATCAGACATCCATATTATGATAGTGTTCTATTTAATATCATTATAGCCTAGAAAGTGCTATTGTTTTTTTCTTTTCACATACATAAATTTTTGTAATGAAATTAATATTCAAATAGTTAAATGTATTTTTGTCTTGTTAATTCAAATGTTTTGACTTTCAGACACACAGCCTTTTTTTTCACATTCTGGCTTGATATTCTGCTTGAGTTCAAAGCCAGCATCTGCTTCCCCAGTGTTTTATAAGAAGTCTTCTGCAGAACAAATAAGTGATACAATTCATTGCAAGCATGGAGGTTAAAAACAAGTTCCTGACCTTAAAAATCACTAAACAGAATTTTCTATTATAGTCCTTTTACTTTTCTCATCTTTCCTTACATTAACAAAATGTATCCATTATCTCAACACCTTTAGCCCACCTTGTTGATGCCACTGCCTTTCCTGGTATCTTGATCCTGTTTATTTTGAAATCCTTATTTTATTGTAAACAAATCTGTACTTCTCAAGGTTTTCAATGCTAAATTTTCAAATAATCTATTTTAATTTCCCACATGTAAAATTTGCTTGTTCCTACACCTTCTTTCACACAATAATCTCTGATTTATCTACTTTCTTGAAATGTATCAAAGTTCCTGTATGAACTTACTTAGGGCTTTTCTCCAAATTCACTGTATTTTCAGTTCATCATTTTGAAAATTAGCTGTTCACCAGTTATGAATTGTTGCTAAGTATGAATTCCAAACTTGTATAGTGTGCTATCTCATTATTTGATTCCATGTCTTACCAAATACAGACAATTTTTGTGGGATTTGTTTTTAGGTCCCTCTTCAATCACATGATAGTTCAACCTTCTTTCTTAAAAAGTTTTCATCTTCTTGGGTGCAGAGTAAAACTTGAAGCCCTGGATGCTGTAAAAGTGAATGTAAATAAGAAAGTTACATTATTTCATATTACTTTGAATCAGTGTTCTGTTTTGGTTCGGTGAGGCTGTATTTTGATTCTGTGTTTTGATTTTTTTTTTTTAATTGGGTTTTCAGTACAATTTTAGGTTTTGACTGATGTTTCATCTTTGTGAGTTTTTGTCTTTTATTTGCTATTGATATCTCATTTCTTATAAATGATTATTTAATAGATAGTTAGATATGCATATCCAATTTGGTAATAGTTGAAAACTTTTAAATCCAGAAAATGGAAAAAATAGGAGAAGGCTTCTGCTTATAATATGGCAGACTGCCATTAAGGAGCGAGTTTCCCAGACATGCTGGACACCCTGCTTGAACACTCTGTCTTTATACATACATTCCTAGCTGGAAATGGATAGAGAATAAAGAAAAATCTCAAGTATTGTATATCGTTAGATACTGGGTGCTGCATACAAATCCTTGAAATGCTACCCTATGCCGCAAAATGAGTTCTAGCAGTATAGGTATCCTAACTGGCACCCAGATACTGTTTCTGTGCAAAGATATCCAGTGAAAATGAAAGGCAAATAGCAAGATTCACATATTCAGCTAGGAAAAGCTGAGAAACTGAAGGCATAACTTAGATGCTTAAATACCAATATGATATGAAAATGTGTGCAGTTCTCTAAGTTGGTGTTGGATGACTCCAGGAATGTTTAGAAATTGTTTCATTTTTGTATGGATGAAATAGAACACACAGTTTATGCATCAATATTAACAACCCCTGAGCATCAGCAAGCTCAAATAGAAGGAAAATTTAGTTTTTATGTCATGCCTGTGACTGCTTCTATTTCTTTATTTATGGAGGGGCATGAACTATTAACTGACATTAATCAGAAAACAATTACTACCATTGGCAAAGAAGATCTAGCAAATGCTTTGCTATACCCTGAGAATATGGAGTTTATTTTTTCATAGGTATAAATACAGAATATAAAGGCCACATAAAAGTGAAATGAAGTGAAAGAATCTATGTAGATGACAGGGGAAAAATGCTCTCAAAGCATAAATGTTTCTATGTTTATTAAAATAAAATAGAAATCTGACTATTTTGTTTGTTCTAGACTTTCTCATTTTCAAACAGTAACTCAACTAGAAACTAAATAGGTGATTGCATGTTTGTTCTGTTTTGATAGGTGCTTGACACTGTGATTTAATGAATTTTCTTTGTTTGATTTGAAATATAAGTTTAGATATGCAAGCATGGGTCTACATTTATCTTATCTAATACAATTATTAAAGTACTTAATAAAAATGATGGCAAACCAGATTCTAGTCCATATTTAATGTTCTTTTTGTGGAATAGCACTTAGAAAGCATGTTTTGTCTTGCCTTGATATTTGTTCAACAGAAACTGAAAGGAAGAGTGCTGGAGTCATCTCTGCCTGTGGATGAATAAGTGGGATAATGAAATAAATTAGGCCTTAAAGCTAAAAAGCATGTGGCACTGCACAGCCTCAGTATGCCAGGGTTTAACCTCTCCAGGTTACAGCTAGTCTGTAATTCTGGAGGGCTCTTAATAATGACCACTTTCCTGCAGTGTTAGCATGGTTAGTGTCCAGTTGGTTTTAAGTATGTGTATCATCTACTATGTTATTGTTAGCTTTTGGCACGTTACATTTTAGTTTGGTACAAAAGACAATGTGGGGCCTCTCAGGGCCAAGCTTCACAGAAAGGATATCCTGTCTTTATCGGCTTGGAACAAGACATAATAAAATAGAGTTGTTGCAAGCACCATTGGAGATAAAGGTGAAATGCAAAAATGCATCTTCATTTTTTGCTGCCAGATGTACTCTAGTTGCTGAAGTTCTGCAACCTGAAAATACTGAAACCTTCAGTCACCCATCATGTCTACAGCCATTTGAGATTCAAAGTGTCTCTACAGCTACATGCCAGAAGAACACTTACATGGATGGATGAATGGCATTACATTTAACAGCAGTAATTACAAGCATGACTTCTATAATTCTGTGTGGGTGCCGGGTCCTGCCTTTTGCTAGTGCTAAGTTACTACACCACTAGTCAGTGATGAGAGACTAGACAGAGTGAGAGACTTGTGTTCTCAAGTTTAATAAGAATCTAATCCTCAGCTTTCTGGAGAGAAAAAAAATGAAAAAGGAAGGAAAAAGAAAACAACTATCACATAACTGAAAGGTGCTGGTATATGACACCTCCACTTCTGTTGTCAAAATGTCCCCTTAGTGTAGAAGATAGTTTAACTCATTCATAGAACTGTAGGTCAAACTGATCAACACCAAAGCAGCCTGGCTTAGTACATCCAAAATTGTTTCACACATGCAATAGTTAAACAGGAAGACTTTAAGTTTTGCCCCATAAAGTTACTTTTTGGATGTGGATCTTGAATACTTAATGAATTCTATTCTGCCCATTTTTTATCCTACTGCACAAACAGGGAAGCAGTACAGTCAGTGTTTTTTACAGAATGGTTCCTTTGGTTGTTTCTTTTATTATAAAGGCCAGTATTTTGTCCTGATGTTTTTCCACCCTATGTAAAACTTATCTTAAGTTTTCTCTAAAATCTGTTGGGTTTATCTCTACCTTCTAATATTCTTATGAATTTAATTTATGTAAATGTGCTGAATATGTTGGGTTTTTTAATATGGACTATCTACCCATGTTCATACCACAAACTAGATAAAAAAAAAGAACAAACAAAAAAGCTAAAGCAAAACAAAAATTCTATTACATGTTTCCTGAACCAAAAAATAGCCAAAGAGTTAATGTGAATTCCAACTGATTTCTTCATCAGTCACTAACTGAGAATAATTTCAGTATTTAGTTATTGAGGTGTGGTCAGCCAATATAAGTCAAGAACTTTTTTGGCCATAGGTCAAGTCCAGTCCAACAATGTTGCTAGTAAATGCAAACAGTTGCTTAGGAAATACACAGATGTAAACTGTAGGACTCTACACTTGATGTAGTCCTCTGGGCTTCCTTTTTACAGTATAGAGAACAGTTCCTTCTGGAGTGGACTTTTTACATACTGAAGTCCATAATAAATTCCTAAAAGTGCCTTTTCTTTCCTCTACATATAAATGAGGTCTACCCTGACTAGCTCAAGTTTAGGTATTGCAGATAACTAAAACTACACGAGTTGTATTTACTATGTACTGGCAAATGTTTCATTCTGTTTTGCACTCAAAATAGCATGCCTTCATATATCTGCAGATCAGCCACCAAGATCTAATCCAAAAAAGTAGCTTTCAGCCTTGCAACCCACAAATACCTTTGATCATACTTTGTTGCCCCAAAAGTTAACACTGCATGTGACATTCACAATAACTGATATATCATGGATCATCAAACTCCTCCCAGACACCTGTTGAACAACAGTCTTCTATGCTTTGGCATAAACACACTATTTTTGATCTAAACTGTCTAAACACAATCCAACTTCCAAGATCCTTAGTGTCTACATTCCCATCTCACTCAATCTTTCTTTGGTTTTATGTCTCTAGAGTTTGGAACAACAGGATTATTAGTTTGAAACAAAAGGGTTATTACTGCTATGTTGGTGTCTTTATTGTCTTCGAATAGAAGAATTTTGAAGAGCTTCAAACAGAGGTGAGAAAACAGTATAACTTTCAAAGTTCAAAGAAGAGTATTGAATTGTGTCAAAGTATACCTCCACAGTTTCAGTCTGGGACTACTCAGACAGGATGTTTCTCTAGAAAAAAGTTAAAGAGGTTCAAGGTATGTTTCTAGAAACAGAGCACAGGCAGAAATACTGACCTTCTGCTGCCTTACAATTGTTTATTTTATGATCAGTTGTGGAAAACTTTGATGTGAGCAAAGAACTCCACTTAAAGCAAGGAAATGCGTTGCTTTGTAACTTGAATCATTGCGAAGATGTGATAAGACATAACTTGATAGAAATTGTTCTGAAAAAATGGCAGTAGTTTGGAACCTAATTTTCATAAAAAGAAGATTTTTTTTTCTTTATAATTATCATGGAGCATAGTATGAAATATTTGGCTTGTTACTACCCTGCAATCTTAATCTCAGATGAGGGTAGCTGTAGTACCAACGAGCTTGTGCTTTCGCTCACAGTTCTACTTCCTTTCAATTTTTGCTCTCAGCTATGCTAGTGTGGCTAGCGAAAGCAAAATGTATTTTAAGATTATTTTGAAAATGAAGAGAACAACAGTGCCTTAATGGAGAGAACAGCAATATTTATATAGAGCAAGAGTATTTATGTTAATATTTAAGAGTATACATCTAAGTCCTCAGCAAACAACAAATTATGAGAAAAGTGTGATTAAACACACTCAGTATTATCTTAAGCTCCTTGAATAATGCAACAGCCTCTTGTCAGCATAGCAGTTGCTCTATCATTGCTCCCACTTTAGCCAGTTTCTGGATAGTGATGAAATATGCTTTCCTAACTCAGTAAGAGATACATGAGTTCTGAAATTATGTGATAAAGCAAGCCTCCTTTGTAACTTCATTGTAACTTGAAATCCCTTCCTGTTACATTTTTTCCCAAGGTTCGTAGAAGTTGTGTTGAATAGTTAGCCTTTCCTTCACTGGACCTTGAAGCAGAACATCCTTTTAACATTGCAGATGCATTAGAATTATAAGCTAGTTCCCTTTATGGGCAATGATTCATGGTCTTTCAAATGAATGATTCCTGTCTGCTAAGGACAACTGGCATGCACCATTCTTACATTTCTATTTTCCTACATTAAGAAGCCTGATGAAAAATACAGGCCAGCTATGACTTACACAGCTTCATTCAGATCTCTTAAACTGATCCTCCCGTTAATTATCCCCCTCAACCCCCTTTCCCTACAGAAATATTTTGATTAGATGGAAGGCAAACCAAATTTCATATGTCTTTGTATTGTATTTTTGGAGAAAGACAACAAGTATTTTTTTGTTCCAAAGTTTCTACCATTGGTATGACTGTGCCACTGGGGACTAGTTTGACCTTGTGAAGAACATCCAGATGAGGTTTGGCCACTGGATAATCACTCCAGTGATTGTTTAATGAATATGAAGCACAGCAGGAGAAGCGGATGGATATCTTGACAATGTTGCCAGAAGTCAGACATGCCAATGAGATAGGAGACATGCAGGAAAGAAAGAAATGAAGAATGGAAGGCAAAGAGATTGAGGAGAATCACAAAAAAACCCCACAAAAGGCTGCTTCTACAAGATCTGTAACGTGATTGTGAAATGAATGGGCAAGAAATAGATTTTTCACGGGATGTGCTTAAGAGAGTATGCAGTTAGAAGAGGGAAACCTCAGTAATACAAACATCTGTGGTTTTGTTTCTGCATAATCATGGACTACAAAATATGCAAGCAATATTTTGGAAAGGAAGAACTAGCAAATGAGCCACAAACTGGCAAACCATTAGCAACACAGACTTCATTCTGTCTTTAATTAGGGCTCTGAAACAAGAGCAGATGCAATAAAATAATGCTTATAAGAGCCCCTAGTTATTACGTAGCATAAAACCCTGAGGTTTTACCCTATATCTGATGCTAACACATAACTGACTACTCTAGTGCAACTGTATACTCACTTTTCTGGATGAGTTGAGTTTAAACAGAAGTGAAGAGAAAGGAGATTTTATTTCCTCAGTAAGTAAAAAATATTAGAGTTGAATACAAAGACAGTGGATTCAATGTACCATATGACAAGCCAAATTTGCCATGCCACCTGATTAGTCAACCTGATTATAGTCTCCAGGCAGCTTGCACATGTGACTTAAAATAGCATCTCTAATGTCTTTGTAGTAACAGACCATGTCAGGAAGAAATTCCATTGGTTGTTTGTATGCAAACAACAGCTTTGTAGCCCATAATTCATAACATCCTAAATTTAGGGAGGTGATCCACCCTCCCTATAGATCGCAGGCATCATGATGTACTCACTATGACACAATCAAATGAAAGGCAGCAATAATGTTACAGTTCAGATGAGTCAATTAGAAATGCCATCTTGCTAGAGGGCACCTTTCACCACAATCTGCATTGCTCAGAAAGCAGTTCAATTAGACAGATAATGCAGTCCAAACAGAGAATTTCCCAGCTGTCCCGTTTAAAGACCAAGTTTAAAATTGGTGTGCATCTTATTTTAAATTTGATTATAACATGCATTTCTGCCAAAAGGAATAAAAGTCCGTTTTACAGAAATATTTTAGTGATATATATTATTTTCTTCAAGACTTAAAGAACAGCATAGAAGAAACCATGAAATTGAAGGTAGCAGAATTTAAAACAAATTGGTTTAGACAGAAGTTTTATGGGAAGGAGTGGAAACAAAAAAAAATTCTTTTCCTTTTTGTTTATGTAAGGGTATTGCTGCTTCCAGCTGGTTACAACATTTTTGGCCTTTAGTCTTATGAAATGGTATAAATGACACTAGCTGAAGTTGATAGGTCTCAAAGAGAGTCAGTAACCTCACAGCATGATAAGCTAGGAGAAAAGCACATTTCAGACCTTTTGTGTGTTTTGTGATACATGAAGCAACTATACTTATGAAGCTTTCATTTTGCGATAACTCTTGGGAGAAATGTACTGCTGTTCAAGTATATTATCACCCTGTTGGACTCTCACTTGTCATAGTTTGCAAACAGTCAGCCTTAGAGAATGTTTGTAGAAAACCTTCAGAATGACCAGTCCTGTGATTCTAAGGGTGGAGGTGGATGACGATAATTTTTGGAAAAATTTATTACTTTATGTCAGATGCCATTCTGTATGCTTAACATGCTTTATTATTCCAATATTTTTTCTTACTAAATTATTTCCTAATAAACCTGGTTTATAAAAATACTGGTATAAGTAAGCTACCCTGACACACAATGATAAATTATTATCAGGCCAACTGTGCATGCATTCTCATAAAAGTTGAAGACCTACTGAAAGAACACTTATTTCTTAACAAATACCTCAAATTCTTGTCCCAAAACCAGGGACAAGACATTACATTGTCATTCCCTTCATTGATCTTCAGATGATCCCCTGAGGAAACAAAACTCCTGTGGCAACACTCACTGTGTGGGTATGGTATGTATATGCTACTCACTCAATTTCAGTCACTTTCTCCTTAATCAGTTACTTCTGACAGAGAGCTGGAAGTACCAAAGGTATATAAGCTCTTAGAGTTTTCATAAAAATTGGTACTTGGGAAGAGAAGACCCTATTAATATACATAAAAGAAAATCTTCAGCATGAATTCGGCCCATCATAAAGGCCAGGGACTGCAGAGGGGAAAGAGCTGTGAAAACAAATCAAACCAAATAAGCAGCTTTGGTAGGGCTAGCAATTCACTGCCTGCTGCAAACTTGAATTCAACTTACCTGACTTGGATATCTTGTTCCCACCTACAGCTTAGATAAGAGTTACCTCACCAACACTGGCCATCTGAGAGTTATCAACCCAGGCTAGTCATATTGGTTATGTCTGTAGCATTGAGTGAAACGTGGCTAAGGACTAGCCCTGACTAATAGCACTGTTCACTCTCCAGGAAACTTAAGTACTTTTTTGAGATGGTCTGCTTCTACAAACACATGAAACCTAGGTGTAAGGTATCTGATAAAGATGGACAGAGTTCAGCTTCAGAATTTAATTGATTCTGGTGCTCACTTAACAATTTTAACGTCAATAGTTGCTTCCACATCTTATACAGTGGCTTTGGCTAGGAGAAAATAAGTTTTAAATCTGAGGCACTTCCAGACAGTAAAGAATTAAGTATTTTAAGTATGTATCCAGTGTCTGAACTCATTCTCTGATGATTTTTTAATTTCACAATATGGTATCCATGGTCAGTGGAACTAACAGACGTTTCCAGAGGATGAGATGAATTGTCCTAGAAAAGACTTACCTTTGCTGTTGATGACAGTTGAAATGCATGCAGTAAGCTTAGACTAGACAATCTGCTTTTAAACAGTTTAAATTAGGTATGATTAATCCCATCCTGGAAGCTACTGAACCGTTCTTACAATATCTGAGTTCCTTATACAGTCAATGGCAAAGGCTAGGTTTTTTTGAAGATACCATAAGGAAATCCAATTAGCTTAATTTTGCTTGTTAAACTGCACAAGGCAGAATCACCCTTGTGAAAAAAGTATAACTATTGAATGTACAGGAAACTTAACCACTTGCTTTAGAAAGGTAGTTTCAACAAACTCAAGGCATTTAGGAGTCTAACAAAGATGAGCAGATTTCTTTTTTAAGATTTCATTAGTTCCTGTGCTCATTGAAGAACCTTAACAACATTAGAGTTATTAAATTTTAGTATTTAGTATTAAAATAATATTTATACTGTCATTTTTATTATCTGTTACCACAATAGCAGAAGATAACAAAAAAATTACAAAACATGTGCAGGAGAAGGCAAAACATGACCAATTCTAACATGTCTCATTTTTCACGTACACTGTTAATATAATTTGTATTATTGAGAACTTGTCTAAATTGAGGAACCTAGGAACATTTTCCATCTAGTGGATCCAGGTGTATGATCCAGCTGCTTTCTAGTTGGATGACAGCAATTACAGCTCTTTGGATTAGCAGAGAAGAAACTGTGGTGTAGTCATTAAGACCCCTTCCTTGGCACACCATCTTCTTAGTTTATGCTGTGAAGATTTAAACAGAAGTTTAGGAATGGCAATTTTTGTGGGAGGTGTGTGTATATCCACATACATATACACACACATTTATAAAAATACTTCTTTAAGAATATCCATAAAACATTATATGAGTTTTGCAAACAGTTTGTTAACTAGAAGATCTCTTAAGGTAGAAGAAACATGCAAATAAATAATACAGAAGGAATCAAAGAAGCTACCTGAAAGAAAAATGAGGTCTACTTGATGGAATTGCTCTGAACAGCAGATATGTCAGACTGAGAATAATAGCAGAAGACAAAGGAAAAAAAAGAAGAAAGAGAGGATGCGTTTGTACCAGACGGAAATAAAATTGCTCAAGGCTGCAGCACTGTGGAGGCTTGGGAGAAATGGTAGTGTTTTCCTGTCCCTGGGAAAGCTTGGAACTGATTCCAAAAGGCAGTACTCTGGGCTGTAGCTGGATTGTTTCCTCAGTCTCTATGGCTAACGTATACACTAGGAAACCCTTATGATCAACCATGAGCAGACTTTAGGGAGTTATTTAAAGGCATATTCTAAATCCCCCTTTGACTTTTTTAATGCCTTTCCTAACTTTTTTATTCTTTTTTCCAATTCTTTCACTGAGCAGTTTATCTTCCTTTGCTAGGACAATCTCATTTCCTCCTTTAGGCTTTCTGCAAACTTTAGCAGAATCCCAGATAACAAACAGATCATAGGCCCATTAAACCAATGGCACTCCCATTAAAGCAATGATCTTTTATTTGGTTATCATCTGGCTGCCACTGACCTAGAGCAAACCCTGAGGCTACAGCTATATGAATAAATGAAAGGGATAAGGGCTGGTCTACTGGTCCTGATGGCAGCAGCAAATCTACCCACAAAGATAAAATAATTTCTCATTTCCACTCAGGATCACCTCTTGCTTATTGCCGAGCAGAGAACAGTCTCTGTCCAGCGGTATTTCCTAGACAGCATCTAAACATTGTCTGACAGAGCCTCATGAAGGACTGAAAGCAGAGAAGCTTGTGTGCTAGCAAATCACATTGTACAGGAGATCATTTGCTAGTGGTGCTTGAGCATATATGCCCTCATCCTGTTTTTAGTACTACGGACGTAACAGAAGGGTCCAGGCATGACTGAGGGCATAGCATTTTTAACAATTCTGGTTCCTTAATTATCTTAGGTTATTACAGAATTTGTATCTGTCATATAATAGAAGTTGTCCATACTAGGAGTTGGGAAGTAGAGCTAAAAAGAAAGAAAAATATCAATACCATTCACTTTCCCCCTGTATATTTTAGGCTTCCTTCCAAGCCTGTTTTTTTTCTCCATCTCCTTCCTCCAAAGGCTTGCTAGAAGAAAATAGAGGGAAATAGCAATCTTTAGTATAGAGTCACTATTTCCAATATAAAACCAAAACCATCCTCCAAAAAAAGAACAGAAGTGCAGTTATGCAGAAAGTCCTACTTAAAACATACTAAAAAAAGACCTCCTCTGTTAAGTAGTAAGGAAAAACCCTACATATTAAACACATTGCATTATAGAAAGCTATGTTCTTAACATATTCAGAATAATTAATCACTTTGGTTAATGGCATACAACATATCACTAGCCTTAGCTATTGTATGTCACAGAATACCTAGAAAATTTTTAAGTATTCCCAAGTGGCTGCATTAATCAAATTCTGTACTTTAGGAAAAACGTAATGAAACACACAGAGGAACAGACATGCTGGAAAGTGGATCTATGTTTTTAACACAATTATTTCAGTAGTGCAGTTTTTCAGTTTTGTCTGGAAACCAAGAATCAAGAGGTTTAGCTCATCATGGGTTTCTAAAGAATCTAGTTCAGAGGGGCTGCCACTGTCAGTGCTGTTTGAAGGCTGAGATTCTAACTCATAAAACACGATTTTATCTTTCTCAACATTTATATAAGGATTCAATAGATTTTTTCAGTCTATAATAGCTAGGATCATTCTTTTACACATTGGAAAGGAATAGCTAACAAATAATTCAACCAAAATTTGATTTTAGTTGGCAAAGTTTTGTCTGTAATGTACTATACACAATATTTTCTCTAATGATTTCAATCATCCTTCACAGATAAATATGATATTAGGCTGTCAATTCCTCAGCCAAAACCATTTACTAGTGCCACTGTGCAAATTTCAAGGAGTCTGAAGTGGAGTAAAACTGAGCCATGTAGTCTTTGGTTTCTGGACAACCATTTGTTTAAGACAGACAGAAATTTTAGGGTAAGTGAAGTAAGTGGGTGCAAAGTCAGCCAGAATGAAATTACTTTTCCAAACAGACATAGCAACAGTTACTGCACATACTTTGTCAGTTCTATAATTTTGCTTTCTAAAAATAGGAAAGCTAGTGTCCTAGTTAAATAAGTTAAATAATAGTTTTTAGAAGTTTATCTTAGCAATATTTTGATAAAGATGTCACTTGAAGATAGTGCTACTGAAAATTTTGCAGCTGCAAGGATGGGAAATTAAAAGTTCAGCCTGGAGAAGAGATACATATTTATCTATGAAAATATTAATTATGTTTTAATAATTGTTTCAAATTGACATCTGATGCATCACTCCACATCTGCTTTAACTACCTCTATAATAGATTCCAGTCTATAATCACCCAACATTGCAGGGTTTTCCAGCAGGGAAAATATTAACAGAATGGAGGTATTGTAAAACAAAGACTGAAACAGCTTCTCATTCTGATTAGGGGACAGCTGAACATGATTAGCAAGTCTCCTAAAAATCTGAAGGACCAGAGAAAATCATTCAAAAGATGAAGGCTTATCCCTCCCTGGAAGCCTGGTCTTAAGATTTTGTTGAAATAATTCTGATATAAAATGGATAAAACAGAAGAGCAGACCAAGACAATGCAGCTAGAACCTCAGATATGGAAACAGTTGTGAGGAGACAGTAGAGAAGGGAATAATGTGAGACTAGAATAGAGAATAGTCCAACTGGAAGGGACCTATAATGATCATCTGGTCCAATTCCCCCTGAGAGTTCCCTCATGCATCAGGGATGAATGTTTAATTTGTAAAGTTAGATTTACTTTGTTGAAGATTTCTCTCTTCCTAGTGCTGTAAAAACATGGAAGTAGTTGTAAACAATCTATTTAAAATTAGTTGCATTAGAAAGTCACATGACATTAACCACTGCGTTTTTCTGTTACTACGGCAATGAGCGCTTTACTAGGGGTTTTGAGGTTTTTAGGTTTTGGTGAAGTAGATGCCATAATACAACTTCACATTTACACAAAATAAAATCTTCTGTTACATTTTAAATTTTCAGTCTTCTTTTTTTTTTTTTTCATTTTTTCAGGCTTCTGCAAGGAATTGTTATTTGCCTGACACATACCAGCTGATGCAGACTGTTCACATCAGCTCTTACAAATATATGTAACCCTTTTTTACTTTATCAGTCTGAGATAGTTTTGCTCATATTTTTTAGCTTTGCTGACAAGGTAAAATTATGAGGTAAAATTCTGTAAATTGATATATCTGTCAGTGATTCAGATTAGATATATCTTAAAATTACAGACTGTGAGTGCTATACTGGGTTTTTATGTATGTTTTTGAGGTAGTGATGACACCTAGCATGCAGAAGAGGCCCAGGTAAATACAGCTTAGGAACATGCTCTTGTTACATTATGTCCTTCCCAAACTCAATATTTAGTACAACGCACTCTCAAATGCTTGTTCAGATAGCAGAGTTCCAGCTACATACATGGATCTTCCTGTTCAGCAGTTTTTGTATGAATTTTGGTTTTCATGTATATATTTGTTCTTTGGGAGTGATGGAGATTTCAATTTGAGACAGCCATAGAAACAACATTACAGTATCTGTAAATATTTCAAAACAACTATTGAAAATCAGGGAAAAAACCCAAACAAGCCAAGTAGAAAAAGAAAGGCTAATATTCAGTAATCCAAGATGCTGTAGATAAAACTGATTCTGCTGTATTTTCATGGCTATTCAGGGTCTGAGAAATCAAAATGATGTTGGAACAGTTACATGTCAAAATATATAATCCAATAAATCTAGCTTTTTAGGAATGGAGGCAGAATCCACTGTGTTGATTATATTTAAATACAAGCCAAAGCTCTAAAGGACAGCTGGTGGCAAAGGGTAGGATGTGTGCCAGTCCTTTCTTTCGCAGTCAGTGGAAAGAAGCAGGTAATTCTTTGGTGTAATTTAACACATATTACTAAAGAAACCTTAAGCTGGCCAGATGAATTGTATCCCAAAAGTTCTCTCCACGGAGAGCCTACAATGATTAGTTCAGATGCAATTGTTTACATTACTGATGTCTACAATCTGCTGAGAGGAATTTTACCCTAAAAATCACTATGGAACAAAGGTTCATCGCTTTTGTATACCTGAAAGTTTTACGTGTAAAAAATTTGACACCTTTAGGAACGTTTAAAATGAAACCTGAATTTGTTAATATAGATATTAATATCACATGTAAAGTAGCCTATTCATAGAAATAACAGTTTGTCTTCCAGTTTTAATTTTAAAAAGCAATGTGAGCTGGTACTCTTTCCAGCTGTTTTCAAAGAAACTCATTCCAATATATGGAGTATAATCATGTTCTCTATGCAGCTGGGATAAAGTGGGAGTATTAACTCTGTTTTATTTACACAGCTACCAGTGCAGTGTTAAATTTAGCTGAAATAATTTGTCCAAATACGTCTTTTTCTAAAATTCCTTTCTTAATTACCATTTTGTCCACATAATGAATAAGGACTGTTAAGGTAATTTTCATAAACACCATTTTCATGCCTTAAAACTTAATACAGTCCTTAAAAATATTTCTACCATTTAAAAATTACTTATATTCGTTTTATATTCTGAAGAACTCTAAAATTATACTTGCATTAAAGCTAATTTCTTCCATTTTTATATATGTATTGTTTATACATTATTATTTATATTGTCTTTTAGTAAACCAATAAGGTGGTAATTGTTTAACTAATTTCTTAAGCTTTAAACATAAGGCCTTTGGCACATTCTGAAATATGAAGAATAACCCTTTGATTGTCATGAAGCTGTTCAAAGTTTAATGTATGATTGGATGTTGCAATTATTAAGTAACCACTGAAGCATTTCTAAAACAAAACCCCTCTGTTTATGGCCATTCCTCAAAAACACATCCTCATAGAAAAAAATGTAGACTCCAACATTATTAATTGCAAGAATTGATATTTGTTGTAGCTGGGAAAGTGCTCTCTGTCCAAATGTCATTAAAAGCACCAGTCTAAGACTAGTTCCAGAAGTGCCCAACTCCATTATAACTCCATTATAAAAATTATGTGTAGACGTTATCATTCATGTTTCCCTACCATTTTGAAAAGCTGAAAAAAATCCCCAATCCATATAAATGATTAAACATTATTTAAATTTGGTTTTGGATGCTTGTGTAACTCTCAAACTAAATTTCAAAAGATATACCTGCTTCTGTATGAAATGGCATTCCTCCCCGGTTTACTTCTGAGCCCCCATCTCCTTATCATTCACACTATATAAGCATTAACTCATTTATGGTCTTTTTTTCTGGACCAAAAAAAACCAAACAAACAAGCCCAGTTTCTTCTGCAACAAAGCCAGATACAGCTTTGGACACTTCACTCTTCTGGCAGTTCTCATATTTTTTAGGTGTAACACTACATAGCTCTTAGCAGAAACCTTTGTAGTCTACTTGTGCATGCATGCAAATACATATCAACACCAGAGGTTTGATAAAACAAATCTGTACAATGCACAAACAGAACGAGTTATTCTATCTATTATCAGTATTTATTACCACAACACTAAAAATGCTTGAGAACTTTCAGCTTTTTTTGTGTTGGAAAACATCAAATTTGGCCTTTATCTTTTAAAAGATTTGATAACATTTTCCTAGGCTCCCTTTTTTATGTTTAGCTTGAGCTGCTGTATGCCTGTCTCTGTGGTGCTGGAAACAGCCAGTGAAATCCCAGTGGAGGATGGCACACACCCACGCTGGTGTTCACATCTGGTTCCTGTGTGTTGCAGTGCCAGGTTTGTTGCTGGCACATGCACTGTCTACACAGCACGAGAGAGAGGCAATAATGATGATGTTTGTACCAAGGCATCTAAAGGTTTGAGTGGAATGGGATCCTACCATCTGCAAACGATGAACCACTCCGGCTCAGGGTGTGTGGATGGGACTAACATCCTTCTACCCTCTCTCTCTCTGAGGCTGTTCTGTGCTCTCAGATATTTTCATGTATCTCCATTTATGTTGCTGGTGTGAAAGGTTTGTTTTTTCCTCAAAAACAAACAAACACCACCACCTTTAACACCACCAATGGAGCTTGAATAAAATTCAACAAAGGCAAATGCGCAGGGTCCTGCACCTGAGGAAGAATAAGCTCAGGCACCAGCACAGGCTGGGGACCAACCTGCTGGAAAGTAGCTCTGTGGGGAAGGACCTGGTAGTCCTGGTTGAAAACAAGATGTCCGGTTCAGCCTCCAGAAGAGACTTCTGAGAGGGGACCTCTTCAAAGTCTTTAAGTATCTGAAGAGGGGGTGCCAAGAGGAGGGAGTCAGGCTCTTCTTGGTGATGCCAAGCAATAGGACAAGAGGCAACAGGCAGACACTGATGCACAGAAGTTCCACCTGAAT
This sequence comes from Struthidea cinerea, assembly GCA_013397865.1. Classification (NCBI taxonomy): domain Eukaryota; kingdom Metazoa; phylum Chordata; class Aves; order Passeriformes; family Corcoracidae; genus Struthidea; species Struthidea cinerea. Next base: position 28,101 of record VZTI01002673.1, read on the forward strand.
ATGAGGAAGAACTTCTCCACTGTGCAGTAGACTGAGCAATAGAACAGGATGCTCAGACATGTTGTGGAGTTTCCTTCCCCAGAGATACTCAAAAGATGTCTGAATGCAATCTTGAGTAAAATTCTCTAGGGGACTCTGCCTGAGCAGGGAGGTTGAACTCGATGACCTCCAGTGGTCCCTTCCAACCCCAACCATTCTGTGAGTGCGTGAAAACCTTCATGCATTTTTTTGTGCTTTGCTACAGGCTGTAGAACAATATCAAGGTCATTAGGGTGAAGAAAAATGTCATTCAGACATACCTCTTTTTTTCTATTACCACTTTGCCTTCAGAGGGATTGAGAACATCCATGGGAAAGGAATTCTCTGAGGCCATTCTTAACCTCTGAGAGGGATGTTAGTACTTGTTTCTTGCTTACTGGTCTTACATTTTGAAAAGGGAGCTCATGCAGGTAGTATCTACTTCCCAAGGAAAACTTGATATTCATGTTTTTCTGTGGATGAAGTTAACTGCATGAGCCACAGCACTCCTGACAGAAGCCAGCTGAGGGCTCAGAGCACAGATATGATGTAGAATGCAACAATAAATATTATTTGGTGTGAGATCCAGTGTAAGGTCAGTTAATTTTTAATTCCAGTCATACCAACTGGTACAGAGACACTAACCCTAAAAAAAATTTCAGCAGGTATTTTATTGAAGAAACAAATATTGTGAACTATGTTAGGTCGCTTATGTAAATAAGATGTTTGAAGAATGAGAAAAAAGATACAGAGTTGTAGATTTAATCATAAGATTTTTTTTTATTAATACATTGAAATGTATGTTTAGTCCATGACTGCTGAACCATAAAGAAATAACTTTCCAGATCAAATCTCATGCTTCTGGATCCTACAAAACAGCATCTTTTTTCTTGGCTAAAATGCAGGAAAGCTGGGATGGTCTTTGAATGTACTGAAATGCATTTATTACTTATAAATCAACAAAATTATAAAAACACCCGAATTTCTTAGCTATCACTATTAAACACTTTGCAAAAATGTGAGAAAATTTCAGCTGCTTAGTCTTTTCTCCCTTGTTAAATAGTGCATTTGGGTATTTCTCATTGTAGGTGCCGACAGTAATGCTTCAAATTTCAACTTTTGACGGAAGTTAAAGTTTCTGAGGAAACTAAAAGTCAGTTTTGCTTCAAAAAAAAATGAAAAGCATAAAAAACCACACATGTTGGGACTACACTGGAATTTGCTAGATTAAATTTTTGTTGTTCAAGACTCATGTCTGCTTCTGGAGGAGGCCACTCGAATATAGTCAAGAGTATTATCACAAATTCAATTAATTTTGTTTATACGGTATCTTGATAAATTAGGCTCTGTAGTCAGGAGGTAATAGTTCTCATTGGTAATGCTGCTCCTTTGTGGTATTGAGGTAAAAAATTCACTGTTGTTTAGATTCAGATTTATCATTTGATTACTCCTAGGATCTATCCATAGATCTACATGCAACCAGGAAGCATAACGTAACACACGCTTCACAGAATTATCTTCTAACAGCAGCACCTGATGTCTAAGGCAAAGCTATTGTCTTTTTAATACTAAGACATCAAGTGCTTTCAAAATACTACCCACACCTACTGAGCCAAGAGATTCAAAATGGGTCAACTAATTTATTTTGTAAGTAGTTGCAGGACAGGGATGTCTATAAGCCAAAAATTCCTGTATTAAGGTATCGTAGTTTAACCAAGTGGTTTAAACCAGGACACAAGGTTTGTCCCAAAGGAATTTTCTTCCATCATAGAAAAAATGAATGCTTAATCTCATTCACCTAACTATAAAAGCACTTACAGATGCTGGGACATACAGAAATAATGTGCAAAAATAATAAACTATGTGTGGTACTGTACCTTTTGTACAACATAAATACAAAACTTTATTGGTAAATTACACTACATTTTTTTTCCTTTTATGTATATTCTTAATTTGTGTAGAGACAGAGATGTCAAACTTAACAAGCATACAAATCATGGAGTCACTAGATAATGGCTGGAAGGTTTCTGGAGGTTGTAAGCGTCCAGTCTCCTACATGAAGGAGGACTGTTACCCCACTCCAAGGTCAGCTGTGATGTGACTGGCTGAATAGAGGAATTCCTGATTACAGTACTATTGATAGTAGTGCTGTTTGGACAAGAAAAGTTAGCTACATACATTGACACAGTTCAGCTCTCACAGTGAAATGTGCTATCACCTCCGGGGCTAAACTCTCTGGACAAAGTTAATTACCCCCTCCTGTATTTCCTGCTGTAGGCATTCATAGTCTTGAACAACCCTCCTGACTGAACCTCCCAAGACTGCACACGTAGCACTTTTGCTACACCATCTGGCACTACCATCACCTTCATAGTAGCCCTTCAAGTAGTTAGAAGCAGTCACCAGGCCCCTCATTAGCCTCCTCTTCCCAGGACCACCAAAGCCCAGCATCCCCCCCCCGGCCCCGAATTTTTTGTAGGGTGTGTTTTAGGCGCCGACCTTTTTAGACACCCATTACCGGACCAGTTTCTCCTGTAACTGGGGGGTCCCAGCACTGCCTGTCATCTGCCAGCTCCCAGAGTGCAGTAGAGGGGCACTGTAATTTTCCTCAGTCTCCTGGCCACCCTTCTCGTACGCGATCGGCCAGTGACAGGATGCTCTGGGCCCGCGCCACGGCCTCTGCCTGGTGCTTTCCCTGGGGCCAGCCCCCGGCCCATTGCCCGGGGAGCAGTTTGATGCCATAGCGGGTGGTCCTTCCCCGCAGAGGTGTCTACCAGCCCCGCCACTCCTGGGAGCATTTTGGCCATGACCCAACGCGGGACAAGGCGTTTCTGCAGCCGCAGTGGCGGCCGGGACACCTTTGAGTGCCGGTAAGGGGCTCTTTGTTCCCGGCCCAGCAGCGCGGCGTCGGGGCGGGCGGGCAGCGGGCACAGCACCGGCAGCGGGGGCGCTTCCCGGCCAGGCAGGCGCGGGGCTCGCTCTCGGCCTCCCCCGGCTGCTACTTGCCGAGGAACGGGGGCCAGGAATCGCCGCCCGGNGCCCCTCGGCCCTGACGGGAGCCGCCGGCACCGACCGAGCCCCTCCCGCTCCCGCCGCCGCCGAGCGCCCGGGTGCCTCCCAGCGGCCGCGGGACGGGCCCGCGGAGCCCCGGGAGCAGCAGAGGGCCGGGACGCCCGGCCGGCTCCTCCCCGGGGCGGTGAGGGGCACTCGGCGGGACGGACCTGCCTTGCCCTGCACTGCACGGCTGCGGTGAGGAGCGGCTCCCGATCCCGCTGGGGGACAGGCTGCGAGGGCGCCGGGCTTTCCGCAGGAGAACGGGCTCCAAGGAAGTCGGGGGAATCAGATGAAATCAAAGGAATTAAGCCGGGAGGGAGTTTTGCCTGCAAATTGTGAGTGTCAATAATCCCAGGCTCACACTGCTGACAGCAGATTGGTAACCCATAGCGGGTTTATATCTGAATTGGTTGGCACTCCCCATACCCCCAGCTCTGCTCATTCCGTTTGTTTCAGGAAGAGGGTTCCCCGTTACTTAAGGAAGGGAGTGATCCATTGTGTGCTGCCTCTTTAACGTGCTATATGTAAAGTTTGGTTGCTAGGTCCTTTTTTTTTTTTTTTTTTTTTTTTAATTCCTACAGGTTTCNTCTTCTTTTTTTTTTTTTTTTTTAATGGATACCAGATGTCGGGAGAAAAAAGCAGTTTATGTTCCAACAAGCCTACAGAGTGGATGTACATTTCTAGCTGTTAGCAAAACACTTGCTAATTACAATGCTTCCTTCTCTTTAAAGCACGGATAACTTGCAGAGTGCTTTTTGCTAAACTGTGACTGAACGTTATGGTACCGGTGCTTTTTTTTTTTTTTTTCCCCCCAAAGAAACGGTGCAGTAAATGTTAAAAATTCAACTAAATTCACTAAATACTTTAATTGAGATTGGGAAGAGCTAGTTTTGCTTTTTGTTTTCCCTATTTGAAAGCTAGAGAAAGTGACATCCGAGTCGCGAACAGATGGCATCAATCAGTCAGCACAAATCCTGCCTAACGTCGGTGTTACAGTGTAGTACTCTACTCAAATGAACATTAATTTTGGAAACCAAAATGATTTTTAAGGAAGTGTGTTGGAGTAATATTGTCCTTGTGGTATATTGCTTCAGTTATTACAAATTTTTGTTTTTGGAGTGGCTGGATAAACAAGTATTTTTTAACTCATTCATAATTCTTGAATAAATGGAAGGTTTTTTATTTTATTTAAGAAACTCAAGTTTTAAGTAAAGCTTCTGGTAACTGTCTGATAAGAAATATCCAATGGATCACCTTTCTCAATTATTCACTAGACAGACTGGTCTGTCTTTACTTCTGGGCTAATAGTGTTTTTTTCAGTCCTATTTAGTCTATTTTGCCTTTTCAGTAGTGTATCAATCAGTCTTTCTCCTATTTTTTCCACTTGCCAGCCCACCCTCTGCCCACATGCATGGGAAAGGGGAAAATTGCCTCACGTATTCTTCTTCTTCCAGCCGGCGAGTAGGAGGTGTTTTATGATACCTTATTCCTCTGTAATAGGGAAGTCACAGAATTGCCCTACTACATACAGTTATTTAAATCTCTTTTTAATCCAGAAATCTATGTATGCAATTTAGGGGGAAAAGTAGTTTTCAAGAAAGTAAACAAGATTTATAACTTTGGTCGGAATCTAGTTTGTGTATGCTTACTGATTAGGGTTATGGTTCCCCCTTTTTTGATAAACCCTTGAGAACAACTGGAGTAAAGGCTCTTCATGATTTGTTTAATCCCCATACAAGCTGGTGATGTGGTGTGAAAGAGCTTATAGATCTTTCTCAAGCTTTGGGATGGGGAAGGAAAAGCCTTCACTGTCTGTGGGGGCACAGCTTCTCTTATCACACTTTTGCTGTGGGAAGCGATACTCCATCCCTGCCTGGGAGCTCAGGGATGCCAAAACTCACCCTCTACTCCAACCCCTGGAGCTGTGTAATAACCACCACAATCTGCTCTATGCTCCCTGGTCCCCCTGGCTCACATTCCTTGTGCCACCTACCATCCCTACCATTTACACTGTTTTTGTTACCAGTCACAACCTGCTTGCTCCTTTCAGTTATTGTGAGCAGACCCCAGGGCTTCTGCTTCCCCTCAGAGACTGGGGAACAAAGCTGCCTCTTCTCCGGCTTTCTCTTTTGAGTTCATGATATTGTTTCTTGTGGGGTGACCCAGCAGCCTTGCCATACTTGCTCTTAAGGCGCCTTCCAGGAAAGCAAAGTTACTGGGTGAAATCCCCTCTGAAGGGTACTGGCCAGCATCTCAGGCCCCTCATTTCCCAGGTGAGTCCTCTAACCATGAGCATCTCCTTCACCAATGCTCCTGCTTTTCCCAGACTGCACCCTGGGAAGAGGATTTTGCCTTCTGAACAAACAGAAGTGCTGTGAAGCCTGGGGGTCAGGACCTATTTTGGTCACACTTCTCTCCCAACATCACCTGCTGAACTTCTTTGGGGAAACTCACTGTGAGGTGTCTCCATTCTTCTGCAGAGACATCTAGACTTACAGTAAGCAGAGACAGAGTGTCTCCTAATGAAGACACTGAATTACCCTTTGTAGGATCTCAGAGATGCCTCAGGAGGAAGCTGTAGAGTTTTCTTCATTGATAGACTAGTAAAGAGTTAGAATTAATGTTTTTAACTCTGATGAGTGTTTCCTGTAACAGCAGGTAGAAGGAAAACATTTGGGAAAAATGGCTTGTGAGGAAAGGAGAAAGATATCTCAGTCATCCCAGCTTATGTTATTAGCAAACCACACGTATTTCGTTTAGTGGGTGATAAATTTCAACCAAAGCCTCTTCAAGAACCAGTTGTGTTAGTTTTTTACGACCGATTATATTCAGAATACAGGCTTCTAATTCATGTGCTGAGAATCAGGTTGCTAGGTTTAGCTGACTGCCCTTCTTGTCCTGCAAAAGTGAAAATTCAGAGCCTAGTCTGGGCAGTCTGAACATGATCCAGAGGCAGCTGCCTGCCAGAGAACAACCTGTTCAGATCCTCTCATGGCTCAATATTCTTAACTCAGTCAGCTCTTCCCATATCAGCTATAGGAACCACCTGTTATGCACCTAACAAAGTATCAGCTGCACAGGTAGTATACAGAACAGCCTCATCTCATGAATTGCACTTGAGGTTCACATGCATGGAATATGAATTTCAGAATATTGTAATAAATCTGAAAACAAAGAATGATTCCTTCTCACACTGTGCTTGTTAACGTGGACCCAGACTAATGTAAAATGAGAAGAGGGATTGTGATTGCAATGGGTTTGTCTGCTTTAGGGGAAGGTGGCATTTGAAGTAAGAGACTACGTTTAAAAGGGGTTGTATTTTTCCCCTTGCATGAATAATCTGGACGGGAAGCAAAATCGTAGCTGTTGAAGGAATGATAAAAAAATGATTTTGAGTGCTCAGCTGTAACCAAACAGGAGGCGGTATGTTTTTTACTTTAGGCTCCAAATGTTACTGCATTTCTAAATCCCACATTCCTGATCACTGAGGAAATACATAGTAATGCTTTTTCCCTAAAAAGTACTACTTATCTCGTTTTGAAATTATTTTCAACCACTCATGAAGCTTGAGCATTTTATTCCACAGCATTCCACAGCAAATTACTTCTAAACTTGAGACGTGTAAAAAAAAGCTCCATGTATGATGATATTCAAAGAAGATACTAAAGCAAAAAAAAAGAAAAACAACCAAGACCAAACCCAAAGTACCCAACCAAACCAAACCAACCAACCAATACCCCCTTTTTCCCCCCACCCCCAAAAAAGCAAGGAAAGGTATAACACAGAAATATTTTCCTACTGTTATTAAAATGTAAATGTTAAATATGTTCTCATTTGTATAATATATGTGTGTATTTGTGCATGGGTGTGTGCTTGCAGATGGATGCTTTAGCTGTCAAAAATGAGAGATGTATTTCCAATTATGCTGGAAAAAAAAATACTGTTTTTTCAGTTGTTGGCCATTTTAGACATCTGTATTATAAACTGAAGAATGTGGAATTATTGAGATTACGTTAAAACAGAACAGTCTTGAAGGAAATGTAACCATCTTGCTTGAAAAACTGTGTAGCAAGCAAAAGATTACAAATGCATGTTTTGTTTGCCTTAAAACTAATATTTTTATCTTCCAGAAAAATTGTCAGTAAATACAGTGGAAATGAGAGCAATCTCCTATGGATATTAGCAATCTCCGCACATTTCTATGGTTCTATAGTAAGGTAAAAAAAAATCCTCAGAAGAAGGAAGCTTTAACCTGTTCTAATTAAAAACTTTGAGGAAAGATGTTTTAAATATTTTGAGAAGGATCAAATATTTTGTCACCAGCTTAGTTTTTCATCAATCACTCGAAATTCAATTTGTCAAACCCAGAAGAGATTCCTGGAACTTCAAGAATCTGAACATGATGTAGGTAGAACAGATGTATTCTTACCTCCTTTCCTAAGAAGAAAGAGTCACTTTGACAATAATCTTCAGGTAGCAAAGTAATTCAAAACCAGCGTTCACAGTTTTGACACAATTTTAAGTCAAGAGTCACAACTTAGCTCTTTATTGAAGAGTGAAATGGAAGAAGAAATATACAGCTGCAGCAACAATAACAGGAAATGAGAAGAAAAAAGGGGGTGGGTTCTGCCTCTTGATCTGAACATGTTCAAGATAAAAGTGAGTGGTAGTGCTTTGGTGAGTAGTTGTATAACGGGTGTCCTGCCATTTGGAACATCCTACACACACAGGGACACACACACCAGGTATATAACAGTTAGAACTTGGCGTCTTTATCTCTTTGGTAATTTTGGAAGGAGATTCTTAATTTTTCAGGCTGACCTGGAGTGGTTTGAGATCCTGAGTAAAAGGACTTTTAAGTTTGACTCAGGAAGGAAGAATGCCCAGGAACCATGGGCACTAGGTGTTTCACTTTGGAAACAGCTCTCCTTCTTCTTCTTCTCTCCTAGATTTTCATTAAACTTAAAATTTGTACAGGTTTGTGTTACTGCTCTTAGGAATGATAAAAAAGTGTTAGAAAGGTAGATTATTTTCCAAAGTGGAAATATTCTGTTACAAATTGGGATTTTTATAATTTCTCTGAACCTTTCCAATTCTATTCGGAAGTGTAACTGCTGCAGCAGCAGTCTTACAGGATGGCAGCTACCTCCAAACTCTAGCACTTCATCAGTTTAAAAGTTGACTTTGGTTTTGTTCATTTCTCTTAGGCAAAAAAAAAATTAGTATTTTTTGCAGAATATGTAGGAAATGTGTAGAACAAGAGAGATCTATATCCTCCACTCTGTTGTGGGTACACTCAAAGTTCTTTAGATTGCATGTTCTTTTTAAGATGTGCATGCTGTGCAGTATGTACAAATGTGTAAAATATTAATACTCCTAAAACTTCAGAATTTTGACAAGCTGGAATCTACCTGAAAGAAACAACCCCAGATGACTGAGCACTTCTTTATTTCCGTCCATAAATTTGTATAAATTACGCAGACACACAGAACCGCAATAATGAAGGACTGTGTCTCTCCACACCTGCAGTGTGCAAACAAGGAGCTCGTTCTGGCGTGTCCTGACTTCAGCCTTGGCCAAAGAGGAGTAAGGACAGAAGCTACTGAAATGTGCTTACCAACACTTGCCCAGCAAAGGGAATCTGGGCACAATCTGTGATGGCTTTTGTTTTTATAAAATTTACAGGATAGTATTTTTCAGCGGTTTTGGCTATCTTAACACTAAAAGAAATATTAATTATTTATTTTACCGTACTATTTCCAGATTTTTCCTTGGAAATATGGTCAGATACTCAGATACTGTAGCTATGGCCAAAGAAGACATGATTAGATTTAACTGTTACAAGTGTCAATTTAGATTTTCTTTAAGGAGTAAAGAGCTTCCATGAAGTGTTCAAACTTAATTGAAAATGTTAACTGGTGTTTCTGATATGGTCTCTTTTAATCTGATATTTTTTATATGTGACAATTAAAGAGAGATAATTTAGTCCTGTGTTCTCTTTCACTCAAGGTGATCTCGGTCACCTGCAGTTCTCATGGTGCACAGAAATGTCAATTAACTTGGAAGTAACAATAAGGATGAGCTCAGATCAAGTATTGAAACCAGCTTGTCCTTGTTCATTTAAATACTGCAATTAAAATAATATAGTATTAAATAAAATACCAATAAAAATAAGCAATAATTTTTAATATGTTCGTCTCTCTAGAAGATACTGCTCTTTCACCCTTCTATGTTGAATATGAAATTCAGAGGATTGTTTTCTGAACAGATCAATACTCATGCTTGTAATGACAACAGGTGGCAAAATACTAAAATGTAGCTGGAAAATGGGCTTCAGTGTCACCTCCTGTGAGTAACATGGCTTTGGGGTTTGGGTTTGTTTTAAACATGATTGCAGTATCAGAGGAAGTGGCAGGATCTATCCTGTGTGCCTTTACTAGAGTAGATACTTATGCAGTGTCTTCAATTGAACTAAAACAAGGTTTCAGATTAAACAGAAGCCTTTTTTTTTTCCAAATTCAAAGGAGAAGGAAATTGGTTTTCTACTAGAAAAAACGACTACTCTGGTCAATTGATTCCAGTAAGTTTGAAGCAGACAGTCCGTAATTTCTGATGCGTGGTGAGGGCTGCAGTGCAGGTGGAATTTTACAGCCAATATAGTGGCAGAAGAAGAGTGCCAGTGCAAAGGGGAGGTGGCACATGCATTATAGAAAGATACAGAAAAGAAGCCAAGAAACAAAATATAGGTTGCCATGAAGCACTTTAAAGAAAATTGTGCAGGGACAGCCGCAAGGGGAAAATTGCTTGTAGTGAAATATAAGCTTGTGAGGGAATAAGACCTCATGAGTTATTTGGGACTCTTGGAAAGAAAGTTTTTCTTAGAAAAATACTGGATGTTCTTAGCTTTCACTTCTTTCACTGGCACCCTCTATGATAGCTTAGCTGATTCATTATCAAATGACTAATTACTGTGGTAGTCGGCATTAACCTAAACCAAACCAAAACACATTACCTCTATAGTATTCTAGATTTGGTAGGACAAAAGAAGAAATATATGGAATATAATGAGTTTGCTTTTTAAAAATGCATATATAAAGCATGCTAGCACTCTTATTTTTTCCAAATCACTGAAACAACTGATGAGGAAGTTAGAAGTGCCTTTGGAGACTTTGTAAAGTGATGCAGGTTCAGAGATGAGGTTTGAACTTGCACTTATTGTCAATGTGCTTCTGTCACAGGCTATATACACCTATATACATCTTTGCTTTCAGGAATGTACACGTTGCCTGCATACTAGTTTATCAAGCCTTGTGCTTATTGTCATCCCTTCCATATATGTGATTGCTTGCCTGTAGACAGGACCCTGATTTTCAGAATTAATTCTTTATCTATTTTAGTTAGATCCTGTTACAGCATCTCCGTTTCAGGACTGAACAGCCACATCACTACAGCCAAAAGTAACTTCTGAAAGCCTTGGGTTTGACTGTCAGAATATGCTTTGTAAGCAATGATTATTTAAACTTGGCAAAGTGATGCTTTTAACAGCTGTGGTTTGTTTTTTATGACAAAACAGTAGTATTAAAGTAATGGATATTACCAAGACTAACCGATCTTTGATATTAGATTCACTCAGTGTTGAAGTGTAAATCATTTTTTTCCATGTTTCTCTTCAAGTGTACAAATTACAGCAATCAAAACAAATTTTGTGGTTTTTTTAACAAATCTCACTCTATCAATGGTATATGCAGTAGGAACTGACTGTACATCACCCTAATTTCTAAACAGGGTGACAACATTCTGGAAAAAAAAACATCTGTCAATTCTAGTATTTTCAAACCTGCTGTCAGGGCATGTTTAAGCTGGCTCCTAGCAATACCAAAGCATATGTAGGCAAGATAACAAACCGTCATCAAGCATTAATGAAAGTTCACTTTTTTGTCTTCTAGTTTAGGCAGGTGCTGTGGTCATTCCTGTCCATAGAATTGTAACAGAAGCTGTATATAATGTATCTAAAGATATACAGAATTTGACAATTTGAATAATTGATTTCAGAGAAATTGTACCTTTTGTTAGTCTCATAGACTGCTGGTTTGTATTAATATGCCTATTTATCACCAACCAGTAAGTCTCTGCTTACTGTCTAAAAAGCTAGTTTTCCAGTTTCATTTGTCATTTTCTTTGTGACATTTTCTTGCAGTCTATTATTTACTAGCTATACTATTAGCTTCAATTTTTGTTCAGTAAAAACTCCCACTAAATGTCATGTTTGATATATTTTTAGATAACTAAACATGAGATTTGATTTACTTGACTCTCAATTAAGAGTGAAAACAGAATGAAATTAGGGTATTAATATTTTTTTTAATTTTGCTAACATTAATGTATAATACAAACAGACACTGACAAACTTAATGAAGTCTCTGTTACAGGTACTATTGTCATATTATTACCTAAGTTGCTACTGATTATCTTACAAAAATAACAGCTTTGAGGAAAGCAAACAAAACACAAGTGGAATGATTTAATTTCCAGAGGTCATGCAAATTCCAAATGCAGCACTCATGCCAACAAAGGGAAGTTTTTATTTTTCTTTATTTTGAAAATGTCTAAGTTCACTTAGTCTCCTGTTAAAATAGCCAGACCCACACTTCTTTGTGGCCTGGTTTTTAATTATCAAGTCAGTTTCAAATGCAAGGAAGCAATCTATAGGAAGACATCAGTTCTTATCACTTTGTGTTTTTCAGGAGAAAAATAACCTCCAATGAAACTCCTTGCTGTGAATGCATGATTTTCTTTATTTCCCGACAAAATATAAAGTTATATGCTTGTATTGCTTTGCTTCAGTGAAAAAAACAAGTTAGTAAATATAGAGTATATAAGTATAGGGTATATCTCAGAAAGAAACCAGAAGTGAAAATTAGTGAATTCTTCACTTCCATCTCCTCTGAGGGACATACGAAGACAATAATAAAATAGGAATGGAGGGCGGGGTTCCCCCCACTGTCTGCACTGGGTGTCAGTATATATATTTTTCCCATCTTGAAGTGTCTGAATAGCAGCAATGTGTATTCATAGCACAGAATCACAGAATGGTTGAGGTTGGACAGAACCTCTGGATACCAGCAGGTCCAACCTGTTTGTTCAAACAGTGTCACCTATGGCAGGTTTATTAGGCGTGTGCCCAGATGGGCTTCTTAAAATATCTCTAAGGATGGAGACTCCACAGCTTCTCTGGGCAATCTGTGCCAGTCCTTGGTCACCCTCACAGTGAAAAAGTGTTTCCTGATGTTCAGAGGGAAACTCCTGTGTTTCAGTTCGCACATGTTGCCTCTGGTCCGTTCACTGGGAATGACTGAAAAGAGCCTGGCTCTGTTTTCTTTGCACCCTTCCTTCAGGTATTTGTACACACTGATAAGTTAACCCGTGAGACTTCTGCACACCTAACAGTCCCAGCTCTCTCGATCTTTCCTAATAAGAAAGATTCTCCAGTCCATCATCAGCTTTGTGGCCGTTTGTTGGACTCAGTCCAGCATGTCCATGTGTCTCTTGTACTGAGGAGCCCAGAACTGGATGCGGTACTCCAGGTGTGTCCTCACCAGTGCTGAGTGGAGGGGCAGAACCACCTCCCTTGACCCTCTGGTAACCCTACCCTTAAAGCATCCCTGCACACCCATAGCCCTCTTTGCCACAGCTCTGCCTTACGTTCAGTTTGGTGTCCAGCAGGACACTCAGGTCTCTTCCATCTGGGTGGCCCCCAGCCTGTCCTTGGTGCCTAGGGTTGTTCCTTCTCAGGTGTAAGACTTTGCACTTCCCCTTGTGGGACCTCAAATGCCAGTGCCTGCATTTTTTTTTCTTGTATACAAGGAGTTCACATTCTTGCTTCTTTGAGATAGTTAATATTCATATTTTTTGCCACATTTTGGAAAAACTAAGGTCACTACTTGGCATGTACAAATCAGTCTGTATTTAATTGCACTTGAGGAATCTGAGATTAGGAGTACCTGCAATGGAGTTTGCCATATGTGAGTTTAGTTGCACTAATTGACCTCATACTGGGTTAGAGGGTTTTATACACCATTTTCCATTTCCCTCACTTGTATATTTGAGTGTATTTCTTTTTTAGTATTTTAGTGTTTGAAACATAGCTAAAAACCTTTAACACAAAATAACCGTACGTGTAACAAAATATTTTTTTATCATTAGTTAATATTTAAAATATTCGTAGAGTAGTCACATTTAAGATAAGATGACAGCTGAAAATAGAGGTCTTGATTCAGCAAAGTATTTAGTGCCTAATTTAGTTTTGAGCCCCTGACAGTCCTAATCAGTTCAATGTCTGAACTGCTTCAGTAACATACACCGTATATTTTTATTATATATTACATGAGAGAACTCAGACCTAATATCCTCAGTTGTTGGTATTAGACTCATATATCCCATTTATTTCTAGGTACAATCAACTGTGTTGAGCTACCCCGCAGTGCATCTTAATTATTTCTATTCATCTAATCAGTAAATTTAATATTTTTGGTGCTGCTATCTGAAAAGAGTGCTACTTAATCTTAATTAGGAATTCAGTTACAGGTTTGGGATGCACCAAGTGAATTATTTAGAAACTGTTTTATTTGTTGCAACAGACTGAAATTGCCAATAACATTTGTTTGGCTGATATACAGATACCTATATATATAAATATGTGTGTGTGTGTGTGTGTGTGTGATTGGATCACATACAGTATTCAACAACTGTATACTTTTGTCTTATTGTATGTTTTGTGCTTATGCATTTATATCCATCTGATTTTGTGAATGTGGCACATCAGTATGCCTAGAAAACACTGTGTGTTTTCCACACCAAAATGTTGGAATTATAAATAGCACCTAAACCCTCGTATTTATTTTGTAGCAACGTACATTTTTTTCCTCTAGATGGCAATATATTGCAAGAAATATTGTCAATCTGTTTGCAGTACTTTTAAACATTGAATTTGGCAGTCTCCAGAAGGTATTTAAAGTGAAATTACTCGCTCTTTTCACTTGAATTTTTTTTGAGGGTTGATAAGTGTAACATAATATATAATTAAGGAAATCCTATAAAATTGGAAGCCGTAAATTAGTTAAAAAATAACAGTTATAGTTATTCAGTTATAACTATTCAGTTATAGTACATTCAGTGCATTAATACTTGCCTATAACCAATGGTCACATGGGCTTTTACATCAAGAAAACCTGTAAAAGGATTTCCCAAATATATTAGTATTTTTCACATAAATTACTGTAGGAAAAGTTACTTTTACTTTTCCATATCAAGACTTTGAAATTCCATATTGACTCATTACATTTTCTGGTTTGATCACAAATTAAAATACAATATAAAAAAAATAATTTTCCGAAACAATGAGCAATACTAATATAGAAAATTATGTATAATACGTTAGAGATGCTGTTGTAGAAGTGATGATTGAAACTATAGGAAGAACTAATCTGTGAGGATAGGTAGTATGTTTCATACACCAACTAATATAAGTAGGATGGTAAAATAGACATTTTTCCAGGCATCTCAGTCAAAAACTTGTATTTTCCCCTGTTCATACATTTTAAACCTGGCTTAATCTTTTTCTGTTCTAGTATACAATAATAAAAAGATAGACTGTATTTTCTTGAAAACATTGAATAGAAGCTCAGGGGTTTCATGCACATCTGGAGCTTATCTATTTTTATATACCCTTTTAGAAAATACTGTGTGCACCTACTGAAAAATATATGAATTGAGACGCTATTTCAGCCATATAATGCACTTGAGATATCCTTGTGTCTATACATGAGTTTGACTTTTTTCTCTATAAAAATAAATACTGATACTTTATTGGAAGGCTTTAACCTTCATTTGTTTCAGCAAAATCTGACAGATCAGTAAATCAGAAGGTTTATTCATAGTATCTTCCCCTGCAACTTGCACTGTGGATTCCTGAGGAATTACTCAGAAGAAATAGTTTCTCCCTCACTTTTGTTAAATGAAGAGATGATCTGGTGATATGATCCTGAGTATGCTGAGGATAAGCTCTGCAGCTGGGGAGCTCAACCAGCTGTGAAGTGCGGCCATCAGAAAAAATGGGAGGGGGCAGTGAAAGGGGGCAGAAATGGCAGTTTTATGGCAACACGTCTGCAAATGTTTGTAAGTTAGTCATGCACGTCGCCTCAGGATAACTCTGTGGGTTTAGGGATAGATTTCTCAGCACTGTATATTTGCCTTCTTAAAAAGGAAGTGTTGAATTGGTATTTTTGGCCTTCTGGATCTGATTAGGAGAAATGCGGGGGTACCTGATGCTAATAAATAGGGAAAGGGAAGGCACAGATCAAGACGTCTGGGCTTTGGTGAACGCTGATAGTGGAAAAACTGTGGGCATTCCTTTGAGATGGCAAAAGGATGAAGGTGAGCTCACTGTTGACTAGAGATTTTAAGATGACTCAGGCAAGGAAGACAGTAGAAAAAATGCTACCTGATTTCACTGTAGCAAACAGATAAAACTGCAGATATGTGAGAGTTAAGAGTGCAGTAGAGGAATTTGCTAGCTGGTTTCTTTGAGATAAAAACCTGAAGGTTAAAAGACTAGTGGAGGGGCTGAGCTCTAAAGCATAAATAGCATAAGGAGGTCTGTAGATCTTTCTTTTGAAAAAATCCTTATGAGGCAAAGAAATTAGTGCAAGAAGAATGGAAAAAGACAGAACTCCAGGATGCCTCTTAGCAAAATTCCCAATTTGAATGGTGGCAGTTTCAGAAATTGTTATCCATCACACTACTGTGATGTGCTCAGACTTCTGGAGCCTGCTTGTAGTGTCCAGCCACAAACAAGTGCAGGCAACACCGGAGCTGAGCTATGTGGTGAAATCCTGGATGTGTTATGGAAAGGGACGGTGTGATGTTGCAGTGCTGCATCTTCTGCAGAAGGTGTTGGTGTTTGGTCAGCAGTCCGAATATGCTTCATGCAATACCTCTTTATTAAACTCCTTAAATGTTTACTGTAATGCATTAGGAATGCCATATTTGCTTTTAGAACTCAGTCAACCAGCTCTTGTTCCTGCTGGTAGGAAGTAAACATCGAAGTACTCCTTAATAAAACCTTGCCCTTGACACTGAGGAAAGGATGCACACTTAAGGTGGAGCACTGTGGTGATCTCCAGCTGCTACATGATCCCTGTAGGATAATTTACCAATCTCAGGCTTCTCCTATCAGTACTGAGACCTTGTCACCTTGTCACCTGGAATTAGTGAGGTGTGTAACAAAAGCATCAAACTGTCTTTACCACCACCATCTTTGTCATTTATATTGCTTAGACCAGGGAATTATGCCAACAACTGTTAATTGGGAAATATAAAAATATGTACTATGTAAAATGTAGCTATAGATCAGAGGTGGCTGTGTAGCAGTAATGATTGGAATTCATCTGGCTAAACTAGGTTTCTAAGAGGTAGTCATCCATTATTGAAACTGTCACTTCAGACTTCTTCGATCCTTTCCTGTGAAAAAAAACAGGCAGATCCAAAAAGTAATTAATTTCATCCTAAAGTAGGCATTTAGGACATGTTTGGCCAGAAAGCATCTCTTTCTCTCTATTGACTAGTTTTAGACACTAAATTTAGGTAAAGTGAATCTCAGTCAATATCTGCCCTAGCCTGACTTGGTATGTGTTCTGAAAAAAAAAAACCAACTGCTCTCTCTGCATATGAGGACTTTTTTTATTGCTGAAATGAAGCTGCAACAGAGTTACAGCAGTTTCAATTGAGGAAGTTCTGGCCTGCAATGTTTTTGTAATGTCTCCCACATTAAATGAAGTCACCTTATTTTACTTAGAATGGTACTGGTACATTATATATGTTTGCTAACCTATTATGAGCTGGGGTTTGCACTAAGACAACTAAATTTTTAGATACTTCCATAAGCAAATTTCTATGATGAATACAAACTCTTAGATGCTGTGAAAATACTACTGTCTTGAATCTTTTAAACTTGTTTCCACCTGTGCTAACTTTGAATGTAAAATGCTGTAAAACAGCAGTATATACTCACTTAGTACTTGTTTTAAAGAAGAGTAGTAAATAAGATAAAAGGCAAGGAAGATAACAGTGATATTACTTTGCTGCAGAGGGTCATAAAAATTGAATTGATTAATAAAGAATTGATTCGTCACTCCATATTCAGAGGAGAAATTACTTCTGTAAACTAGTCCTTAAGAAATCTCATTGCTTATGTTAGTGCTAGAATAGTTATCATACAGTTATACACTGAGAAACATCTTTTTTCCCTTTGAAAAAATCCTTTGCGATTATTTCATCCTGTAGATTCCCTTAGAAGAACTTGTTCTTCTTGTGTCATCTTTGACATAACAGGGAATCTTGAAATACACATTGTCTTATCTATATTTTAAAGATCTCATGTAGTATCTGTACTTATTTAGGATTTTTTTCCATTTTTTAGAGTATATGGAACATTTTCAATTCATTTAAGAATAACGTAGGATGGGTGCTGGAGCATTATGCGCAATACTAGCATATGGATAAAATCACAGGAATTAGCAAAATTCCACGTAGCTTTTGAGGAGCAGATGCTTTGAAAGGTGACTGCTGTTAGGATTGTGACCTGTACTATGGATTTAATCCATGGATTCAAACCAGTCCTAAAAATCCTAAACATCTTTCTGCAATACCAGCTGAGAAAGGGTCTTTCCTTCTATACTTTCCATACAGGTTCACTTTGCCCAGTCACTGAGCCTGTAAGGGGACTGCCTTGCCTTTGACTTTTGCCAACAGCCTTTATGAAATCTCAGGTCTAGGGCAACAATGGTCACAGCTGAGTAAGAGGTTTACATACAGTTATCCCTACCCAGAAAAATAGGTAGGGTACAGGATGGCCCAAATCATGCTAACTATGTATACCCTGGATGCTTAAATTGAAGTTTGCTTTGTGCAAGTATGGAACTGAATTGTAAATGTTTTCCTCTAACATGTTTCATGAGACAATGTTGCCTTGCTCCTCTAGAAGTGATGTCTGCCCTCCCCAGTCTGAACTACAATTTCCACCACTTTGCTTTCAGTGGTATGAGTGTTTGCAAGACCATTGCCAAATCAGGGAGCTACTCTGGCAGAGACCTCGCACTGCACAGAATAAGCTTGTGTTGGCCCTGGAGCTGTCTCAATGCCTGAATCCTTGTGTACTCACAAGGAAGACAGTCAGAGTAAGGGAAGGATGACCTTCTCATCAGCAAAGTCAATTTAGTTTAGATTAAGCTCTGTGCTTAGTCTGTACCGGCATAGTTCAAAATTTCACACAGCGAGTGTGTTTGTCTCATCCTATTACTAAAACTCGCTGTGGGGAAAAAAAAAAAAGATGTTAAAACGTTCAGAATAATGTCTTTTTGCACATTTAAAGGGAAGATAAATGAGTCAAACATTCTGACAGTATATTTCTAATTTAAAGAATAAAACCCCAAACCCATTGGGTCAGATAGCAACTTCTTCGTCTGTTTTGCTATTTGGGCTTCCATCTCTCTATTGACGTTGATTAATAATCAGCTCACTTTTCTAGGGTAATTATATATGATAGATGATTAGGATTGCCTAGAAGGAGTGATGGAAAATGTTATAACTTCTGATATTTTTTAAGACAGAATTTGCCAAGGGATTCTGTTTCCAGTAGTAAGAGCCAGATAATAACTTACAAACTATTCTGACATAAGACAGAGACAGTAAATAAAATGTATTGGAATAGTCCAGTTTCTTTTCATTGAGTTGCTATCAGTTGCTGCTTTTTTTCTTACTGGAGGGACGAAAAATCTGATGACTCTAAGTCCCCTATTTTAATAGTCAGAATACTTCAATATGTTTCTTAAGGTTTTTTTGTAATGATCTGGGCCTGAGTTTCTTCAACTGTAAAACAGGATTAATTTTTCACAGAGGTTTAAAGAGACACAATTAACTAATATTTAGGAAATACTTTGAAATCCACAGCTGTAACTTTAAAAAAGTTCTACATGAATTGTGTTTCAGAGATCTGTGTGTGTTACTCAGAAAATATTCTGCCAAAATATTCTGCCAAATATGTAAGTATCAATCAATCTGTAAGAGTGAAAACAAACTTGGAATTACTAAAACTCAGTACATCATGGAAATTAATTAAATTAACAAAAATGGAATAGCACGCTCCTGATATGGAACAGAAACTACCTGACGTGATTATGTTGAAGCAAACTCCATCT
Source organism: Struthidea cinerea (assembly GCA_013397865.1). Classification (NCBI taxonomy): domain Eukaryota; kingdom Metazoa; phylum Chordata; class Aves; order Passeriformes; family Corcoracidae; genus Struthidea; species Struthidea cinerea. Next base: position 47,426 of record VZTI01002673.1, read on the forward strand.
TCCATATGTCAAGAATGAGTTTTTTGTTACAGGCAGACCATAACGGGACAAGATCTGGACACATAATTGTAAAAAAAGATTTTTACTTTGATTAACAAAGGAACAGGCAAAGACACATTTTGTCTCTAACAGAGGTAAATACAGACTGACCCAGCTACCTTTGAGAGAAGTGCCCAGTTAAGAGTGCAGTTGTTCAAGACTCCCTGAATATCCACTTAAGAGAAGTATATATCTCTCAGGACTAGAGTAATTGTAAATGTGTTGAATCCTGCCTTAAATCTGCCTGTTTTACTGTACTTTGTGAATAGGGAACTTTTATTCCTGCTTCGTTTGACTGTAGTCTTACCATGGTGCCTCGGTTGCTAAATTTTTGTAATGAAAGATACCACCTATTAAATGAGAAGTGGGCTGTGCTAGTAGCGAGTCCAGCTATTCTTCCTTCTTTAAATAAATGGAAAAAAAGGAAAACAAAATACAGAATGTTGAACAACAAAAACAAAACCCCAAGACAAATGCTGGCTTTCTGATTATTGAGGTCTACTTTATTTTTATAGTTTTATCCTGTTCATGACAAGGTCAATCAGTAAAAGCACTAAAAGAACCAGACACAGTATAAGCAATGGATGTATGTGCCAAAATTCTATTTGTGTTTCATACATAATGGCATAACAGCAGACAGCTCAAAAGCATACAGATGAACCCTCAGTTTGTCAGTTCAGGGAACAAAAAAGCAGCCTGCAGCTAGCTTTCTCCACCTATGCCTGGCACAAATACATTAGCTAAATGCTGTGTTTTATTGCTAAATAGAAAGAAACAAACAGTGAAATTTTAGCATCAAGCAAGAGCTAAAGCTGGCAGAAGAAGAAAAACAATAGCATTCAAAGAAAATAACAACAGTAAGGAGGGAATAATATGGTCCAAAAATGAATAAAAGACAAGGGACCACATCCAAACCCAGAATAGGTTGTAAAACATGGTCAGAAATAAGATATTCCCAGTGGAAGTAAGTGGGAGAGACACTATATCTCATATTGTGGTCAAGTGGAGAATTCTGCAAATCATCCTTTATACTGCCACCAAATACCATTTTGTGTCGGCACTGTTATCCATTTTTTGGCATTGCATGTTTCTTTCCATGCGTTTTAGGGGTTGCTATTTTAATTATTTTAATTCCTTTTTTTGTTGGTGGTGGGCTGTTATCAACAAAAATATGTAGCATGTGCCTGCTATTGGCCTCATCAGTCAGAGCACAGAAAATTTCGGATATATTAATATGCTCTGAATGAGGCATGTGAAGCCTTTGCCCTTCATTTAAAAGGGTAATTTTAATTCTAAGGACCTTTTAGAATCCCTTATAATCACCTCCCAATAATAAAACAAAGAGTCCACAGCTCAAACAATACCTGCATGTCAACACCCCGAATGGATACGTGTGAGGTTATCTGACAGAAATGTAAATAAAGTAGGTGTGGAGCTTGTGAATCTTGTTCTAGTGAAATGCTGCATGTGTAGATACACATCAACAAAATAGCTAATGCAATATCCAGCTGCCACCTGAGTGGTGAGATGGTTCTGCTTCTCCTATGCCCATCCCAGTGGTCCCTCTCTGCATCCACTCTAGCACTTTTCAGACATGCTGAACAGATTGTTTGATAAATTAACAGAAAATTTACATGATAAAGAAAAGTGTAGTTTTCAGCTCTTTCAGAGGCTGAAATCAATCAAAAGGGCATTTCCAGGAAGAGCTAGAGACAGTAGAAGAGGAATGTGACCTGCACAGTTGGGTATGCAGGCAGAAAATGAGAAGGGCTGGGTGTCCACAGCCAACTCCTATAGCAACAACTGGCTCATATCTGTCACGGAATTACACCTTCAGAGAGAGAAAATCCCCAAGAGTGTAAGGAAGTAACAAAGCATGGCATAACCTCTGTGATAATGTATCTCTCATTGAGTAAAAAGCTGAAGAAAGTGAGCATTTATGTGGAATGCTAATAGTTCCAACTTTGCAGCTCTAGGGAGGATTACTGTGCACACCCCTTAAAAGAAAAAAATAAAATTACACCAAATAAGTGACTGATTCATCAGTTTCTTTTCTGAATGGAAACAGTTTATGCTTTGTGATTTTTTTTATGGCTCTTTTTCTCAAGAAGGGGCAGCAATTTTGTCACTGATGGGAGTGCTTTTAACAAAATGGAAGCAAATTCTGCTGAACCAAAGTGAATTAGTGATTCAGGGAAAATGCCTGGGGAAATATAAAATGGGAAAAACCACCTAGATGTTGAAATAAAGGCAAAATAAAATTAAAGACAATCTGACAATGCCTTCCTCCCCATTAAAAATAAAAAAAATCCAGAACTGGGATATGTGTTTCATGCTGTGTCCAAGAAATTTCTTTAGGTGTCCAGAAAAGCCAGCATGCTTGTTTGCCTTGTCCACGTGGAGCAGATTGTGCCAGCGTTAATTCCAAGGTGGTGTGCCAGGGAGCACCATCCCAAAATGCCACTCAACAGCTCAGGGTAGGCTTGAGTGGGAAACTTTCACTGTATAGTCTTATGGCAGAGAGGAGTGAAAGAAACACATAAGGGTGATCCCTAAAGCAGGAACAGATGAATTGCCATGAATTGCCAAACTCAAGACAGTGAGTTTGACCAATCAAAACAAGAGGCTTTTCCTAGAGATTAAGACCTCTAATGAAGTGTGTTTCTTTTTTTGCAACCATAAAAACCCACTGAAATTTGCTACATGGAGAGCAAGACTGGAAAGACGTAAGCAAAACTATTTTCTACACTGTATCTCATCTGTCAGGTTGGATGGATTCTGCATTTTCATGAAGTATCTTGTGCTACTTGGTTTTACAGTAAGATCAGAGATGTATTTTCTTTAAGAATAAATTCCTTGAAAATTCTGGCCCACTGTAAGGATTTTCTCTAGCTGTCTAGGGAAGCACAACTGAAAATATTCCAGAGTAAAACAGGCAGATAGAATAGGTGGCCAGTTACCTACTTGTCATTTAGAAAAGGTGTCCTCCAAAGAAAACTTTTTTCAAATTGCTGACAAAGATAAGCTGTAGGAAAGTCTGACAGACTTGAAAAATCACAGTCATAGATCTCCAGGAAAGAAAGAGCTTGCTTTTATATTTGGACTGCACAAAGAATTTGCATAGGATTTGGGTATTTTTGCTACTGTTATCTAGTTTTTGTAAACTGAGACCTAGCTGTAACAGGTTCAATTTGCAGTGAATTAATTTTAAATATTTAGGTGGAACTGTAATGGCACTTGAAATTGCTTGAAAATAAGATAAGACCCTTTTGAGTTCTGAAATTTGCAAAGCTACAAACCTTAGTAGTACAGCCCTGTGACAGAAAATTATTTTGGCTTTTGAGTGAAGAGAGAAATCATGTTAAATCCAATTTGTGGAACAAGGGAGTATAGCAGTAATGGGTACATAATATTTGAGAGTTGGTTTGTGACGACATAATTTAAAAAAAGAAGGCAGGTTGGTGTGTAGGAGGTATCACGTGGATGTTGCTGTGACTAAAATATTAAGAGCATGTTTCTGTGTTTTGGGTTCCACCCCCCAGTAGTTATACCTGTGCACTCCTTTTGTGATGCAACAAAACAAAATAGAGTGTGTGTGTTGTCTTTGGTGAGTATATGACATACATTCTTTTCTCTAAATATCTTGTTTGGTCACAGTATTTCTTGGTTGCCTGCAGAAGGAGTTTTTCATGATTCAGCTTGTAGAAAACAGTAAATGTCACCATGATATTTATCTGTGTATATTTTTCAATCACATAATCTTATTACTTTCCTAGATCTAGATTTTTCTTCCTCATATAAAAACTGCCTTCTTTTTGTAGGCAAACCCTTTGACTACAGTGGAACCAGTTATGATCAACATTACTATTCAGAGTGAGTAAGGGTGTTGCAATCTTGTCCTTGATGTGTATCTTTTCCACAATTTATTTATAAAATGATCTTTTGGATTTTTTTTCCTACCTTTGGAAAAATGATCAGAAGAACAATTTTTCAATTGTTTATAATAAATTCTTTATGATCTAGTTAAGGAGAGGGGAAATTTTCTTACATCATTGTTTCTTGATAGGTATAGTATACACAGAATTTCACAGTGGATTTTGTTTGATTTTTTTTAAAAGAATTTCTTTATTCTAACATATTTGGTTGATATAGCAGTCATTAAAACCCAAAATTAGTGAAAATGTTAATGTTTCCTAAGCAACTACCGAGGGAAAATGCAATATCCATTACTGTTAAAGCTCCTGCATTGGCAGAAAGGATGACAGATAAACTGGAATGTGTCAGTACTTTAATTCAGTTACATTGAAATGTAAAGACTCCAAAAGAATCTTTGTTAGGTTTTCAAAAAGCTAGCAGTTGGATTCCTACCCAGCTGCAATGGCACAGTGCAGTACTGTCTGTGACTGGTGCCAGTTTCAACGCCATTGCGCAAAAAGGTTACTGAATATCGCTAACATCATCTGGGCTGCAAAATGAGCCCCTCACTCAAACGAACGTGTCTTCTCTTCTTGCTATGAAGACAGTACACTGAGAGCATTTGCTAATTCATTCTCGTTCTGTTGTGTTTAATTATCACTTTCATCCCTTTTTCTTTTGTACTTAACTCTTTTTCTATTTCCCCTACATTTTAGACGTGAAACATAATAAGGTTCAATGTGATAAAATTAATGTTTATAGACATTATATTCCAATTTTACACTCCACACACCAAAATTTAACTTGATAGATTTCTGCTTTGGTCATTGAAAAGAAGGATCATCTGTAGATTATGGTTTTATAAAAGAAGGCTCTATGCAAGACAATCAGACTGGGAGAGATTTAATTTGATTTGTAGGGAGTTAGTTATAACAGCTAGGATAGTAGCTCAAATATGTGCCTGGATTTAGCTGAGTTGGGTCTAACCCAAATCTGTTTTTCCCCCTAAAGCCTACCTTCTGTGCTAAGCAGAACTGCACTTGTACCTGAGCAGGTGCAGTTTATAGTCAAGTGTGTAAAACATAACACACCCATTTTCAGTTCAAGTTCTGAATTACATATGCTGGGGGTACTCTATTCACCCATATTGCTTGCCCTCAGAGGTGAGCATAGCTAGAAACAGGTCATCTTCTGCCTATTCCTCCCTGTTCCTAATGGCGCTGTGCCAGCAAAGAGCATTTTTGAGTTGCAATTGGATCTCATTGATTTCAGTGAAACCTCGTTTGTCATAAAACTGGGAAATTCAGTTGCAAATCAAACGCCATATATTCTGTCACTGAAAAATTCAGACTTGTCCTACTGTACAAAGCAGTGAAAGGTGTGGAAAAGCAAACTCTAGAGTTCATGGGGTGATGTAGCAAAGTTCTTCAGATGCTTGAAGAGCAATTGCATAACTTCTAGTCTAAATCAGTCTCCGTATGTCAGTCTACTTCAGATAGAAGGAAAATACAGCTCTGCAGCAGGATTTTAAAGTCAAATCAGGTGCAGTAATGTAACCTTATCTGGAATATGAACAAAAGAGCAGTTGCCAAGAATTAATGAATGATCTGCATAGATGGCTGACAGTAATGGTAAGGTAGTTTTTACCTGTTTGGTACTTTCTTTCAGTATTACCATGGTAAATTGGAGTGTGTTAATGATTTAAAAAACAAAACTAGACCAACTGTTGCTAAAAAACCAGTAGATTGTCTTAAAGGTAAATCTTAATCATGTTCTCTGGAACATTTTTATGGGAGGCCTGGGGTATGCATAACCTGCAGTGTGAACGAGTCCTGGATTGTAAGTTTTCGGAAACGTAGGTTTCAGCTGTCAGGCAAGAAGGGATGTATGTGCTTCTTTCTGTTAGGATATATTATAATGTTATAGTCAATGTCCTTGTCTTACACATGTGGTTTTAAAAACAAAAAACAATCAATCAACCAGTGTTGTTGATAAAACTGTAAATACTCAAAATTATGAAGTTATGAGGTGTGCTCTTATTCTGGCTTCTGGGGAATGGGGCTATGCCGTGTATTTTTCTCCTGTATTTATTGAATACTGTGAACACTGGGGCCCTGATCTTCTGTATCTAGTCACGTAAGCAATTGTATTTATTTAAATAAGAACAATAAATATTTATGACCTTTGTATTTTGGGTTTCATGGTACAAATTCCCAGTTCATATTTACATTCACACCCTTACATAACAAGAGCACTGAAAATCAACTTTTCTGTATATTAACTTTTACACCTAGAATGAAATGTGGGTTTGTATTTTGAACACATTTTTTCTATTGTTACATCTAAACAATGTAATTTTAGTTGTTAATTTTGCTTATAGATGATCTGCTAAGAGTTTAAGTGGAACAGTTGCTCATTAGTGTGTGACAAGGGTGAACAGGTTGATTGAAAAAAGTAATCAAAAAAGGCAACTAAATCAGTATGTTTTCAATGCCTGTCTGTAGTTTGGACGTATTACTATCCAAAAAAATACATAAATTAAGTTGGATTAAATTCTGATTTCTTCTGAAAGGTTGCCTCTATCTCAAAAAGCATTGATTAAATGTGTTGCAACAAAAATCTTGTCGGTTTCAGTGTTCTTTAGAGGAGTTCCTATAGTAAGCATCTAAAAAATGGTATGATTTATTTTTTTTGTAACACTAGCTCCATCCCCAAAGTGACACAAGTGGGAAATCCCATCTGTGAATATCATCTGCTGCCTGTTAAATTACTTTACTCAAATTGGGTTTGGTTATATCAATCAACCTCAAGCTTAATGGAATTCCTGAGGAGGTGGTTAACCTTAATATCAGTTACTGGCAAGGGTTTAAATTACTATTTTTCACAGGGTACTGGGACATACTATTTTATGGGAACATATTAGGTTTCCTCTAGTTAAACTAAATACTGAAATATTTAGTTCAAACCCACAGATTTGTGAAGGAACAAGTTCAATTCAGGCACAGTGGAGTGATAAGACAATATTCTCTGCATTTAGAGCAAGACAGAAATACTTGAAAGTATTAATGTAATACTAACATTTTGAGTATTTAAAAATGTGTTTAATAACTTTAATTTGCTGAACTAAATTATGAGAACAGATATCTCACTACGCACAGAAAGGATATAATTATTTTTAAGCAAGGAGCAGTTTAATGGTGAACCTTTCAAGATTTGACCAACAATGACCAGAGGCAGCTGCTAATCAGCTGATAGAACCTCCTTGTATCCTCTGAAGTTGAATAAGCTCCTTCTGGATAACCCAAAACTGGACTTCATGACAGACCCTAATTTCTAAAATTGGATCAAGCTGACCAGCTGAAATGTATTAATTTATTAGCTGCTATCAAATCAGAAACTAGAACCTTCTCACACCACTAAGGCTCCAAAGAGCTGGCAGTGACACAGTGCTATGTCTGTACTATGTTTCAGGTAGCCTTCTATTTTTATTATCTTTTCAGATTGCAGTCTGATTGTAACCATTAAGGCAAAAGAGAAATTAGCATAAATCAATCCTTTTACTTCCTGATGATCTTTTTCCAACTTGTTGAAAGGATCACATGAAAGAATAATTTGTTTACTTTTCCAATATGTGTACTAAAAAAAATGAATCCATTTAACCAGTGAAGTCCGAAGTCATAATGCCAGATTATGAGTAGGCAGTAATGGTGCCAAATAATAAAAGGCAAAACAGTCAACCACAAAGTGAATGACCAAAGCTATTTAAAATACAACAAACACAAAAAAGAAAAATTGTTCTGTGTGTTGTTCTGACTAAAGGATGACTGGAAGATTGATTTACAGAAGATCATATTGAATATGTGTATAAATTTTTGGCTATTATTTTCAGATGGAGAGAAATAAAATATGAAATAGCAATTCATTCCAGTTGACTGGACTTCATTCCAAAGCATTCTCAACATATATTAAATATAATACACTAGAAAAAACACTGTAGTGAAATTTATGGAAAAAAACTGCATACAATTCGATTAAAAAAAAAGAAAGAAAAAGTAAACATTTACATCAAGCTACATACTGTTCTGGAAGGAAGTTAAACAGTGTTGAGGCTCACCAAAAGGGATGTCAGAGATGTAATCTGACACATGCTAAGAGGGGTCTCTCTGCAGAGGCCTTTGAAAGAAAATGTGTTTCCTCTCATTCTCTCAAGATTATACAATATTTAAAAACAGTCAGTAGTTCCAACTTTAGTACTTCCAGTTGCTCCCTGATGTAGGTTAATCATGTATCATTTAAAACTTGCAGTGCTAGAATAGCAAAACTCTGAAGCAATTTTTCAGGATAAAAAAAATAACTAATTTAGGCTTGAGAATGAATGTAGACAGAACAGTACCTAAGAAACTGATAATACTCAGAATTAGTCTTTTACTTCTTGACAGCTAAATTTATTAGGCTGTGGAATGGTCTCTCAGGGAAAGCAGTGAAAATTCAAGTATTTGATGTTTTTAAAATAGGTTTGTCAAACGTGTAGTAGATGTACAAGAGCAAACAATTACTTTGGCAAGCAGAAAGACTATAGCTGTCACCCAAACTATCTCATAATCTTGACGGGTTCAGTTTCTTAGACACTGGCCCCAGCACGTATCTTTTGCTCAACTAAACAGTTGCTCAGTAATGCAATTTTGAGACCATACTAATGAATTTTGCAGTTTTGAAATAGCATGGATAAAATGGACCGAATCAAATGGAGCGGCACTTTTTGCACATGCAAAAAAAGCATGCAGAATCTGAAGACTCTGTTTCTTTCACTCTTGGTCATAGAAGACTTTTTGTTTGTTTTCCTAGATCAACAAAGCTTGAGATTTCCTTCTCTTCTCCTGAGTTTGTGATGCTTTGGGAAATCATTTATAAAACATACATATGATTTCTGGAGGTCCCTTTCAAGCCTAACAATTCTGCAATTCTCAAACATGCTTTTCCAAAGAATGACCTTTGGCATTCCTATAGTCAGGACCTAGGAATTTTTTTGGCCTTACGACACAGTGGGAAAGCAGGGAAATTCATCACTGGCACAGTCTTCTCTGTGACCTTTCCTGAGCGTGTCAAATGAATTTGGCAATAGACGTAAGTGGAATATTTGGTTAAAAGAGTTCATTTTAGGGGTGATTGAGGCAGTCACTATTTCTCTTCAGTGAGGCTTCCTGACAAAGAGATCAGAGCCATCATTTTCTTTTGACTGACACCAAGACCCAGTTTTGGTCACACACTACCGCAGAAAAGTATTAACAGTTTCCCTGTAAGGAGCTGAGCTGTCAGGTCATGTCAGTTAGCCAAGACTTCTGAAATTATTTGACACACTCAGCTAACTCCCCATTTATAAAGTACCCCATACCCCAGTTGCATCTTCAATCATTTTACACCTGTTTTTTCTTAGTCATCTCCAGACCTCCTCTCTTATGCTTCAGATAAGATTGAAGCTTTCTTACAGAAGCTTTAGCAACTGGCAATCAGCATGGAGCTCTTTAACACACTGGTAACACAAGATGCAATTTTTCGTGGAAGACCTAAGCAGTACTGGTTAGCCTCTGCAAACTGTCACAGTTCCTAATCGTAAAAAATCTGACAGAGGCTTTGTCTCTGCTAAGGAGAACATAGCTGCTACTGTCTTACTTAATGCCTTCAATTGAAACTGACATCATCAATAAAAATTAACAATTTTAATGTCTTATCTATATATTGGCATATTACAAGCAGCCTTAGGAGCCGTAGTCAGCAAATCAAGCAATCAGTTGTACTGAGAAAAGATGTGACATGTAGGTAGAGGCAATATCTTTTCTTAGAAGAGCCTGTATAGTTGGAAATAGAACATACAGTCCCTTCTTAAGTCTGTTGTAGAAGCAACAGACTTCAAAGTTAAATATGAGTTGACAACGCCTGCTCAGTTTAATTTGTTTTGATTTCTCTTTACGTTTGTGCCAAATTACTGGCTAGCAGTAGCAAAAAAGAGAAATGAAAAAAAATGTACCTTTTTATCGGCTCACTTGATTCATCTTTTGTTTGCTTCTTTCCTGTACTTGTTCCTGCTATCAGCTGAATTATTTACTCCTGCCTGGTACTGGCTTTAACGTTCTGTATCTTTAACCTGGCTAAGCCCTCCATGCAGCCCTTGTTTGTTTTTTTTTTTTTTTCTTTTCTGCAAAGTTAGGGTGGTTTTTTTGCCATTTTAATGAGGTGAATCAGTTTATCTTGTGATCAAATTATCACCAACACTTGTTTTAAGTAAGCTGTAGGAGTGTGGGCTAGTGCAGATGGAAGTGAAAAGCTAAAGTTTCTCCTTTGATAAAGAAAAAGCTTTCAGTCCCTGCTGTACTTCAGAAGCCTACCCTGAAATATGGGCAACTGGATGTTTTCTCCCAGGGACAATGGAAGTGTTTCTGAAGCTTCTGGACATTACCTTTGCCATATATCCAGGATAGATGTGAGAAGTAAATACAGTGGTTTGTGGAATAGATAAGTGAGAAAATAGGAGCCAACATTCAAAACACAGAGCAGCTTCCAAAGTTAGTGGAAGTGGAAGTAAATTTTGTTGTTGGAAGGGGTTTCCTTAAGATAGAAATTCAGATGGAGCACTGTGCCAATATTTGCTGGAGCTATATGCATGATGAACTAGGAAAATTACCTACCTGTGGAAAGTAGAGAGAAGAGAAAGACCCACAGAGAGAATAGAGCATGGTACTAATAACACCAAGGTTGTGGGTTCAGTCCCCATACACATTTACTTAAGGGTTGAACTCAATGATCCTTGTGGATTCCTTCCAATTCAGAATATTCTGTGAATCTGTGACTACAAGCCCTTAGACACAAGAGACTAGAGTGCTCACAAAAATGAGATTTGGGATTCTGAGCACCAGTGGTTGTTTTAATTTGTTGACATTTAGAGGAAAGAAAGTATTATTTATATAATATGTCACAAAAATATTTTGTTTACCTAATAGAAAAAAAAACCTCATAAAACTTTAGATTCAGCTGATTGTTTGGGTAAAATAAAGGGTGAATTTTCTTTATGGATGAAACTATAGACAAAGATATTGGCAACACATGCTTGTCTTCCTTAAGCAATTTAAAAAAAAATTAAAAAAAAGCTTCGATATTTCAGAATTTGTTTATTTGATCCCTGTCTTCATATGATTAGGAAATTTCATGCGGAGCAAAGCACATAAAGGGACACATAAACGTGTTTTGTTTGGCTTTGTTGGTTTTTTTTTTTCCTCTAACTCTTCCAATTGATGGGTGGTAAAGCAGTTCTATGTGTTCCTTCAGGTACCTATCTCCTGAACAGCTGCGAAGATAAATGGTGTTGGAGGAGAGTAGCTGTATAAACTTAGTGAGAAAGCTAAATTCCACTAAAATATTCTAGTCAACACTTTGACCGTGAATTCATTTTTGCTTTAAATGGTAAAACAAAAAAAGGTTTTTGAAACAGAGATACGTACTTATTTTCAAAATCGTAACTTCTTTTTAGGACTTCAGGGCTTGTCTTTCTACTGATTCCCCATTTCTCATGGTTGTTTATCTTAGAGAAGAAGCTATATTTGTGTAAAAAAAGCAATCAGAGACAAAGTGAAGATTTTAAATATTCTTTCCATGCTTTTACCTCCCTTTCTTCTGGAAAATTGATTAAAAACATTCCTTTCAAATCACACTTTTACCTTCCACTTCTCATTCCTATCCTGTCTTTCACTTCTCTTTAAGCATAAAACTTTTCCTTTTAATTTTCAGTGAGGAAGAAGGAAGAGAGTAAATATTTTGATTCTGTTCTCCAATTTCTCTTTAATTGTTTTTAAGTGAACTGGAACATGGAAGGAAAAAAAAATGCCCTTTGAAGCATTATTGTTTCTAAATTAGAAGAATTCCAAAGAATTAAAAATCATAACGCTTTGCAAATTCATTTTGGATAAGTATTTAGCCATTTTATTTTGTAATCTAAAACCAATAAATTACCATTCTTCTCTTAGCTTTTTTCTGTGCTTAGTGGAATCTGGTAGTTTAGGATATCTTATTATTGCATATGCACAGCACCCAGCACAGTGGAATCTGAAGGATATTCAAACCTTAGATATGCCAGAAGAAAACTATTTGTAAGTGAAGTGACAGTAGGAAATAGAATCTTTGATTGTTTTACAGTGGAAAAATTTGGTAGAAATTGAAATGTGGAAGTTACCTATTGAAAATCTATGTTATTGTCTATGGAAAAAGTTATTTTAAAACTGAAATAAATTACAGTTGGAGAATTACCTGGTGTTACTTAAAGTCTGAGAAATTAGTATTTCAAGCCACTAGATATTCATACCAGAATGTACGTCATTAATTTGGATTTATTATGCTAATTAAAGTGAACTAAAGAATCATATGGAACTGATTATTTTTTAAAATAAAATGAGCATTCACAAAATATTAATATACAATTGGTCCTGGGAAATTCACAAACTGAATTTCCTGTTCAACAAAGTACCATGTGAGGTGAGAAATTGTTCTTAATGTAGTAAAAGACTCAGAAACATTTGCATCCATTTTTACTTAAGTATTATTGTAATTTAGGCTTAATCAAATATTAGTAAGTGCTTTAGGGTGATACTCAAATTCTGGTGCATTCTGTTGCCACTCAAACCTGCGCTGCTCTGCCCCCTGCCCCGTCCTGTTCTGTCAACAACGAGCTTGTTTTTTCTCCGCAAAGCAGCTTCCTGCTTTTCATGAAAGCACTTCTTTCAGCTACCACCTTAATATTCCTTCTGAAATTTGTATAGAGTGTGGAGTTCCTTTGAACAGCAGAGAGAAGCAATACAGAGAGCAGGACTGGGAGAAGAACAGAGATAGCTACCATCTGCCACTTTAGTTAAACTGAAGCAAATGGAAAAGGCTCTTCAGCACAAGTTCTTCTTTCTATTTATTTGTTTAAGCCCATCTTGTGGACCAGGGAACAAAACCCCTTCAGTTAAAAATGCACTCTTTTTCTGACATTATATCTTTCTTTTGCTGGTTGAACAGGGATGTTTTAGAAAATCAGGGTACTGTGTATGACACCAAATTTAGTTGGAACTGGGAGAAAAAGATGTAATCCAAAGCCCATTGATAGAATTTAGAGGCTTAGAGTGTATGCAAACAAACCCAAACACTCCATATTTTCAAGTCGAATGCTACGATAATGAAGAGGAAAAGTAGTCCTGTAAAAGAAGGGAATATGCTGTTAGGGTTAAGGCAACGAGAGAGAGCTGAGAAACTGCAAATTCTAACATTGACCTCCATGGGCAGTCCCGATTGTCCTTATTATCCTTAAAGCAAGCAGGAACACAGAACATGCTTATGTCTGTTGGAGAACACAATGTGTTTGGGACTTCGATCAGTCACTAGCTGTAGTCATTGTGCAAGTCTTTTGTCTCTGTGAGTCACAAAAGACTGAAATCTCTGAAGGCAAGGCTCAGCCTTACTCCATACAGTTCTGGAAGATTTGTAGTTTTTTCTGTTATTATCCTTTTCAAATTTGTACTTCAGATTGAAGAAAATTAAACTAAGGGCAAATCTTGGCCAAATTTATAGGTTCAGCATAATAAAGTCATGAGATACAAAGAAGTAATAATGACTTCCAGGAAAATACCTGAGAAGCATTCTCACCCACAATCAATTTAGAGTCCATATAAGCATCTGGATAAACTTGTGCATGCAACAAATAATTAGCAGTAGCTGTGGCAGTTATGAAGATGAATGGGAAAGTTTTAAAATTGGAAGTCCGTAACTTAGCTTGTGAAATTTACCTATTTAGATGATAAACTGTTTAATGGAATATAGAATCTTTTAGGTAATACTTAAACACATTTCCTTTCTAAACCTTTCTCTTATTTTGTGACAATAATATCTGTAAAAATGTAATAAGTCTTAAAACTATATTTCCAACCATAAGGTCAAGCATTAAATAGAATATGAAATGAAGAAACATAATAAGAAACTGGACCATATAAACTCTGCAGTTTTGTATTTTAGTGTGACATTAGAACTTTGGCTATCTCTAGAAATCCCAGGAGTGATAGAAACAATCTTTATTTGGAATAAATAATTTAACTCACTATTTATTGATTACAAGATGTTCCAGCTGATAAGTCTCTAGGTATCTAGAGAAGGCTAAGAGGAGGGAAAATTGTAAGTATCAGAGGGTTGGTGGTTTACAGAATGCTTCTTAATCTGTCGACTTCTTTGGTTATATATGGTATTAATATTTCTGAGACACAGTCACCAAGAAGAAATTTAATATATGCTGTATCTTCAATGTTCTGAAATTAGTAAAAGGGGTTTTTTTTGTATGTTTTGTTCTGTTTGGTGTTTTTTCCCCTTCTTTTTCTTATTTTGTTTCCTAGTGTGATTGCTTTGTTATGGAGCCAAGAAGATTCATTTCTCTTCAGAACATTCTCTTTCCTTCCAATTTAAATATAAATGTCATGCTATTTTGGAGACAGAGCAATAAATAAAATTTGTATTTTGAAAACCCTACAATTTAAATAAAGAATAACCCTAGAAGTTTAGAAAAGTTTATATAGTATGAGAATATATATTGACTAAGTGGGGAAAACAGATTGTGTTTGTTAAGAGATTTTATAGTTATGGTGAGTTGTTAAAACAATTAGAGAAAAAGAGGGAAAGAGGGAAAAAATTTAAATTAAACCAAGTAGTTAATAGCCAGCATTTACTTAGACTATACTTTTGCAAAATGTGAATGAGTACAATGCACACAATCAAATAGGTATCTTTCATTTATCAGTATCTGTGGATAAGTTCCTTTAATCAATTGTGTCACAGATCTTACCAGGACAACTTATACAGATTAAGTGTTTGTATTTGATTGATACCATGTTCACCAAAAAAGAATTACAGCTGATTCTACAGACCTCTGAATTCAAGTCGTTCAACACCATTTGTGGAGAATATAAAGTAAAATTTTGTGGTATATTGAAGTTATTAGTCTGACAGGTTTTTGTAGTAAAAGGTATCAGTAATCTGACAGGAGAAAAGTCTGAAAAGCTAGTCATTGTGGGCTCAATATGACTTGAAACTGAAACACGTGGAGAAACATTAGTTAGTCACAGAACATAGGCATTGGCAAAGAGCAGGGATATGAGATTTTTCCTTTTTTACTGTGAAATCGCTGAAGTGAAAATTACTTAAAACTTTTCAACCCAAATTATAAGTGTCATTTCTGCAAAGTAATTGCTATCTATTTTACTCAAGTAGAAGAAGAGACTTGCACACACTGAGCTGAATTTGAGAAGGGCTCCTAATTTTGATCTAACTTGTTTTCTCATGGTCAATTTAGATCAACATGGTTTTGTAATTAATTTTCAAGAACAACACGTGTAAGCCATATCTTAAGGCCTTTAAATATATATATATACACACACTCAGAAATTTTGATGTGCTGACTGGAGTTTTCAAAGTACTCTCTGAGCATGAGCTTCAGAAGGAAATGGTGAGTGGTAGAGATCAGAGATTCCCTCCTGTAGGATATGGAGGCACCCATCTGCCAGCCAGACATGATTTCATGTGAATTTTGTTGTTCTGCAACAGCTGAAATATTTTATATTCATATATTACTCAATGACAATTGAAAGGTTGTGGAGATTGGGAAAAGTGTCCAATGAAGGGAAAAAGTAACTGTTGCACCTATCTTCTAAAAGAGGAAAAAGGACAGTATCTGGCAAGCTAGAAGGCGCTCCTGTGACAAAAGGACTTTCTTTCCTTTGGTCTCAGGGAAAATCAGTGAACTCTGGCACTGATAGGTGTCTAAACAGATGTAAGCAGAGTGACCTGGAGTGACTGTAGCCAGGAGGCTGAATATTTCCCTTTGTCTTCCATTTTTCAGGCCACATACAGACTACTGCATAGAGTTCCTCACCCAAAGCAAGGAAGACATCATCGGGCTGGGGCAAACCTAAAGGATGAACACCAGGCTGGTTGGAAGTGGATTACTTGCCTTGTGAGGAGAGACTGTATCTCAGAATATAACTGAAGTTTGTCTATAATAAGAACAACCCCTTAAGTAGTACACCAGAAGTTTTTTAACTAATCCAAACCGATGAAACCTCTCTATCCATTAAGAATGGTTACAAAAAATATTTAGTCAATATTTAGCTGATGATAAAATCTATTGAAGAGGTTTACAGGGTTGTTGTTGGTCACTTGAGTCAATCAAACTCAGGATGTCCCTCACATCAAAGGTAATCCACCCAGACTGGATTACAGTACACACATGGGATCATATAGACCAAATGCTATATAGTCTGCACAAGGATATGTATCTGGAAAGCCCTTTCATGTAGGTGAACAGCAGCTGTTTTGCATTGCATTAATGGTAAAATTGAGCCATTTAGAGTCTAGGAACCTACTGAGTGTTTGCTATTGCTCAAACAAAGCTTTATTTTATAATAACAACATGTCTTACAATATAAGACCTAGAAATGTCTTTTCCTGATACTAAAAAAACATTTTGATTCTAAAAGAAATGGAATAGCAGCCTTGGAAGAACTCATACACAAAATTTGTATATGAATTTGTATATGAACCAGAAATGTTCTTATCAATTTACATTTAATTAGTTTTCATGCAGAAATTAAGAGATAGGTTGTACATTTCACACATAGGTCAAGAGCTCATTTTAGCAGTTAAAATGAGTTGCCTAAGTCAAGCATTTCAGCATGAAAGGTTAAAGTGGCAAAAACCAGAAAGGCTTTTCTTTTCTGTTCCTTCAATAATTTCTAGTTAAATCCTGAACAGCTATAGATCATTGCACATGATTGTGTCACTTTGCATGTAATTAAGAAGATATTTATGAATTGTGATAAAAACACTCCATGTAGGGCTAACACACATCCTGAAAGTGTCATAGGTAGTTCCTCTTAATAATTTATGATGGCTACTAACAGCGCAGCACATTGACCTGTGGTTTGCATTGAACACCAACTGCCATCTGCACTGATGTATTATCTGCCAACATCATTGCCTCCAGATACCAAAACACATTTAGTAGAGAGTGGCAAGGTATTTCCTGTTTGTGATATTCCAGGTTAAGGAAACTTGCGAAATGATTAGAAGAAATAGCAGGCAGTTAGGTGGAACTGAATTCTTCCAGGGCTGTGAATTTCAATGAGAATAAAGAAAGCAAAAGATCTGAAAAATACTTTCATTCCTCTTTCACAAATTGTAGATTTCTTGCTTGCATCTGGAAAATTAAATGTCAGAGTAAAATGGGAGTTTCACAGTTATGGTATTTCAGATTTAACAGAAAAAACAAGCCTTTTCTTACCAGTGTAATAAGACTTCGAGAAGAATTCAGTCTAAAGATGTGATTTCATTATTTTATTTAGGCACTCTCTGACGGTTGTAGATTTACTTGTTCTTCATTAATTAATGATTAGCTAACATGAAAGCAATGAAACCAGTGCACTGTGAACCGAAAGATAGCACTGATCAAGCCAGAGACACCAAAGAAAGCTTTGGCTATCCTGAGGCCAAAACCAGAAGTGCTGGGAACATGGACCAGAGACAAATGATTTTATTTCCTTATTTTTCCCATGAATGGCATGATACATATATCAATTTGTGTGATTAAGCTTTACCATCTTAAGTTATGCTCAGATTTTAGAGGGCACAAGAGATGTGTCCTAATTATTGAAATAGGAGTCAGGAATTGTTACTGGAGTTTGTCCCTACATTGACATAATTTGATAGATTTTGACTTGCATGTGTGCAGCACTGCTTGGCGTAGGCTAAGCTAGAATATGTCCTGTGAGAACTCCCAAATGGAAATAGTGCTGAACGCTTTGTCAAATCATGTCCAAGAAATCGTGATGTTACAGATGGCATTAGTTCAATGCATGGTACCGTGTGTGCAGTACAGAGAGGCTTCTCTTCGTGACTGGAAAATCCATATCGGAAAAGCTGAACTTTCAGTGCATGGGCAGGCATCCTGTGCACTACACCAAAAAAAAAAAAAAAAAAAAAAAAAAAAAAAAATCCTGTGAGCATCAGAGTCTAACTCTGCAACTTACTCACTGTGGAAGCATGTATCTAGTTTGAACATTTGGGTCTGCCATGTATTGGTGGATCTATTGTGCGTTACCTGTAATTTATCTCAATATTTATTCTAAATATTTTTGGTTTTAAGTGGGAGAAATACATGCATTTTAAGAGGCAGACTTGAAGTAATAAAGAAGAAAAACCCAAATATTTTGTGAGCTGAGACCATAGAAAAGTACTTGCATACTTTGCTGTGGTAAACCATCTTTAAGTACAGTTTTCATTTTCCTTTTAAGTTAAATGGGGGGTGGTGGAGAGAAAGTGCAATAGAAAATGATATTGTAGGCTATTTGCATTGTAAACCTAAAATAAACATAAATGAAGAATACAAGTTAAGTTTTCCATAGCAATGGTAGTTTGCCAGTATTATGTATCAGAAGCTTTGCAACTGTTGACTGGCCTACTGTGTACTTTGCTGAATAGTTAGTGCATTTATGAGCTAATGACTCTATGGAAACCCTTAGCTGTTATGTTTCTGGACTACAATGGAAAAAAACAGCTAATTTCCAATTTGGTATTGTTTTTCATCTGTTTTCATAGCTGAAAAGTTCCTATTCATTAAAGAATTAGAGCTTCAGATTTTTTTTATTATAGTTCACTCTTAGTTTCTGACATGTTTACTTGCTAGCAAGATCTGGGTGTACTCCGCTTCATGTCCCTGGAGACCTTTATCTCTTTACTCCATGCCCCCATGCCTAATTATTGTAACTAGAACTAGTTGAAAAAAACAATGATTGGTTGTTCTCTATTGTCCTTAATAAAGTACACGTAATTGGTCTTGTGGACCGTGTTCTCTCCAGTGGTACCACAATGATCATTAGATTGCTTTTGAATGATCTATACTTATATGTTTATATATTTAGGTATATCTACATAATCATAAACCTTTTGACCCTGTTAATCCTGAAGGTGTTAACAAGTCTCAGCCTTAGTTAGCTGGGTATCTAACTAGCTTAGTTAGCCCCTCCAACTGAACCAACTAAACACAAAGGAAGACTGTTACTTTAATTTCATAACTGAACCCTCAAAACCAAATGATTTTATAACCTGGAAAGATTAAAGGATGTGGTGAGAGGCATGTCAATCACAGCCAGAAGGTCATTGTTACCACCGGATCTGATTAGTGCTGGCCGTTGTCTCCAGGAGAACAGGAGCTTTCAGTTCAACTCTATTACAGACAACTAACATCTCCTTAAATCAGAAGCAAAACTCTTACTAACTCTGAATAGATATTTAGGCATTGAAAAAAGATTTAATACAGTAGTAGAGATGAGAATCTGGGCTTTTTAACTTGCTGTGGTGCATAGCATGGCAGCAGCAACTCTTGTTTGATCTTTAATGCTGAAGGAACTGAGGCATGGACAATTACCTGGACTCACAGAAGGGGCTTTCCAGAGATATTCTTGAAAAAGCTGCATGGATATTAAAGAATCATGATTCTCTTTTCCTGTTTTATGAAGATTTTAGTTTACTACTGTAAAGCTCCAAACCATAGCTGGTGTATATATGCAGACCTTTGATTACTCTGGAGTAAATGAATACATTATATCAGCTACAGGCTACTTATCTACATTTATATACCCCATAGAGAAACAAAAGTAATTTATATTTCGAAGTCTTGAAATGTGGGAGAATATCATAAATCTAATTTATTTTTTTCAAAAGTGGAGAAAGGAGTTTAAGAGGGGTTTTTGTTTGTTTGTTTTTCATAAATAAGCTAGTTAATGATGATGATGATATGGGGACTGTGGGTGGTATCCAATACTGCACTCCTGTTGCATCCTGTGTTGTATGTTCAGAATTAGATAATGGTGAATAAATAAGAATTTCCTACAGATATATTAGACAAAAAGAAATAATGACTTCCTCCTATTAAAGAAAACAAAAAAGTTGGGTATTGACATTCTTTGAACAAGCGCTTTTATTTTTTGTCCAGTTGAAATATTTTTCTGTAAATCTCAGAATTTATAACAAAAATATTTTATTTCAAAATACCTTAAAAATGAAGGATTTCGCTATTAGTTTGGCAAAGAAAAAGCAAAAGAAAATCTATCAGGTAAAATTCAGAAAAATTTAGAAATTCTTTTAAATTTTTCCCTTCTGTTGACAAGTCCTCAGTAGTACGTAGAGCAATGCATTCACAACAAATAAAAAGAACGGTTTCTTGTACTAGTCTCAAGAGTGGACTCTCCACAATTAGCTAGCTAGCAGCTTTTAACAACTGTGTGGTTTATTAACTGTGCATAAAATGAAGCAAGACTGCACAAGCTTCTCCTGCATTGCTCATTTCTCTAAATAGTCAGTAACTCATACATCCTGTATATTCAGCTAATAGGAAAGGAAGAAACAGCATATTTAGTTAACTAGTACAGCTTGGATAATGGGCATTCTAGATGAATATAGCATCCAACAGTTAGAGTAACTAAATTAATGGTTGTTTTTCAGCAGAACATGAAAATACTATAAATTACTGGTCTCAGTTCATGAAAAGTAGCTGAATTTATTAAAAACAAGCTCAACAAGTACATTGTAAAAACACTGAGAAATCAGCATATGATGCTGAACTTTTTGACTACTTTGTGTCATCTGTGTTATAAATAACATCCTTTTATTTATACAGAGACATTTTATATACATATATATATAAATATATAACTACACGTCATCAGTATAAGCCTGATAACAGCAACTTAAAGACCTCATTTACATAGGCTACTTTTACTGTATATAAAAGTAATTTCACTTACTTTACTAGAATCCATGATTTTCAAGTCACATTTAAAGTAGAGAAGTAGCCCTAATTCCCAGTACCATATGGGATTAGAAGGTATCCATTCTCTCATTTTACAGAATGAAAAATGAGCCTTTCTTTGTGCATACATATAATGACGTATGCAAGGGTAGAGTAAATAATTTATATATATGTA
This sequence comes from Struthidea cinerea, assembly GCA_013397865.1. Lineage (NCBI taxonomy): Eukaryota > Metazoa > Chordata > Aves > Passeriformes > Corcoracidae > Struthidea > Struthidea cinerea. Next base: position 68,425 of record VZTI01002673.1, read on the forward strand.
TGTATAAGTGTGTGTGTGTAAAGTTGGAATATATTACTTTGGGCATTAAGCCAACGATATGGAATAAGGGGTGGAATGTCCTGGGGTGACTGTATGATGCTGTATCCCCTATTGTCTGCCCTATGCCAGACATGAATCCTGTGCCTTCCTGTGTCTTTAAGCTGTTTCTTAGGAGAGGGGGGAGAGAAGCTGGGTGAATTTTTCAGAGTGGTGTGTGCTCAAGGACACACACACTCCCCTGCGTTCCTATGGTGGAGCGGAGGAAGCACCTTCCTGCTTTTAGTCAGCTCTCCGCTTCGGCAGCAGGAAATAGAGTTACATTCCTTTTGCTTTTTAGCTAGCTTCTTGTTCGTTAGCAAAAACAAGGAGTCTCCTGGGACTTTGGCTTCTTCCTCTTCTCCTCTGGACTGTTCAGCAACACCAGAACATCACCGGGAGGCCTTACACCGCAGCCCGGAGGGGCCCCCGCCAAACCCCAGCTCCGGAGAGGAGAGAGCCTCACCCACAAAGGACTTTGAAAATCTTCCCAGGTTTCTTCTCCACAGCGAGAGGTTTTGTTATTTAACATTATTCATTCTTTTTTCCGTGCCTGCGTGCACTTTGCTTGTTAAATAAATAGGGTTTTTTTTCACTTTCCTCCGAGAAATTTCTTTCTGAACCTGGTGGGGGAGGGGTGGCTGAAACCTGCCTTCTCTCAGAGGGCATTCGTTTCAGGCGTTCCTCCAATTTGTCTCAAACCAAGACACATGGCAAGAGACGTACTGGGATAGTCTTAATCATAATTTTATCTATAGGGCAATTCCAGTTCCCAAATAAGGGAAGAATTTAATTTTTCATCATTGACAGTTGGATTAAATGATGGTATGTTTACACACCAAAATTTTCTGTACTGATCAACAATCTTTAGTGACTTAAATGTTATGCTTATTATAGATTCAGTATTGACTGCTAGATATTCTGCTAAATAACTATTTATATCCTTTAATCTGACTGCCTTTGTCCCATTTTCTGTGAACTTGCTTGTCCTCCAACAACAGTGCCTGTTTGTGAAAGAGAGGAAAAATATATTTTAAGTAACAATGTGAAGTAAAAGTAAATTAAAATTAAATAGTGTAATGAGAACTTTCAGATAGGAACAGTCAAAAAGATGTGCATTTCAGAGGAACTCCATCAGGAAAATGGTATTTGAAAAACAGGCTGATACCTTAATGCGAAGGGTTTCATTGGCCCTCACAGTAATCTAGCAGCTATTTTAAGTTCTCAGAATTTAATGACAAAGTTTCTTTGAAGGATAAAACTTGTACTTGCCTTCTGTCAGATTTTCCTAAAAGAGTGATATGATAGACAATATAAAAACTTCAGCTGTGGTCAGAGAACTAAAGGTGTTTATTGCTAAGAATTCGTCTTCCAGTAGAGAAATGCTCTTGCCACTTGATATAGCACAGGCATTTTGGCTGGTCCCATCACTGACAGGATGGAGAACTTGCCTTTACAAAACATCTGAAGCCCAGGGTGTCCCAGGAAATACAGTATTACCTGTATGTAGATTATGAAAGTGAGAATGGAAAATCAATACAGCATCACATACGAGATACATGCATCACAGCAAGACTCGAGGGCATAAAAATTTGCTGATTGCCATCTCTTTCTTCATTACTTGCCAATTATCTGCTTCTTTTTTGTTTCACTGCCAAACTGCTGCTTCTAAACACAAAGAAATTCTCATCTGTGTCTTCTAATCTATTTTCCAGAGTTCTCAGGTGTAGAGCAATAGAACAAGAGGAACTAAAGTCTGAAACAAGGTCATGAAAGTGGCTTTTGTGGACATGCCAAAGAGGACAGATGAACATGTGAAGGAGAATATAAAAAAAAATAAATGTCTGCTGCTCTCTCATTCCTGACTTAGGTATTCTTAACAGAATAGTTCAGACTAATTTTTATATTCATTTTTAAAAATTGATTTCTAAAGGATTATTTGTTGTAAATATTTTTCTGGTCATCTCCCCTACCCTCTACCACTATAGGAGTTTTAGTATTTGGAAGGGAGACTTTTTTGGGAAGGTAGTTTTTATTTGTGTTTATATTTAAGTTAATCTACAAGATTGCCTGAAAACTCAAATATTTTCAGAACCTTTGACACTGAATCAAAACCAATATTAAAATAGAGGGCTAGGCCTAGAAGATTGGCAAGGAAATAGTTTAATTCTGTAACCAAGACTGAGTATTGCTAAGACAATAGAAAAATAAAATAGGCCCTAAAAAGGAAATGGCCCTGTGCTATATTCAACTACGCAAGTAATAGCTTTGGCACTCTAGTTACCAGTATTTTTTTAATATTGTTATAGTTTCGTTTGTTTGTTTCAACTCTGATAGCAGTAATTTACCTTTCCCCCGTTGATGATCCATGTCTCATTCTATTCCAATCTACAGCTCAGGAGATTATTCCATGGAGAGTCATCCTTCCTCAGAAGGCATAAGCGTTCAAATGGCATTGTAAAGACAGCTCCAGCAGAGCTGTTCTAAGAGAAACATCCTGAAGTCAGCTCATATGCCTGGAGTTAAAGGCCAACGACTCCTGTGCCGGTACATGGACTTAAGAGTAGGTCAGAGACAAATTCATCACAGCAACATATTAAAAAAATCTGAGGAAAACAAGGACAGGATAGCTGAGGTGTCCCCCAGATAGTGTCCAGTTTAGGCATACTTACACATCACCTTAGCAGATGACTAATTCTACATAGAAGATGAAGACACTAAGTGAGAGCTAAATAATAAAACAAACTCCTTCTGACCTGAACTCATGATGTTAAAATGTGCTGCTGCCAGGTTCATGCAGAGAATAACTTTTTAATTTCTGTCTTATTCAAACTGTTTGAGGGTGTGAGTAAGTGCCTTTTTAAACTTGTGCCTGAAGTGTTAGGAGACTTGTGCCCAGTCATTGAACATTAGCTGGCCCAAGTAACAGAAGATACTTTGCATAAATGGAGATGATCATGACTGTGTTTGAATTAAAATGAACAAAGCAATGCATGTGCATACGCATCCATAGCCATGTGTAAGCAAGTATATTTACACATTTTATATAAACAACTCTACAGTGAGGGAAGCAGTGGGAGCATTGCTGCAGGAGGAAGCCAAGAGAGAGAAAAGGAGAGCTCATGTTAGGCTCAGAGCTGACCAAAAGGCGGACTTGGATTTATGAATAAAGAGGTAGACTCCTCTTGTTTATTCTCTTCAAAGAAAGGAGAATCTGTAATCTTCCTTTGCAAATAGGCTGAGTTATATTAAAGAGATAACTAAAAAAAGATTTTTTGTTCCTCTTGTGGTTTTTGTTTGGGTTTTTTTCGTTTGGTTGGTTTATTTTTGTTTTGTTTTTGTGGCTTTTTCTGTTTGGTTGGTTGGTTGGTTGGTTTGGTTTTTTTTTTTTGTTTT